>CM033733.1:9316757-9764194 GCA_019671005.1 Hibiscus mutabilis | reverse complement strand
AACAAATGAATATGATCTTTATTCAATCTATTGATGGTGAAGATTAATCCGCTTAGGAATAAGTTAAGGATTTCAACGGCTAAGAGGAGCATAAGATTGGTTGTTGTTCACCCTTGATTCACGCGAGGATGTATTATCAAGCCATGCACAAGTAGCTAGAGTTTCGACTTAGGGATAAGAAGAAACCATTGAAGAACGCTCTCCCGAACCTTGAAGATTGCTGCCCATACGCTCAAGTAGTTGCCTAACTAGTTGCCCAGCAACCATCGATTAGTTGCCAAGGCAACCCCGTTGTGCAAGTTGCCCACGGCAACTAAGTTGCCCGTGCACTCTTTTACCAAGACGATCCAATCGGCTATCACACCTCAACTCACGATAACCTGGCCTATATCTCTCTCATTTGATCTCATTTATTCTTTTACTTTATTGCTTTCTAGTTTAGTTATTAGTTAAACTCTTATAATCCTTTATTTGTGTTTTTACTTTTTACAGTGCAAGAGACTAGATTCTTGAAGTGGCACCAATCCCTGTGGAGACGATATCTTTTATACTATAACTTGCAACGTGTATACTTGCACAATTCGTAGCACTTATTACGCATAGAACAAGTTTTTTGGCGCCGTTGTCGGGATTGGCAATAGCGACTTTGTTTTTATTTTCTTGCACTTTCTTTTTACTTTTCTTGTTTAAGATTCAAAGGGCTAACAAACTTTGGTTTTGCATTGGTATATGACGTATGAGACCGATCTTTGTCGTGATTTCCTTGCTCGATTTAATCCTACAAATTTGGTGATAAGCCGTAATGACATTACTTCTTTCGGCAGTGGCGGATGATGAATCCATGTACGAGGCTTGGGAGCGATATAGAGAACTTCTACACAAATGCCCCTTACACGGATTCCCGGTGTGGACTCAAGTAACAATGTTTTACAACGCCGTGAATACACCAACAAGGATGATGCTAGATGCCTCGGCAAACGGCATACTCCTAGATAAGTCGCCAGAGGAAGCAATGCAATAAACAGGCTGGCCAAGAATGATTATCAACTCCCATCTACTAGAAGAGGAGGAGTTAGACACCAAGCCACAATGCATGAACTAGGATCATCAGATTCAATTTCGGCACAATTGGCCACTTTAACCAAGATGGTCCAGAACATGCAAAAACCAAACAACACACATGAAGTCAAGGTAATGGATTCTTTTTGTGAGTTATGTGGTGATAACCATAATTCTTCTGAATGTATGCAGGATTCGAAATCCAGCTTCTATGTGGGGAATTACAATCGGAACAACAATGTGATGTCCAATACATACAATCCAGCTTGGAAGAAGCACCCAAATTTTTCATGGAGTAATCCCAACAATGCTCTAAACCAGAACAATCAGAATGCACAAGCATCGGGATTCCAAAGAGAATATGCCACGGTAACGATTACGCGAAGAACAACCGACAACATCTAGTTCTTTGGAAAATTCTCTAAATGCTTTTATGATGAAAACTGAATCTTATATGGCTGAGAATAGTAATTTCATAAAAAGAATCGATGCTTTTATTAATGAGACCGAGATGAGATTGCAAAACCAAGAGGCAAAGAATCAAATTATTGGAAAATCAAGTCGGACGGTTTGCTCAAAATCAATACTAGACCACAAGGAGGTTTACCTTGCGATACTGAAGTCGCAAGAGGAACTGGCCATGAGCAATGTAAGGCAATCACCGCTAGAAGTGGCCAACAACTTAGAGAGGCTCAAACCCGCTCATCAAACAAAACTCCACAAAAAGATCAAGGCGAACCTAGCGGCAAAGCCTCGGATCTTTGAATCGGGAATTGCCGCGGCAACCGCAATAAGCATGCCGACAACGGACAATAAAGACGTCTCGCAACTTGCGATAAGCATACCTCGGCAACCCCAGGTTGATAACGCCCGACAACTCCGGTTGTCCCCGCAATACCGTCAATCAGGTTTCAAACCAATGAAAGGATCGAAGATATCCGACTTCCACCACCATTCCCACAAAGGTTGAAGCGACAAAAGAAAGAATACCAATTCAAGAAGTTTCTTGATATCCTAAAGCAAGTCCACATCAACTTGCCATTGGTGGAAGCAATTGAACAAATGCCAAACTATGCTAAGTTTCTTAAAGATATTGTGTCCAAGAGAAAAAGGCTATGAGAGTTTGAAATAGTTGTTGCAACAGAGGGATGCATGGCAATGTTGCACAATCGTATGCCACCTAAGTTGAAGGATCCCGGAAGTTTCACAATACCCTGTTCGATTGGAAATCACTATGTCGGGAAAGCATTATGCAACCTTGGGGCTAGCATAAACTTGATGCCTAAATCAGTTTTCCAAAAACTAGGATCGGGAAGGCAAGACCTACAACAGTTATGTTGCAGCTAGCCGACAGATCCTATGTGCATCCAGAGGGAAAAATCGAGGACATACTGGTAAAAGTTGATAAATTTATTTTTCCCGCTGACTTTATTGGCTTGGATTGTGAAACAGATGAGCATGCACCCATCATTCTCGGGAGACCATTCCTAGCAACAGGGAGAACCTTGATCGATGTTGAAAAGGGAGAACTCACAATGAGGGTGAATGACCAGCAAGTTAAACTAAATGTGTTCCAAACACTAAGGCATGCCGATGATCCAGGAGAATGCCAACTTCTTCATGCCACGGCAGAGTTTAACTTCGACGAGGAATTTAGTTGCCTCGGCAACTACATTGCCGATCAAGAGGAACTTGAGGAGTATGAAGAACCGGTCGATGAGGAACAAAAAGAAGAGGCAAATTGGCTAGTCAATCGACCGGTACATACTTTGAACCACTGGATTACTCGGGTAAGGAAGGTAAGCTCGAAAAACCCTCTATTGAACAACCACCGATTCTTGAGTTGAAACAATTTCTAGAGCAACTAAAATATGCATACTTAGGAACCGATAATACATTTCCTGTAATTATTTCTTCTAAGTTACAACCTGAGTAGGAAAAGAAGCTGATCAAGATATTGAAGCTACACAAAAAAGGCAATAGGGTGGACAATTGCCGACTTGAAGGGAATTAGCCAAAGAGGTGTGCATGCACAAGATTTTGTTGGAAGATGATCACAAACCTTCAATTGAGGCCCGAGAGGAGACTGAATCATGCCATGAAAGGGGTTGTAATGAAAGAAATCATCAAGTGGCTTGACGCAGGCATTATATACCCTATCTCACGATAGTACATGGGTAAGTCCGGTACAATGTGTTCGAAAAAGGGAGGTATAACGGTGGTAAGTAATGAAAACAATGAACTCATTCCAACCAGAACTGTGACCGGTTGGAGGGTTTGTATGGATTATCGAAAGCTAAACAAAGCCACTAGGAAAGATCACTTCCCATTACCCTTTATTGATCAAATGCTTGACCGTCTTGCAGGTAAACCCTTTTATTGTTTTCTTGATGGTTATTCAGGTTACAATCAAATTGCCATAGCACCAAAAGATCAAGAAAAGACAACCTTCACATGCCCATATGGTACCTATGCCTTCCGAAGGATGCCGTTCGGATTGTGTAACGCCCTGGCAACCTTCCAAAGATGCATGATGGCGCTCTTTTCAGACATGGTCGAAGACTTCCTTAAGATCTTCATGGATGATTTTTCTGTTTTTGGTAATGACTTCGACAGCTGTCTCGACAATTTAGAGAGGGTGTTGGCAAGATGTAAAGAAATGGATTTAGTCCTCAATTGGGAGAAATGCCATTTTATAGTAGATGAAGGAATAGTGCTCGGCCACAAGATTTCATCCAAGGGAATTGAAGTAGACAAAGCCAAGGTGGACGTGATCGAGAGATTACCCCCACCAAGTTCGGTTAAAGGAATTCAAAGTTTTCTCGGACATGCAGGTTTTTGCAGGAGGTTCATTCATAATTTTTCTAAAATCACTAAACCCTTGTGTAATCTGCTTGAACAGGATAAAGTCTTCGATTTTGATGATTCTTGCACCCAAGCATTCGAAACCCTAAAGAAAAAGCTTACCTCGGCACCCATTGTCGTTCCACCAGATTGGACGCTACCTTTTGAGCTCATGTGTGATGCAAGTGATTTCGCGGTAGGAGCAGTCCTAGGCCAACGCACAGTAAGACATTCCATGTGATATACTACACTAGTAAAACTCTTAATAGTGCTCAAGTGAATTACACAACAACGGAGAAAGAGTTACTAGCTGTAGTTTTCACATTTGACAAGTTATGATCCTATTTGATTGGTACAAAGGTAATTGTTCATACGGACCATTCGGCAATCAAATACTTATTTGCTAAAAAGGATGCTAAACCTCATTTGATTCGTTGGATATTACTTTTACAAGAATTTGATATTGAAATTAAGGACAGGAAAGGAACAGAAAATCAAGTTGCCGATCACTTATCACGTTTGGAACACAATAGGGAGGAGGAAGCGGATCTAGAGATATGCGATGCATTCCCGGATGAACAAATTTTAGTTGCCTCGGCAACCCTCGACGCCTCGGTAACCATGGATGCACACGTCTCGGCAACTCTCGACGTCGCAGCAGCCTTTGACGCGCACGCCTCGGTAATTTTAGGAGCAGTCACCACGGCAACACATGCCTCGGTAATACCCTGGTACGTGGATTTAGTTAATTTCCTTGTTTGTGGTATTTTACCTTATGGCATTACTCACCAAGGGAAGAAGCGGTTCCGCCATGATGCTAAGCATTACTTTTGGGACGAGTCTCTTTTGTTTAAACAATGTGCAGATCATGTTATACGCCGATGAGTCCCTGAAGAAGAGCAACAGAATGTACTCCGGCAATGCCATTCTTCATCCTATAGAGGACATTTTGGAGGAACTCGTACCGCGGCCAAAGTTTTGCAATCGGGTTTGTATTGGCCAACATTGTACAAAGATGCCCAAGACTTTTACAAGTAATGTGATCGTTGCCAGAAGACGGGCAATATCTCTAGACGACATGAGATGCCACTCCAGAACATCATCGAGGTGGAATTGTTCGATTTGTGGGGGATCGATTTTATGGGACCTTTCCCATCTTCATTCGGCAACCTCTACATCTTACTTACCATCGAATATGTGTCTAAATGGGTGGAGGCAGCTGCAGTTCCCAACAACGATTCCAAGACCGTGCAACGATTCTTGCAGAAAAACATATTTACACGGTGTGGGATGCCAAGAGCAGTTATCAATGACGAAGGCAAGCATTTTGACAACAGACTAATTGCCAAGATGTTGCAACGCTTCGGCATATCACCCACAAACCAACGGGCAAGCGTAAATTTCCAACGGGAGTTGAAGGGAATACTCGAGAAAGTTGTAAATCCCTCAAGGAAGGATTGGTCATTAAGACTAGATGACGACTTTGGGCATATATCGACCGCATTCAAAACACCCTTAGGTATGTCCCCCTTCCGACTTGTCTATGGCAAAACATGCCATCTACCGGTGGAAATCGAGCATAAGGCGTCTTTGGGCAATTAAGACCGTGAATATGGATTGGGAAAGTGCCGGACAAAAGCGTTTGATGGATCTCAATGAGATAGAAGAATTCTGTGCACTCGCCTATAACAATGCACAAATCTACAAGGAGAAAACAAAGCGATGGCACGACAAGAAACTATTGCCACGGCAATTCACGCCAGGGCAACTAGTTCTCCTATTCAATTCTCGGCTAAAAATTTTCCCGGGGAAAGCTGAAATCAAGATGGTCGGGACCATTCGAAGTCGTCAAACCATTCTCCCATGGTGCTGTGATAATCAAGTCCATCTCTGACAACCATGAATTCAAAGTTAATGGACAAAGATTGAAGCACTACAATG
This sequence comes from Hibiscus mutabilis, assembly GCA_019671005.1. Classification (NCBI taxonomy): domain Eukaryota; kingdom Viridiplantae; phylum Streptophyta; class Magnoliopsida; order Malvales; family Malvaceae; genus Hibiscus; species Hibiscus mutabilis. The sequence continues at coordinate 9,758,350 of CM033733.1, read as the reverse complement.
GTGCCCATGTGGAACGTAAGAAGGAAGTGGTCAACTTAGGAGATGCATGAGCATGCTCTCCCTTTTGATATTAGTAGTTTTATTTTATTTATTTATTTTTATTTTTATTTTCGATTAAGTATTTATTTTATTTTATTTCAATTTTTTTATTTTTTTATTTTTTTACTATTTCTGATTATTATATATATATATATTAGGATATTTTTTTTAGAATCCCTTTATACATCTTTATTTATTTTCTTTTATTAATTTAATTTTAATACTTATTTGATTTGTTTTTGAATTGTAGGAAAAAAAAGTTCAAGATAAAGAGGAATTCTAATTCAAGTAGGAAAACATCTTCAACAAGGAAACTAGTGGGCTGAATCTAAGGCTTATATAAAGCCTCCAATTCACCTTAATCACAACCCCTTGTCGTCAACTTCTCCCTCACCCTAAACCCCTTTTCGTTTTCCCCTAATCCCACCCACCAATCTTTTCTATAAAACCCATCACCTTTAACCTATTCTTACTTTCTATCTTGCAAATTTTTTAGTATTTGTTTTTACAAAACTCACAACCAAGATCATCCATGGCATCCAAGATTAAACTTTTAGTTTATCCAAGTTCCTCCAAAGAACCAAGATACAAGAAGTTTGCTACACCGGTGGTTCAAGAAAGATTTCAATCCACGTTTGAAAGCCGGAAGATTCATGAAGAACAAGGCTTTGAATACTCCAACTCTCATCAAGATTTCGGCCTTGAACCATTAATCTTCGAGAGGATTGCACATCAAAAGTGGCAAATCTTTTGCCATCAACCAGAACCGGGTAACATCTCATGGGTAAGAGAATTCTATGCTCACTCACCTAACCCGGATAATCCTTATGTTTTTGTTTGTGACAAGGCCATACTCATAAGTCCCGAAAGCGTCAACACCTTTTACGGGCTTTACATTGAGAAGGACGAGCATCAAGCCTTCGTTGATCAAATCATTCCCAAGCAACTCGACAAGGTGCTTCAAGAACTCACTCAACCGGGAACTCATTGGAACGACGGTAAATACAAGGGCACGGTAAATCGCCTTCGGCTTAAGCCCGAGGAAAAACTATGGAATAAGTTTGTTAAAACTTCTTTAATGCCCACCACACACAATACTACCGTTGATATACCACGTATCTTGCTCATACATTCTATTTTGCATAATCGCATCATTAACATTGGAAAAATTATTTGTGATGAGATTTTTGTATGCAGCTCAAAAGATAAGGGTTCTCTTTTCTTCCCTTGCTTAATTTCTAATCTTTACAAGGAGATGCATGTCCCAAGTGAGTCCACCGATGAAAAGGCCCTACCCAAGTCTGGTTGGAATCAAGCACTAATCCGAAAGCTAATGGGAGAGGCACCGGGAGATTCTTCAAGGCCTCCAATTGCCACGGCAACTCCTGCCGCCCCGGCAATCCATAATGCCCAAGCACCTAACACCCGGGCAACTCGGCCATCGACCCTGGACACTTTGAAGCACTCTTGCACCCATTGGCAAGCCACCTGAGGTAAACTGAAGACCGGCAACTAATGTTCATGCGGTACATGAAGGAGCACAACAATGCCAACACCCAAGTCATCCTAGAAAAGTACCCGGACAATCGCGTGCCGTTCCCAATCTTTCCCGCCGAGATCCTTGCCCCGGCAACCAATGAAGCAGTCGCCACGGCAACCACAACAGATGATGCCACGACAACCTACTTCGTGCATGCACAAGCTGACGCCACGGCAACCAACCCTGAAGATGCTACGGTAACCAAAGCTAAAGACATCCCGGCAACCACTGCAAAAGCCAAAGGTAAAGCACCTATGCCCAAATCAACTCCTACGGAATCATTTTCTGATTTTTCAGATTCAGACGAGTCCTCCATTGAACCAACAAAGACCGCATCAATTGAATCCTCCAAGTGAAAAGCCAATGACATTGATGAAGAGGACGATGAAGACAACCCCGTACGAGGATCGATTCCACCACCGGCAACAAGAAAATAACCATCGCGTTCAAGCAAGAGAATTAAGACACCGACCAAAAGGAAACTAATCATCTACGATGACGAACTCTCGGAGTAAGTCCTCGTATGCATTTTTATTTTTCGTTATTTTTATGCATGCATTGAGGATAATGCCTTACTCGAGTTTGGGGGGGATTGTTATTAGTAGTTACCATGTTTAGTTACATTCATCTTAAGTATTACATTTAGGATACATAAATTGCCTGCCATGTCTTTAATTGGAACAAGAATTGCTTAGATTTGATGAATATTCGATGATGACTTTGCCAATGCATTTAATTGATAGAATTTTTATTCTAGGATAACCATGGAAAAACTTAGAATTTTACTATGATGCTAATTTTGATGAAACACTGTTGTGGTTTGATTGATTTCAGGAATTCTAGTAAACTTAGGTTGATAATTAACAAATTGGGGGATTATAATAAAAATTGGATGAATGCTAGAGGTGCCCGAAATTGGCTCTAGCATGTGCTAAAAAAATTGATCACTAGAGGTGCCCGAAACTGGCTCTAGTATGTGTTAAAAAAAATTGATCGCTAGAGGTACCCAAAACCGGCTCTAGTCGAATAAATTAACTTAATAAAACTAAAAACAAAACACTAGAGGTGCCCAAAACTGGCTCTAGTTAAAACATGTTAAAAATAACCCAATGAAGTAATTTGAAAATCTATTGTTTGCATAGAATCCGAAAAATCAACTTGCCCACAACTCCGCACACACTCACAAGCATTATAGTTTGATTCTGAGTAATTCCTAAGTTTTCCGAAAAATAAAAAGCCAATCATACTTTGTGCCCCGGTTCAGAGAATTGAAATCAAGTTCAAAGCTAAGTTTGTGAAAATTGAAGTCTTGGCAGGTAATTATGAGTTTGCATTGCTTGAGGACAAGCAATAGTTCGAGTTTGGGGGTGTGATAAGTGTTCAAAAGTACTATTTTTCTTACCCTTTTTACTCATATTATTGTTAGACTTAGGCTCATATTTGTTGCATAATTAGCCATTCATGCATTAATCCATGTTTCCTTCCATCGTTGAGCTTGATTACATAACTTGGTAGTTTTTGTGGGAAAAGATGATGCTTTGGTGTGTTTTGTGTGTATGTGTAGGATCACTTGCCAAAGCAAGGCTAGAGCTAGTTGCCAGGGCAATGCATGAAGGAGATGCCGAGCTAGTTGCCAAGGCAATGCATGAAGGAGACGCTGAGCTAGTTGCCAGGGCAATGCATGAAGGAGACGTCAAGCCAGTTGCCATGGCAATTGTCGACAGGAGCAAAGGTGATATGGTAGTCGAAATTGATGACTAGACAAGCCCAAGATGACGTGGAGCAAAGCCCAAACCCAAAGGAATTTGATTTCCATGCAAAGATTAAAGAAGAATTAAATTCCAAGAAGATAGGAGAAGTTCTAGTAGGAATATAATTATAATAAAGAATTATATTCTTTAAAGATAATTTAATTCCAACTTAACTTCCTCCTCAAAGAAGGACTTTGGCCTAGCCCTATAAATAAGATGGAGATTTCGACAATCAATAGAGAGGAAGGGAGGGGAATTTCGACAAGTCCAAGGAGGGCAAGAGGAGAGAATTTTCGACAAGCATCTAGGGCAAGAAGGATTTCGACAAGCCTCCTTCTTCATCCTTTTCTTTCTTGTTCGATTGGGTTCATGCTAGGGATTATTTATCTTGTGTTTCTTTGGAACCTAGCCATGAACTAAATCTATTTGGCTATGGTTATTGTGTTTTGTGGTTGTGAGAAACTATTGGTTTTTGTTTAGGTAATAAGAGTTTGCACTTTTCTATTCAAGGTTTATTCATTCTTGGTTCTTATTCTTGTTTGCGAGTGAATTGGGAGAGGATCTCGTGATTTCATCTATTTATCTAATATTGGGAGAGTTAGATTCAAGAAACGAATGAATATGATCTTTATTCAATCTATTGATGGTGAAGATTAATCCGGCTTAAGAATAAGTTAAGGATTTCAACGCCTAAGAGGAGCGCAAGATTGGTTGTTGTTCACCCTTGATTCACGTAGGGATGTATTATCAAGGCATGCACAAGTAGCTAAAGTTTCGACTTAGGGATAAGAAGAAACCATTGAAGAACGCTCTGCCGAACCTTGAAGATTGCTGCCCATACGCCCAAGTAGTTGCCCAGGAAACCATCGATTAGTTTCCAAGGCAACCCCGTTGTGCAAGTTGCCACGGCAACTGAGTTGCCCGTGCACTCTTTTACCAAGACGATCCAATCGGCTATCACACCTCAACTCACGATAACCTGGCCTATCTCTCTCTCATTTGATCTCATTTATTCTTTTACTTTATTACTTTCTAGTTTAGTTATTAGTTAAACTCCTATAATCCTTTATTTGTGTTTTTACTTTTTACAGTGCAAGAGACTAGATTCTTGAAGTGGGACCAATCCCTGTGGAGACGATATCTTTTATACTATAACTTGCAACGTGTATACTTGCACAATTTCGTAGCACTTATTACGCGCAACACTTTCCTTGAGCTATCACCACAGAGCACAACGTCCACCCTAAAGAGGTAAAGATCCTATACATCTAACACCAATGAGCATATTCAACATTTTGAAACTTCACAGCTTCTCGCCCACGGCATACTTTGCACTCTCAACAACCATCTACGGTAAAAACGTATCTAGCAGAAGGTGCAATTCTAATTACTATCCAAAGAAATAACAAACCCAAGATTTACCAAGATACACATTCCCAAAAACTAATATATTACACAACCAAAGAGTTAAACGGCTATAAAAAATAACTGAAACGGAAACAGAACTTAATTACCTGACATATCCTCAGTCGTAATGATGTCATCCCTGGTCTGAGCAACAGGTTGTCTAGCAATGCCTCGTAAGTCAACCCTAGTGATAGATCTCACAAGACCTATACCTCGATAGCCCGACGGTACCCTAGCTCCACTTCTAGCAAAATTCTGATCAAGTCGAGAAGTAGCCAACCTCTAAAACAAAAAGTACACTCCAAGGTGATGTCGACCGCAATGCTCGCATGCTAGAAGATGCGACACTCTAACAGAACCATCGGTACTCATTTCTGAAGTAAAAATCAAAAGGTCTCTACGAACCCTCGATCTAGATCCTGAGCTGACTTTCAGTAGCTGGTCTGAAACAATTCTCTTCGAACCTTTCGAAGCACAACACCTCTCATGCGGATAGAAAGAATGACCTATAATATTTTGGGTCCCTACAATACGGCCTATCGAGTCCTCTAATTGATTAGATACCGCGCTCTAAAGTCGCTCAAGTGCCTTTGCACTATTGGTTAACTCGAAGAATGTACCAAGCAGGCCCGCTATTACATGCACCTAGAGCTCAAGTCTCAAGCCTTATCTGAACCTCTTGCACCTTAACTCTTCTGTGACAACAAATTTTGGGGCATAACGGCTCAAACGTAAAAACTCTTACTCATAATTAAACACTGTCCAATCTCCCTGAACCAAATACAAAAACTAGTCCCTCATCTTATCCATATGTACCTCACTGGTGTACTTCTTTTGAAACTAATCCAAAAAGATATCCCATGTCAGAAGTGCAAGCTGTAGTCCCAGCTCAACAGTCTTCTATCACTCGTGTACATTGCCCTTAAGAAAAGAGACAATGCAATCAAGATCATCTTCGGGCTTCTTCTCATCTGCCTCAAGATTCGTTGTGTGTCACGCAACCACTGATCAACCTTGATTGGGTTATCCTCACCCATGCCCTCAAAATATTTAGGCCCAAAATGGTGAAGTCTCTCTATAGGGGTCTTGTGGGGTGTCTCAGATTACCTCAGAATAGCTTGGACCACTTGCAAAAGGACAAAAGTAAGATCATAGAAGTGACTTGTCTTTCTATTACCATTTCTCATTCTATAAACTCTTTTATGAAACACAAGAAAATAAGGTAGCACATTAGGATCCCTAGTCTTGTAAAGTACAACTCAAATTTAGGGACTTGCATTCACTAAGCACCTTACCACGACCTCTATTCCACCCCGGAGTTTCCTAGAATCGAATAAACCTAAGCTCTGATACCACTAAATGTAATACCCTGATCCCGATCTAAATTTGAAGTATTACATTCGGGTCTCCCAAAACTGACCCATCAAAATTTTCTCAAGTAAAACCACAAATTAATCTTTCTCAAAAGCATCCATTTTTATAAATCCATATAAATAAATAACATTAAAAGAGTTTACAAAATAGGAGTTCCAATTTAAAATACACCATTTGACCAAATATATAGTAAATCAAATAAAGTTATAGACTCGACTATGGTAATATTCTATAATTACATCAGTTCAAACTAGAATATCAAGTACTGTACTTTAAAACTGGCTTGGTGCTAGGAAATCCTCCTCGATGTACTCCTCAAAAGTAACCTTCAACCTACGCACGAAAAAACCATAAATTCCACACGCTGAACTAACAAATACATTTCTACGCTACCGCAATTCATGAATATCATAAAACAAGTATGCATGATAATATAATCAAGAGTGCACAAAAAGGCTTCTCAACTCTAAGGATCAACTTCTAGCCTACCATAGCTATAGTTTACAACCATATCTCAAGATACTAGTATACTATAAGAAGGTTCACATGCCATCTCAGGCTTACCATACTCGAGGTCACACAGCTCATCGAGTTACTCGAGCTCACACAGCCCATCGAGTTACTCAAGCTCACATAGTCCGTCGAGTTAAGCTTTCTATACACTAATAGCATAGCCCAAGGGTGAAACAACCAACATTAATTATCCACATAGCAATGTAAGTAACATAGATTCCCTATAATGGCCAATAAAGCTCTATAATACCCGTGCTCACACAGCCGTCTGGTTACCCGTGATCACATAGCAGACGGGTTAATAGACTATATTTGGATCACCATAGCCACATATACGTCCTAGACATACTTGGATCACAATAGCCACAAGCAGTCTTTACCTGAGGTCACTCAGCCAACTAGGTTACTCGAGTTTACATAGCCTATCGAGTTACTCGAGCTCACACAACCCACCAAGTTTAGTTTTCTTATCCTGATTACATAGCCCAATGATAAGTTTCTGACCGCATCCAGATCATATAACCCGTGGATACATTGGATGTACTCGATCATACAACCCAAAGTATACATCCCCTTATATAAGTGTCCTTGCACTGGTTCTAGGATATTCATATTCCTAACCAAGACATATAAGATAACATATGCTCTCCGAGCATCCATACATCTTACCAAGAGATAAGAAGCATCAAGCCAACCATTACGAATGCCCCAAGGCATACTTCATTTGTTACAATAATTAATATATGTCTTTTAAGCTCATTCACGCATTTCTCGTTAGATTATCTTATATTCGCGACAACTAGCCTACATGGGCGTCCCTTCAGCACACAACAAAGACCCCAAATTTCCATGCAGCATCAACTGATCCATCATGGATCCCTATGGATGATTAATACGAGCAATCCATTCAATATTTACCAAGCCATTAGCCATTTATTCCATATGCGGTTTATAACCCTGATTTCTCAGTTTTAGAATTTATTTTATACCTTTAGGGGCTCATTGTACCCTTTACCATGAATTATAGGACCTTCGAACGCAACCTCGAAATTCTTGGGCAGATTGCTCTACGAGTACCGATACTCCTACATGGGTATCGGTACACCCCTCTAAGTACCGGTACTCCTACTTCCGTACCGATACTCAAACTAGGTTTGAAAGATTTGGTGCCTCAAGTTGTACCGATACGCTCACCTCCGTATTGGTACTCAACATCGATACATGATTCACCTTGTACTGATCCTTACCAGTATTGGTACTCTTACCTTGTGTACCGGTACGCGAAAGCCTCCCTAAATGGTTAAGCCCCAAAATGTTCCTACATGTTATTTAGGGTATATTAGGTGGTTTGCTACCAATTTTACACCTTAACAACACCTAATTTATGATTTGCCATTAAAGGGGTTTAAAACTTCTAAGCCTTAACTTTGCAACCCAAAACCATAAATCACACAAAGCAATCATTTTAGGATGTTCACGAAATGAATGAGTCAGAAATGTACTGACCATAAAGCAATAATTCACGAAATGAAGCTCCCACCAAGCTTCTTCCACTTCCTTTTCCTTGTTCCAAGCTTTGAACCCAACTTCCACCAACTTTTGAGAGATTCACCTTGAAAGATAGATCCTCACATGCTGAACAAACTTCCCTTGATGACAACTCCGGGATTTCCACCCCAAAACAACAAGCTTCCTTCTTTAATCTTTGGGTTTGGGATGGGAATTTGAAGAAGAAGATAGAGAGAGAGAGAGATGGGGACAAAGGGTGACTTCACTCTCATTCTAAAATGGCAGTCATCAACCTTCTCCCTCATTTAAGGGTGAATTACCCAAATGCCCTCACATCTAATTTATTCCAACAACCCAAGACCCAACACTTAAGCCCAACAACACATGGAGACCCACTAGACTCTTATGAAGCCCAACATCTCGGCCCAACAAGGTCCGAACATTCGACCCAATGTGTCGGTCCAAGACCCAGGTCAACGCCCATCGTTGACTCGAAAATATGGGTCGTTACAAGAAGACTTGTGTGAACTAAAATTTAAAAAGCTTGCATATCGAAGTTTTTTTTCTTTTAAACCTACAATAAAATTAGAGGCATGAGATTAGAGCAAGGGGTGAGCAAAACTCTATTCGACACGAAAAAACTGAATTTTTCAACTTGACTCGAAGCCAAAAATAACTCGACTCGAAATTTATAGATTCGACTAAAAAATTCAAATAAAATTTGAATTGTAAAATGAAAATTCAAATAACTCAAATTTTTTAGTAATTAGTGGATCGATTTTTAAATTTGAGTCGAGTCCCTCAATTCTAATTGATATACACGTGCCAAATATGAAAAATATGAAGATATATATATATATATATATTATATGTGGATATAAAAAGTCGTTTAAATTAGAATCAATTTGTACTATAACATCGTAAACAATTACAAATAAATTTGTACATAAACTTGAAAATCCGACTCAAATTTCATAAACTCGACTCGAATAAAAAAATTAAATAAAATTTAAATCATAAAATAAGACTCATAAACTCAAATAATACAAAAATTTTAACTTAACTTAACTCGATCGAGCCCTCCCCTTAACTGGAGCCTATCTGGCGGGTGTAGTCATTTCCTGAGGCACTTTGTATTCCCTAAAACATTCCAATGCAAATAAATATGTCGCCCCCCCTCTTCTGCTACAGAAATCCAGGATGCTTAAAGGATTGGCTCACTCCGACCCACTCATTCCTTTTCTCTCTCTCTCTCTCTCTCTCTCTCAATTCGCATACATATTCATTTACAAAATACTTTTGGCATAATATCAAATTGTTTTTCAACATCTCATCCCATAGTCATTTTAATCTCCCTTTTTTTTGTAAGCACTTTAATTTTTTATTTTAGGTTGAAAATATTTTTTAGATGGAAACCATTAATAGATAAATAATCAATTTTTCTGCTGATTAGACAGATCCATGTAAAATAAGATGCTGACGTGAACTCTTGAATAATAACATATATTATAACATACTTATTTTAGAAGTAGAATAAAAAAGGATTATTATCTCATACACAGGTGGTAAAAAAATTTGTTTTCACAAGCGCATTAGTTTTAGGGTTCAGGGTTTTAATTTGAGGTTTAGAGTTTAGGGGTTTTAGTGTATATGTTTAGAATTTATGGTTCATGGTTAAAATTTAGTGTTTATGGTTAGAATATAGGGTTTATGGTTTAGGTTTTAAGGTAATATGGTTAGGGATTTAGGTTTTAACCAATAAACCCTGAATTTTAACCATAAACCCTAAATTCTATCAATAGCCCCAAAATTTAAAACTACTATACTTAAACCCATAAACCCTAAATTATAAACAAAGTCTCTAAACCCTAAAACTAAGACGCTTGGATAAACAAAATTTGCACAAGCACTTGTGCATAGAATAATTACCCAATAAAAAATAGGTAATTATTCTGTACATAAGCGCTTGTGGAAACTTTTTTCTCACAAGTACCTTAGTTTTAGGGTTTAAGAATTTTGTTTAAGGTCTCTAGTGTTTAGGGGTGTTAGTGGATGAGTTTCGAATTTAGGGGTGTTGTTAGAATTTAGGATTTAGGATTAAAATTTAGGGTTTATAGGTTAAAACCTAAATCCCTACCCATATTACCCTAAAATTAAATCATAACCTCTAAAACCTAAATTCTAACCATGAACCTTAAATTCTAAATTCCTACACTTAAACCCCTAAACCCTAAGACTATGGTGCTTGTGGAAACGTTTCCTTTCCATCGCCAGAGTATGGGATATTTTCTCTAAAAAAATTATGAATCTGTCTCTTCACACTATAATAATTAAATTAAATTAGGAAAAAACTTTGATAAACTGTAAACTTTAGTTTACATAAGCTTGTTAATTTTAGAGTTTAGGGTTTAGGGATCTAGGTTGTATGGTTTAGAAATTATGATTTAAGATTAGAGCTTAGGGTTTAAGTTTTATGTTTAGGATTTTAGATTTTAGATTTTAAAGAATAGTTGTGTGATTTTTTTAACAGCTTGTGTATCAAAATATAACCCATTAAACAATTAAAAATCATAACTTTAGATTTTTGTTTTATAAAATAGATAAATATAGTATTCTCAAAATAAATGTCAAAATTTAAATTTATATAAGATGGAACAAAGAGCTTAATAGTAAAATACAGGAAAATTATTTCATACATAGACAGAATAAGATACAACAGTGGTGTATGCAATGGGCCAATGGCCACATAGGGGCACCCCCATTTTGGGGAGAACTTTTTAATTTAGTGTTAAATTTTTACTATAAAATAATAAAAATCTGTATAAAAATATTTTAGATTTTATTTTTAAATTTATGAATCTATCATTATTACACAACTTTATCTATTTCAGTTCAAAACCTTAAACTCATAAAACCAAAATTTAAAAAATTTAAAAAAATCGTATAAAATAATTTCCAAATACATAAAGCCTTAAATCTATTTTTATTCTATATTCAAATAATTTTTTTACAAAAAGAAAATACTAGTGACAATGATAATAATAAGGGGAAAACACTTACTTCTCTTCCCCCACACTCTCTTCCTACCGTCCTTGTTTCTCTCTCTCCCGATCAGACTAGTCCTACTAGAATTTTTATACATTCCCAGAATTCATCTCTTACAATTAATTCACATATGTATATTTATAAGCCAAAAAGAAAACCCAACAATTTTCTTCTTCTCTGCGGACCTACTTCTCTTCACCAATTCTTCCACCTTTGATCCTCACTATTTTCATTTTCTTAGCCTTTATATTTTCCTTCTTTTGTTCTAGCCTTGTAGTGGGATATAGAACTGTATTTAAAAAGGAGAGAAAGAGAGAGAAAGTTGGAAGAAAGATGTCACTGGATTTGGCATCTGAACGTGTTTGTTATGTGCACTGCAACTTCTGCAACACCATTTTAGCGGTACAACCCTCAATTCTCTCGTTGTGTTTCTTTCTCTATTTATCTTCTTCCTTTTCTTCAAGAACCAAGTGGGAATTCACATGGTCTTTTGTACCCCAATTAAAAAAGAAATGCTTCACTTTACCCTTGAGGGATCGTGAGATTTTCTTGGTTTAACTTGGAAAGTAGCTCAAAATTCTCCTTCTTAGTCTGGTTTTGTCTAAAACAAGCACAAAATATATACATGTGTGTGCGTGTAAAACTGGGAATTTTTTTTATTTAGAAACCCTTCAAAGGTCGATCCCTTATCAACAAGCAGAAGAAGCTTGGCCAAGTTTTTTTTCCAGATATACCTATGACTAGGGCTACAGGTAAGCAGTTTTTAGGGTTCTTCCAGGTCAAGCTCCAAGTCAACAATCCTGGAGATTCTTTCATTTCCGACCTTTCAAAGTCATATAGTCATGGTAGTCCAAATGCAAGCCTACCACTTGCTTTAATTTTTCCCAATATAAATCTCCATTGTTACACCTCCAGTAACCTGATCTTCTTCTACTAGAGCTACTGCATCAAGAAATCCTTTTTAAAACCTTAATTCCTACTAAACCCTGCACAAATATCAGTAAATTAATGACCATTCATCATGTTTTTTTAATCTTTTTTTCTTTAGTCAATGACCATCTTTGATAGCTCATTACTTTCATGGTTTCCGTTCCAGTCACGTCGTTTTCATCTCTCTCTTACTCTCTTCCACTCTGGGTTTTCTTTTCTTTTTCATTTCTCTCTATCTTTTATCATCTAACTTGAAGTGTCAGGCAGAAAAAGCCAGGCGCACCTAAACGAAAATACCATATAATGGGAGAAAAGTAACAAGTCCTTTGTACTTGTAGTTATTGCCCCATGTGAGCTGAACAAATGACTGAGTTCTTGGAACCTAAATCTCAAGTCTTATTAGCATAATTTGGCATCTGATGCTCATCTGAAAAGAACCCTGAAAGCAATGTGCACTTAGTTTTGCAGGCAATGGATTACTTCATCATGTTCATTGAGTTTGAATATTCTCCTTAGGGTTTGATGAGTTCTTAGTCCTACTTCATTAAGCTTTCAGGGTTATAACATTCACAAAATGGTGACATTTTGCAGGTTAGTGTTCCATACAACAGTTTGTTCAAAATTGTGACTGTTCGATGTGGGCATTGTGCCAATCTGCTATCTGTTAACATGGGAGCTTTAGTCCAAACAGATCCCATTCAAGATGCTCAGGTATTCAAAGATTCCAAACCATACAATTGTTTTTATGGATACCTAACCCTTTTAGCTGATATTATACTCTGATGTTCTCAAAAATACTACTCCATAGTCCATAATGAAACAATAATGTTGTTTCAGTTGATTTGACATCTTTCCTCTTCTTATTTCTCCCCAAACTTTTTGTTCCTTTTATTGGGCTCCCTTTTTGTTAAAACTAATATATGTACACTGACACTTGGATGTGCTATTTAAATCAAGGCCAAAGATCAGTTTCAATGCTCTTGTAGTTAAAAGAAAAAGGTTTTGTGGGCCAAAATCAGAAAGGGGTTTGTTTGGAATTTGGATGATTTACTTGTTTTTGCTTTGTTTTGAGTGGGGTTGCAGAAACAGCAGACCATAAGTATTGATCAAGTTCACCCAAATAAGGACTGTGGGTCTTCTTCAAAATGCAACAAGCAATTTTCTGCATTTGAGTCTGCAGAACCAGAAGCACCAAGAATTCCTCCTATTCGCCGTCTGTCTCTCTTTCTCTCTCTCATATGCATGCATTCATACATACATGCATGCATACATACATACATGCATACATACATACTACACATGCATGGATATGGAGAACCTAAACCTAGGCATTTCTATGATGGATATGGAAAACTTTGAAGAAAATTGAAAACAAAAAAGTGTCCCCCTCACAAGTGGCAATAGTGATTAATAAATCAACACCTTAAGCAACTTTTCTGATATCTCCTTTCCAATCATGGCCCCTACCAAGATGGTGACAGTACATGGAAAGTTTTAACTCCTCATTAATTAGTAACAGTTTCCTACACCGCACCCTAAACCATACCAACAGTTTCCCTACAGCATACGTTAAATTATATCTGTATCACAAAGAATTCGTATGCTTACATTTGCATGAAAATGGACCACTATTGAGCGCCCAGGGTACTAGCCTATACTGTCAAGTTTCACATGCCACAAATGCTGCTGATGTTGTCTATGCCAGTACAAAACTTTGATGCCATAAATCCAGAGTTTTATTTGATTAAGCTTGCTTGTGTTTAGTTGTTTTGTTGATTTATATGATGAAATAATGCAGCCCCTGAGAAGAGACAACGTCTTCCTTCAGCGTATAACAGGTTCATTAAGTAAGTTAAATAAACCCAACTTTGATGGTTGCTTGATTATGGAATCCATCTTTCACACACATTATGTTTTGTTGGATCGTATACTATATTTAGGGAGGAAATCCAAAGGATTAAGGCTAGTGATCCAGATATCAGCCACAGGGAAGCTTTCAGTACTGCAGCAAAAAATGTAGGTTATATTTTTAAACTTGTGCAAATATATACAACAATATTATATTCACAATATTTGCTCAAAATTATTGATCATTGCTGTTTTTCTCTTCACAACATGATGGGATTTGCAGTGGGCACATTTTCCACACATTCACTTTGGGCTAAAAGTGGATGGAAACAAGCAGGCAAAACTGGACCAGCCATTTGCAGATCAGGCTGCTCAAAAGTCTAAGCGCTACTACTGAAACACAATGGCAACTCATGAGCAGAAATTATATATATAGATATGATATGATATGAATTTTAATTGCGAAAGGAAGTGAGGTTTTGATGAAACTCTCCTAAACTAGGTTGCTAGGAAAGCCCTGATCACCTTGCAATTGTGTGTGTGTTTGCAGTTTTCATTCACCTCTTGTCTAAACTATATTGAACTCAGATAATAAGAATATTTCCAGGGAATAATATGTTGCAATTTCTTTTGGTAACAGATTCTGTCAAAATCTCTCATTCTCTTTCGTTCTCAGTTTGAGAGTCGACAGCCCATTTTTGTCTATCGAGTATGAAACTCCGTTGATGATAATGCTTGCTTCAGAGGGTATTTTTGTGCTCAACTGTTCTGCATATATATATATATGGATGACTGGCTGATATAATTGTTCTTTCGCATGTGCGTCTGTCGTTCTAATGGGATTAAACCTTAAATCTTTTAAGTAAAGTTAGGAGTTCGAATTTTAATATCGTAAATAAAGCAAATTGCCTTGGTCTTAGCCTATATGAATTATACAGGTGGTTATACAAAAAAAATTAATTTCTAATATCTTTTATATATGTTTTATAATTTATATTTGAAGTCTCTTCTAATAATATATATTTTCTAAAATTGAACGTTAATTTTCTCCTTTAATACGGCACTCAACATGTTTTTTCCACTTAAATTCATGGCATAAAGAATCCATCCAGTGTCATCTTTATCCTAAGAGACACGAGTTCAATCTTAATGTCTGTAAAGTGTGTATATTGTCAAAGAATTTAGAATATTTATGAACAAATACTACTTTGTAATCATTTTTAGACTATTCAAAAATTCATGACATAAAGACCCTACCGAAAGAGTTCCACCAGTAAACGACTTCCACCTTGGAATTCACAAAAAATGGAAATTATAAAATGTTTTGGATGGACTAACCGAATCTATTAAAAGCGTCTACTTTCCTATCTTCACTCATATACTGAATGTGCCACGCAACATAATAATCTTGTCAACAAGTCAAGAGATTATTCAATTCTCAATAGACGAAGTCATGAATTAAAATTAAGAGAATAAGTCTAACTAACCATAAAAATGAGGGGGCAAAATTCAAAAGAATTAGAAACTGGAGATCAAAATAAATAAATTCCCCGTTATATTTTTTAATATAAAAATATTCAAAGGGTGACACCCCAAACCATAGAGTGGATTTGTTCATGCGTTACTCGAAATAAATTCTTAAATCTCTCATAATTATGAGCTCATGGTGCAATCTTACTGGCCAGATAGCAAGGGGTGACTAAAGAATTATGGCTTTACTTGGCATTAAATATAAAAAATTAATTAACTAAACAATCAAAATTTATAATTGTTCTTTACTTTAAATCTTAATCATTTAATTAATTAATTTTTTATTTCGTCTAAATGTATTCTTGGATCGCATGCTTGTGAGGATGTCATGTGTATGTTGTAAGTAGACTGGAACTCTATGTAGTTTTGGGAAAACGCAAAAGAGAAAAGGCAAGAAGGGTAAAAGGGCATTGTTTGTCTGTACAGAATCTGTAATGTCAAATCACCCTGTTGGGTATCTTGGAAGTATGTGTTGGGTTTCTTTCTGTATTTTATGTTGTTGTTTTTTTTTTTTACTAAATTGTATTTTATGTTTTATATACTTAAACGTAAGAATATTTATTATGTCGAGTGCATAAATCTATGTATTCCTTTTTCTTTTTTCTTCTTCTTTTAATTAGTGATTTGACATTATCATATCGTATCTTGTAGACGGTGTAAATTATATTTTACATTAGAAAAAGATATAAAATTATCATTTTATAACAATTGATTATTTTTATTTTATATAAAGCAAATTTAATTAAATGGCATGATATTTGTTTAAAATATAGAGTGATATTCTAAACGATACGACATGTTATTCATATTTTTTAATAGAAGACGACAGTTTATTAAAAAGAGAAAGTATTTAAAATTATAATTAGGGTTTATAACTATCATCGTAAACTAAATGCATAATTTGGATATTTTTATATAATATTAAAACAAGAAATTAGCTACTTTAAATCATTCAAGGATCATACATGAAAAAGGTTAAAAATTCAAAAAAAATACGAACAAATCCGACTGTATCGGCAAACAACCACAAAAGGGGATATAGCTACTGAAAGACCACTGAGAACCGCAAATCAAAGTTGAGCGTCGTGAGAAAACTATCCACGAAAGCAAATCGTGTATCCAAATTTAATCTGAGAGTCCAAAGCAGGGAAGATCAACATTATAACAAATAAGCATCATCTTGATCAGTCACGACGGCGTCAAGTCCAGCCCTAAAATAATAAAAATAAAAAGAACGACCAAGCGACCGAGAAAGAGAAGAGACGCGTCAAAAGACAAAGATAAATGTGTCAGAAACACAAAGAATAACATGTCATAAAGACATAATTATTCTTATTAAAAATAAAAAAATAAAGAGGACTAACGATCGGCAATCAACATTAAAGTCAGTACCGTCGTCGACTAAAAGAATTTTTTTGTGATTTTCTATTTAAAAAAGCCGGCGCCATTTTTTTTGAACAGTCATGTTCATCCAATATTTTATATCTTAACTCGACTTTCAAGTTAATTGTTTGTGTTAAGTTACGATGGGTCGGATAAACATATCAAAACATCTAAAAATGTCATGTAACGCTTCAAATTAATGTTAGATCATTTAATTAAATTGGACTCATAAAATCAATAATTATTCCAATTGTTATGAAACAATATTTTACTTGTTTTTTTTTTCTAATATACAAAAAAATTTCTAGTCACTTTAAAGATACAAAAGTCCAAATATATTACGTGCTATATGCATTCTACACTAGAATATAGAAATTTATAATATACTAGTGTGATTACATAATAGTATATGTTTATATTTTTTTAACCCTTTAATATGACATATTTTGCACATACAAGTGTTTGAAGACAAGTCTCCTACGATGAACATCATTTTTTTCCACTAGAGCCACTCGTTGAATTCCTTACGATACACTCGAATTGATAGTTACAATAATAAAACACATTGTATTGTCAATTAAAAAAATATTCAAATCTTAAAACTAACAATAAATATCTAATATAGGTCAGCAAAGGAATATAATTTTTTTTAGAAAAATATATTACAATACTTCTAGCGGTGGTAGTATTATTATAAGAAGTATAAAATGTGTGGATTGCGTTGTCATGTCACGGATAAAGGAAAGCTAATCAGGGTTGAGAATTTGGAACATGAAATGAAAGGAAAGGATTTATTGATGCTTTCCGTGCAAAGCATCAAGGCAGAGAAAAAAGAGTGATGATGATGAGTCTGTAGGTAATCAATCAGTAGTGAAATAAAACCTTTTTTTTTCTCTTTTTCTCGGTTGCCAAACAGCACAAATATTATTCATGCATTCTCTCCATTTCTGATTTCATATCATAAACCCTCTTCCCGTTCGTATGAACCCATTTTAAAGCACTATATGTATATTTGATAGTATTTGTTTAGGTATATGGAGTTTTCAGTTCGTTGTGTTGGATTAGATTTATATATAAAAAATATCTCTAACGTTTGATTGAATTGTCATTTTGACATCTATTTTTTTAAAAGCAATTTAGCCTTTAACGTTTCATTTTAGGTCAAAATGGTCCCTCTGCGGATAAAAACTGTTAGTTAACCAGCTTTAAATGACTTGAAATGACATGACAAACCTACATGGCAGTGCATGCATTATAGCAGTGTCATATAGGCAAATATACTAACTTTATAGAATAACACATTAGTCAAAAATAATTTTAAAAATTTATATAAAATATGTTTTTTCTGACGTGTCATTCTGCCAAGTCATTTCAAGTTTTTTATCATCAATTGTCTAATAGATTTTATTCACGGAGAGGCTATTTTGACCCAAAATGAAATGGTGAGGGCTAAATTGCTTCAAAAAAAGAATATGGGCCAAAGTGAATATTCAGTCAAACGTTAGGGGTATTTTTTCGCATTATGCCTTAGAATATTATATTAGAAATGAAGGGAATGCAAACTTAGATTATCGATAAAAAATACAAAGAAAATACATAAACTATATGATAGTTTAAAATTTTTAAGGGGTGCGACTACCCCTCTAGTACCCCTCGATCAAA
Organism: Hibiscus mutabilis; assembly: GCA_019671005.1. NCBI lineage: Eukaryota > Viridiplantae > Streptophyta > Magnoliopsida > Malvales > Malvaceae > Hibiscus > Hibiscus mutabilis. The sequence continues at coordinate 9,739,819 of CM033733.1, read as the reverse complement.
CCCTATTTGTATATATTTCTTTTATAAATATTTTATTAGGACTTTTTTTAAAAAATAGATGATTGATCGTGAAATATGTTTCATTCTTATAAGTAAAAATTGAGTAGTTCTCTCTGTTAGAATTTACAACATATAGGGCTTATCTAATTTTTTTTTTACAACATATATGAGAGAAAAGATATTACTCAAACAATTAATTAGTGCAAGGAATATGATATTAGTGTTGTGTTTAAATATTTTGTTGTTGTAATAATCATCATAATATGATAACGAGACCCATCTTTCCCATTAATCCCATTAATCATCATCCCACTTTTCTATTTCAACTCCTTCTCTAAGATCTATTAAAAAAAAAGCCTCTTTCTTTAAGAAGGTAATGGGATCTTTTTCGACGTATTCCTCTTCATTTTCTTTATCTTCTTCAATTCTTATTTTTTTCTCGATCTTATTTTTAAAAATTGACTATAATATTCCGCCTAAATCAAAAGAGATAAAATGTTATCACCGCCGAAAATTATCACGATTCCCCTTTGACGATCCTTGTTTAGTGTCACTCGGGTATTAACATCAATAACAACTATTTTGATTAAAGTTATATCATTGCTCGGCAATTACATAAGCATATCAATAAAATAAAATAACTAGAAAAACAATTCCTTAAAAAAAGGAAAAAAGAAAGGCATGATATGAATAAAGTAGAAGGTCATCATCAGTTGGTAGTTTGAGTTTGACTTATTATGTGGTGTTCAGAATTCAGACATGCAATCTTGTTGGACAGCACTTCGTCACACCACACTTGCTATAGTGCTAAAAGAAACATGTCATAAAAAAATAAAATACAAAATTTAAAATTTTTAGATTAAATTCATTTTCCTCCTCTCTAAGTAGGATTAAGATTATAATTTATCAAAAATTTTAGATTGAATCAAAAATTAAATATTTGTTTGATTTGTTGAATTAATTTTTTTTCAAATTTGATCAAATAAGAGATATTATATAGCAATAAGTTAGTTGCATAGGTGACCTTAAATTTTAGTTTAGATTCTATATTAATCTTCAATCAATCAATATATATATATATAAACATAAAATAACATCATTTAATAAAAATATAATTTTAATGATAATTTTTATTAGAAAATAAATATATTCATTAAAGAAAAATTATGTGATAAACTTGTCGTGTAAACTTTAATTTGCATAAGTCTATTTATTTTAAAGTTTAGGGTTTAAAATTTGGAATTTAAGGTTCATAGTTTAAACTTTATGATTTATGATTAAAATTTAGGGTTTATGTTTAGAATTTAGAGATCAAGGTTTATGACTCGGAGTTTAGTGTTATTTTTACAGTGTACAAAAATACACTTCCGTTCATATTTAAACTAGAAAATCTAAATCTCTAACCCTAAAACACTAGATCCTAAACCTTAAACATCAAATTCTAAACATAAACTCTAAATATTAAACCCTAAAATATATTCCTAAACCATAAAGTAACCCCTAAACCTTAAGATAGCCAGTCTTATGTAAACTTTTTTTTTGATTAGGTAGAGATATTACATTCTCAAGACAAATGTCAAAATTCGAACTCATAGAAGATGGGGCAACATGAGCATCCTTGATCACTCATCTAATTAATGATTTTCTCACTCTTGTATAAACTTTAAATTACACTAGTTGTATATCAAATAATTTTCGCATAAAAATGATTAAATATTTTAAAAAATTAGTTAATACACATGTTGTTTAGTTTAAAATTACACAACTATGGCAGGATCTTGACAATCTAGTTTGAAGAGGCCTATTTAAAATTTTTAAAAGTTAAAATTTCAAAGTTTTAAAGGGTTTGATTTAAAATTTTCATAAAAATATAGGGGTTTAACTAAAAATTTTAAAAAATTGAGCCTTATCAAGACTTTTAAAAATTTTAGGGATTTGATTAAAATTATTTAAAATTTTAAAATATACTAATAATTTTTAAAAATTTTAAAAGGCTAAATGTGAAATTTTCTAACTTTGGGGGCCAAGGACCCTACTGGCTCTAGTAAAGGTCCGCCTCTGTACACAACACTTTATTTTAGGTGGTTAGAGATTTAGTTTTTGGGGTTTAGTTCGTAGGATTTAGGGTTTTAGAGTTAAAATTTTATATTTTAGTTTTTAAAAAGTAAATTTCATGCTTGTGTAAATTTTATACATAATATGTGTAAAAAAGTCTTTAAAATATTTAGAGTAGTTTTTTTATACGCAAGTTGTGTTACTCAGCCTAACCCTTTCTAAATCTAAAAGTCTAAAATCTAAACCCTAAACTTACATCATACATTCTAAACTTTAAACCTTAAATTTAAACTCATCAACTCTAAAATAATGTATATATTCTAATTCTTTAATCAGTTTGCAATAAAACATATAGTTAGAAATTGAAATTTAAAATTTTTTATTATTATATTTTAATTTTCAAAATAACATATATTCTAATTATTAAAATAATTCTTTTTTATCTATAAGTGTCCAAACGGTCTGTTCGGTTGATAATCGAACTGAGTTGCCTAAATCGAATCTGAACTTTTTTAAAATTTTTAACCGTCAATCGAACATAATTTTTTTAAAAAAAATCATTAATAGAACCGAACTTAGCTAGTTTTTGAATTAACCGAAATATTTTAATAACTTTTCTAGTTTTTATTTAAAATAATAATTTAAGTAGAAATAAATTAAAAATATATTTTTTATCATTTTTTTATTTTTAGACTTTATTTTTCTCTTTTTTGATTTAACTTAAAATATAATTATTTAGTTTTAATATTAGAGCAAGCGTTGGTGGCCAGTTGGTCAGAGCTGCTCACTTACTCCCATCCCCTTCCCTTAAGTCCCAGGTTCAAGACTTAACAAGAGCATCCCTTCTTCTAGAGTCTCCCCTTTCCCCCTTTAAGTAGAAGTAGTATTTGTCAAAAAAAATATGAGTTGGGTATTGAATTTAGGGATTTATGGTGTAACAATCCTCGAGTATACATGATATAACTCTTTATTTAATCCGGTTTGAAAAGGTTAATCTTTTATTTAACCCTTTTTGAAAAGTATCCCCTATGTAATCCTCTTCTCAGCCCTCAACTTTTCTTGAATGGAAGAATAAAGTCTTCATCAATTTTTTTGCTAACCCAAATCGAGGGATCAGTAGGGAACTGTAGACAAGGAAAAGAGTACCCAAATAATATCATATTGAGTTTAAAGTAAAACAAGTAACCGATGATACAAATGCCGCGATTCAAACCCATATAAAAAAAGACAACATGAACACCCTTAATCACTCGGACCAATTATTGGATATCAATGGGAATGGAGATATCAAAGGTAGGGGAGAACTCAAATGGCAGTTGGGCTAAGATGGGTGAGAAAATGAGAACCACAGGGACAGGGACCTCACCTCAACCTCACCAAAATGTGAACCAAGGGATAGTGGTCCAGTACTTAACAAGGCTCATCTAGTGACCATGGTACTACAACTATCAATGGAGTCTAGTCACATCTTACACAAATCTGGAAATGGTCCACCATTACACATAAACTCCGAGTTTAACCCAACTGGTTAATGTAACTATCATTAAGAGCCTCATCCAACGGAGATAAGATTCGAATCCCAACATCAATAATTTCTTCAAATGACATCAAAAATTCAAGGACTTTCATGGGTTAAAAATAATGATAATAATAATATGAATAAGGATAGAGACTTCATTTCACAAATAAAATAGGTGTAAAAGAAGCCCCTTTCCCTTTCTTCAAGCACTCTCACCTCTCATTCCTTTCTTGCTACTATGGTACAGTCATCAATGGCATCAGCTCTAAGATTATAATAATTCCCCTTCCTTTGTAGTACTAAAAAAACCATCAACTTAGGCTTAAACGGTGCCAAAGATGAAAGTAGAATGCTACTCGATTTTGATCATTGTAAAGCAGCTCGAAGTTTGATGTACTTCCCAGCAAATAATACCTCGCTTGAAATGGTTTAATCGGTAAACGATGACCCCAGATGTTTTTATTCTACAACCCTTCTGTAGAAAAGAAGATAAGCAGCGGATGTCTTTATCTTCTCCAGGCCGATGGGATAGACATGGCTATCATCGAACTCGTACCATTGTCTGCCCCCACGCTACATCAGAAAACAAAAATTAGACTATCATAGCTTGTGCCAACAGGCAAAATCAGTTTTTTCAGTCTTTGAATGAAATAGGGATTTTTTTTTTATATTTCTTCGACTTGCGCCCTAGACATGCTAGATGCCAACTCTTTAAGGACGATAACATAAATCATGGTTAGGTCATTACTTACATGGACAAATGCAGTATAATGACCACCTCCCATGCTTCCATAGTGGTTACTGACCGCATAAAGCATGTAACGATTAGATAACTCGCTGTTCCTAGAGCTGATATAATTTGACAAATCAAGATCGTCAATAGGGAAGTCAACAAATGTCCCCAGCTTGTTTTTCAAGAACTGGTTATACGAGAATCTTTTTAAATGAATAACCAGAATCTCAGGCAGTCTCCAAAGATCCAACTTTTTACTCGCTTGATGGTGCTCTTTGCAGCCTGGACAGTACCTAAAATAACATTAAACAAGACCAGGCATTAGACAGAGAATGACATGCAAAGTATGCACGAAAAAAATTTGACTGAAAAAAGGGTCTATCGCTTGAATTTTGTACCCAATTTTCTCTTGTATACATATATCCATATGTGTGTTTGTGTGTATAAAATAGGCTAGTGTTTCAAGTAATCGTATAAACAACATAATCAAGGATGTTTGGAGGGACTAACAGCAAATTATAATCATCTATCACATGTGTTAAAACAAAATGACAGATCTTTTTTTCCTTTTAATCTGGCAAAGAAATGCGTGACTTAGAGCCAAATCAAGGGACATAGAGGCCGAGCATATGTTTATTAAATCTAAAATCGAGGGAATTCTTAATAAACATAATACTAATGATGAACTATTTGTTCATAAAAGGCATGGCATCTTCCAATAGAAAAGGAGTTTTTGTTTATCTTAAATTATGGGTTTTAATTATGTTTTCTATCACAAGGGAAAGCAAGGTCAAGGAAACATTGCAAGTATCAAAGTATCTGCAAAATAAGATTCAACTTGGTGATGATAACATAAATTTAAGATTCAAAATATTTTTTAAGCAAAGTTATAAGAGAGAAGAATGTAAACACTGACCACATGTCTTCCGGTCCAAGCGGCTCCTCCATCAAGAATGCGTTAAGACATTTATAAAGAGAAACAGATTCCTGAGGTTTCTTAGCAAAAGAGCAGGACTTAAAGATCTGCGGTAAAGTGCTAAAAAGCTGTGTATCATACTTTTTAACATATTTTTCTGGCCAGGATGCGAGCACATGTAATCTCTGGGACACACCAGCAGCCGGTATTGCTTCGCCCATAAGTATCTGGGATTCCTTGATTATTCCCTTTTCGTCTGTTAAGTAAAATTGTAACTCAGCCTCTGAAGGCACAGAATCGTCATTTGCATCAGGGGGCTTTTCAACCCCACTTGGAACTGGAGATGATGCATCATGCTCTTTCGGAGAAATGTCTTCAACTGCAGTGCTCTCAGAGTTACCACAGACATTTAAGACTTCTCCAGCCTGTGTCTGAAATGAATTTAGTAATTTCAGATATAGACCGTGGATGTCAGATCCAGTGACAACCTCAGAAAGCCTTGCTACATGAGGAATTCCGAATGTCTTCCAACTTGAAGTCAGTTTCCCAAGGATGTACTGCCTGAAAATATGAAACGTCAAAAACCTTAGGTTATAGATACACCTACCGTAACTAACGGACATTCATAAGATAAACCAAGGGTATGTGTGATGAAGCTGTAGGTGAGTGGACAACAAAGATAATTTTTTTTCAAGTCTAAAGAAGACAAACAAGAAAAATGGTAAAATAAACACGAGTATTTTACATCTTTAGAGGTAAAACACCATGTGACAGCCTTTAACGATCAAGCGAATCTACCATCGTTCTTTCCTAAGTAATGTTGAGAGGTAAATTAGAACTTGCAAAATATTTTATATCACACATCACTTTCTGCTATTAAGTTCAAATGAGGGTTACATGAAATGAATCATTTCTATCAAATCTACAACAAATTATGAGTAAATAACTTTATGAATCCATTAAACGTGATACAACCATAAGGAGAACCATAATTTCAAGTGCCCATCAAAAGATGCAACTATGGGATACTTGACCGACATATTTTCCAATTAACATGCGCCTTCATTAACAAGCATTCATAAATATAAAATATACACTAGGAATAGCAAAATTTGGTAGTCATGTATACTCCAAATTTCTTATTTTCAATTTACAAGATCTCAAAGAATATTCATTTTAATAAGAAGTAAAACAAGAGATGCAAACATATGAAAATCAAATCTAAATCACAAAGAGGATGGGAATGGGATGCTGAGAGCTGGAACAGTCAAGGTGGGAATTAAACAAACTTACTCTTCCATTTGCTGATGCGTAAACACAACTAAAGGAGCTTTCTCGATGCCTTTATTTAATCGATAAGCAACCAGTGTGTCATCGTCTCTAATCAAGCATAAAGAGTCAGCAAGCTCTTCCAGATAACGTATAATTCGGTGGTTGTATATCTGCAATATAAGTTAATGCTTACAGATTTATTGAACATTTATAAGCATACAAACAACATTAGTAACTAATCCAACAGATGCAGATGTTGTAAAGAATGCAATAAACCTCTGCCACCAGAAGGGTCTCATCAGCCCCCAAAGAACATGCAACACTTAGAGCCTTGATAAGGTCTTCAAGTTTCCCACTCTTTGGGACAGTAATTGTAAATGGAGATGGTGGACAAGTTGCATCAGTACTGATGACAGTTACAGTCATTGTCCGCGATGTTGTTGATGGTAGAGGTAGTGACAGGTACATGAATGGATCAAATGTTACAGAGACCTTTCTGCATTCTGGACAAACTAAAGTTGATTTAAATTGACCCTGCAACGAATTAAGTGGAATAATAAACTTGTCAACAAATACAAGCAAACACCACATACTTGTATACTATAATACAAAGTGTTACTTAAGATTGTAAACATATTAGATTCAGCTTGTCTGATATATTGATTAACTAAACAAAATCAACCATGCTATAAATCAATACTTGAATAATTCATTCAATCTACAAGTCATTTTACCATCATTCTATAAGAACACAATAAAACAAAAATGAATATTGAATCTTCCAAAATGGGTGCTAAACTATCCCTACCGCCATATCAAGTTGTCTATTGGGAATTTGATGCTATTCACTTGTTTTCCGGAACTAATGCTATCTTCTACTATTATATGCCAAGTCTTCAACTTAAATCTCGCATTCTTTTCCTCATAACCAAAATCTTTAGGAATTCAAAAGAATGGAAATTACATAAAGACCAAGTGAAAATGAAAGTGATTACTGTGTGAACCATACATGTCAAACAAAACTTTCAATGAGTGCTCAGAACCAAGTCATATCATGCGAAAAATAAATTTACCTGGCACACATCAACAATGATAGAATCATTGCGAGCAAGGTGGTTTTGCCAATATTCATCAGCTACTTCTTCATCTTGTCGACCCTCACTGTCCTTCACTTCAACATAAGGCTTACTTTTAACACGATTGAGATCCTCATGAAGTCCATCCAACAAAAATGCAAGAAGTTCCTAAGATAAAAGGCACATCATATTAATAAAGAAAAACATGGAATTTGATAATATTACATTTACCACCAAAGGAAAAACAAAACTCAACTATTGAGATCAAGAAAATGTTCACTGACTTGAGAATCATGCTGATTGAAGCCACTAAACTGAGTAGCAAATCGAACCAGTTTTGATTTAAATGTTCTTGGCGGCACAGGAGTTGTTCCAGGGGCCCATAACTGCCTCAATAGATCCCCAAAGGCAAAAGCAATCTCACCCTGAAAAATTTGCATGCTTAGTTCAAACATCATACTATTCTGAAAACTATGAAAAAAATAATCAAACAAGACAGGAAAAGAATTGAAGTAAATATAACTTACATTCATTCCCAAAGGATTGTCGGGATTTATTTCTCTGGTATAATCTCCAAGAAAATAGTCGACCACTTTTGGTGTATGAACCAAGCACTGAATGGCACTGTTCATGAAACAAGTGTTTCCGAGATTTTGTAATCCAGTCAATCCCAAAGAACCAGCTTCTCCGGATCTTCCACATAATATTGCAGCACCAGTACCAACGAAATTGGAGTTTGAATTGCCATTGGAACCATTTAACAAGACTGGAGCACCAGAAGAGCAACTTGCAGGATGTTGTCCTAACATTTCATCTTTTCTCCCTTCTCTACATTTCATGGAATCTGACAACCCATAGACCTGCAACTCCAGGAGAATCTACAGAAACAGAAGTAATAAAACATTATTGGCATGCATTAAAACCTCAAAAAATGATTTGTAAGAAAAGTAATTTATATGATATTCCAATTAAGATGAAGAAGACAACAGTAGAGAGCAGTATACTAAAACAAACAGGAAAATCAATTTGCCCCTTGCTTCAAAATTGGTTTGCACTCTGCCACACAGTGCTTTCTAATGACAGTTGCCATTATCTTAAGATTCATTCTATTGTCTTAAATTTTGAGCAAAAGTAAAATTACCTCAGATATATAAAATTCCCTTTTGAGGTTACATAAGATGATTTACTGCCACAAATTTCTCTTTGGTGGGCTAAAATTTGATGCGACATGATTTCTAGAAATTCTAGCATAATACAGAAATCAAAGAAAAAATAATAGTGTGGTACGAAAAGTTAATACATAACAAAAGGTTTAAATTGTATCATAGAAAGAGTCAGTCACCCAGGAAAATGGAAGCAGAACAAAGGGTAGGGCTGGAATATCCCTCCTAAGTGTAAAGAAACACAGAACTCTCCTAAAGGAAACTCAAATGTCAATAATTGTCTCAAAAAGAACGATCAATCCCACATAAATTAATCATCTCAATAAAGGATTCTTACAATATTTTTTTATTGAATATGTCCCATATGATGGAAACCAAATGGTTCAGCTGAACATTGAAGCATAAAACATATAATGGAAATCAATGTTTGGAATTTGATCAAGTTGTAACAATCATATGGGAAGTGAATTCCGTAAAATATTATACTGAAGAATAGCATTAGGAAACATGAAGATAGTGTATTCAGTTTAAGATTCTATATGCTTGAGTGGTTATGTTACGCCAATTTATGAACTTATTTAAATAAGGCATACAGATAAGCACAATAGGAAAAAAGGCGGGTTCAAAAAACTAAGGATAAGGCAAATAAGTAGGGAAAGTGGACAGAATCAAACAAATAAGTAGGTGTAAACCAGTATCACATTTAAAACCCAAAAAATATATCTTACCTCCTGATCTGATTGGCATTGAGAATCTTTGAGAAATCCATTTCTCTCATTCATAAAATATAGAGCTGTCTGCCCAGAGAAGTCCCAAACGCGTAACTGTGGAACAGAGAAACATAAATAGCCATCCCATTGAAAAAGTATATAAAAGAAAAAAAATCCACTATAATGATAAGGCAAATTACCCGCTCAGAATCTATACTAAAGATTTTGCATGCTCTTCTGAATTGTTCCACTGCATTGTCCTGTAAAAAGTGAAACATAAAGTCGGCACGCAGAACCAAGGGCATCTCATAATATGAACGAGGGCTAATGATTCAGAAATGTAAGAACATGTAAAATTTTACTCAATAAATAAAAATGAGAAATACATCTTGTAGTGTAGGTGAGAAAACTATTAAACTATAGAATGATTCTAGCAATTCTTTACTTGTAAGAACATCTAACATCCCAAGATGCAATCAAAATCTTATGAATGGAGTCAATCCGTCTTTCAATAATAACATTTCAATCCAAGTCATTACATTACAACACAGGACTCAAATCAGAAATGCATAGTCCTGTAACTGGAGAGATAATATAAATAACACAATTGGTTCTATGGAACTAATTATTTTCTAAACAATCCTATTTATAACAAACTGGAACAAATAAATTATGCCCCTCTCCAGAGTGAAAATTGATCATAGACCTTTAATGATATGCTGTCATGCTCGATGACATTTTGCAAACAACATATGGATCGATGGAAAGGTTAAACCTAAAATTTAGATATTATAGAATCTTTGGATAGCCTAATGTGATATATCTTCACAGACTGAAAGTGGAAAAATGGGTCAAATAAACTTACCTTTTTGCTAATTTTTACTCCCAATGAATTTGTTTCCCATGGAATAGTGAGTCGTAGCTTCAACGGATACACATCTGCCATGTCATCTTCAGCAGCTGAAAAGCTTTTTCCACCTTTTGCAGCAATCTTAGCATCACTATGCCTAGATGGAACAGAAAAGAGTATACTTTGAGAGATATTTTAAAGCTTTTTTCGGTTTCTGTGGGTCGCAGAGAATTGATTCTTCAAACACCAGAACAAAAAACTGGTATCAGATTTTAGTAACTCAAACAAACGTTGCTCTTCATTCTAAAGTTCATACAATCAGTGGCAAATACAAGGTGTACAAAAAAGAAGTGGATACGGAAAAATGATGCATAAAAGGTTAATATAATTTTAAGAATGAAATTGACTGTGCATTTATTGCAAACAGATTACGCAGATCATTCGTAATAAAGGAGACCATGCTCTTATAAACAAAGACTAACAAGTTTGGTTTTGCTAAAATGAAGGAGCAATCTTAGAACCTAAAAGATCAGGAATATGCACGGTTACAGTTTTCAGCTGAAATAAACTTGTCATAAATATTTTAGTCCATAATAGTAGGCTCTCTAATTCATGTAGTGTGTAGTGAACAAAAAAAAAGGTTCAGAAAGCAGATCGTAAGATAAATTCGTTTTAAAATGTCACAAATAGTGTCACATGACTTACAGAAAACACGACTTATAGTAAAATATATGTCAGGGTTTGGTGCAAGGATCCCAAAGTAGGATAAGCCCCGATGTATTCTGCTGTTATTTCCAGGAGGATTGGAAACATCCCAGTGATTCAAATAGGAAGCAAATAGTTCACTTAATGTGGAAACTATACTTAACAGAGAAATTAAGGATCTTTTAAAAGGTAGACGGATAAAAAACTAGAATATACTAAAATTATCGCTTTTCAGTTTTCACTAATCCAAACAACTGCAGCAAAACCAAACTTCACTTCGAATCACTTGTCTCATACAAGTTTGGCTCTTCCTCTTTACTCAAATCCAATTAACACCCATTCCATAACTCTTAAATGTAATGCACCCGCAGTAAGAAAATCAAAAAGCATTGGAACAACGGGATCAGTAAACTACCTATTCAAACTATTTAACACTCATGGCAACAGTGTCTGATGAGATTATACAGGAAACCCAATCTTAAAACACTCACCATTTAAGAGCTTGCACCCACATTTCACCAGGAACCAATGCATAGTCCCTTCCTGAAACACCAACCTCTCCATTTTCACCATTGTGCAAAGAATCCTCCTCCTCCTTCCTTAAATTGAAAGCAAGATCCGAGTTGAATATGTTGTTGATAAACTTCATGGTATACGAGGTTCCCGGAGTTGCCGTATACAAGATCCCCCTCTTCGAATCAGATTCGCCAGAAGTTGAATTCTGTGCATCTTTCCACCACCTTTAAGAAAAAAGTAAAAATGTGAATCAACTACTCGAACCAAATCTTAAAACACAAAAACTCTACAACTTTCAAAAGTTGGATACCTCACTTAAAACAGTCCATAATAAGAAGTCCAAGCAAATGCTTATAAACTCTAACAAAAAAAACCCAATTGAACTAAAAGTAGAAAAAGAATTGAAAGCATTACCTTTTTGGTTAATAAGAAAGTAACCCATTTTACAAAGATTCCAAATCACATTACCAGAGATTGACTACTCCATTAACAATAGCCCAATACCCAATAAAAGAAAACCCCTTTTTTCCTTTGTGATTGGATAAATTTTTAGATTTCAAGAAATGTTTTGTTAGAAAACAAGCTGACCTGAAGGGCACAAAGTAAACTCGCTGTTCATCGATGCCGGCGCTGTTGTTGTTGCCTGAGTCGATCCGGAGAGTGGAATCGGAGGAATCCTCGGACGGAAGACCCACCATTTTCAAAAGAGAAAGAAAGAAAGAAAAAGCTTAACAATGAAGATATAAAATGGAATTCATTATTGTTATAATTCTTTTCTCTATGTGTTTTGATAGGAGAGAATGCCGGATTTTGCAAAGAAAGGGAAGAAGCAAACAAAACAAGTGGAGTTTTTTTTTTCTCCTTTTCCTGTGAAGAGGGTTCAGGCTAAAAAGATACTAGACCGATTATACTTATAGTCAGTTAATTTATTACAGTCACAAAAGCTTATAATGGTAAAAAGTTATATAATTACAAAAATTTTAAATTATCATTTTATATGTTGCCGAATGCATAATAAATAGTGTACCTACACAATATTTTATAATACCTACATAACTCGTTATGTTCATTGTAAGAAAAAAACGTAAGTACACAAATTATTACCCCTTATCTCATAACCTAAAATCAACCAAACTTATGGTAGAAAATTATGTAACTACATAAAATCTTAAAAGATTACTTTATATGTTATTGAACGCATAACAAAAACGATACCTACAGATTTTTTTACAATACCGACATAACTCGTTATGTCCGTGATAAGAAGAAAAAAACGTAGCTACACAAATTATTACCCATATCTCCTAATCTAAAACCAACCAAACATATACACAATTTCTTAAAAGATTACTTTATATTTTATGGAACATATAACAAATACGATACTTACACAATATTTTACAAGACTTACATAACTCGTTACTTACGTTATAAGAAAAACCGTAGCAAAAAAATTATTACCATCTATCTCCTAATCTAAAACCAACAAAACTTATTGTAGGATTTTGTGTAACTACACAAAATCTTAAAGGATAATTCTATATGTTACCAAACGGATAACAAATAGGGTACCTACACAGAGTTTTACAATACTTACATAACTCTTTACGTCTGTTATAAGAAAAAACGTAGCTACACAAATTATTACCCCTATCTCATAATCTAAAACCAACCAAACTAATGGTATGAAACTGTGTAACTACACAATTTCTTAAACGATTACATTATATGTTACCGAACGCATAACAAAAGCGATACCTACACAATGTTTTATAAGACCTACATGACTCGTTACTTACGTTATAAGAAAAAACGTAGCTACACAAATTATTACCCTATATCTCCTAATCTAAAACCAACCAAACCTATTGTAGGATTTTGTGTAACTACACAAAATCTTAAATGATAATTCTATATGTTACCAAATGGATAACAAACATGATACCTATATAACTCTTTACGTCCATCGTATGAAAAAACGTAGTTACACAAATTATTACCTCCTATCTCCTAATCTTAAATTAACCAAACTTATGGTATGAAATTGTGTAACTACACAAAATCTTAAAGGATTACTTTATATGTTACCAAATGCATAAAAAATAGGGTATGTACACAATGTTTTACAAGACCTACATAGATATTTACGTCATTTATAAAAAAATAACTACATAAATTATTACCCCATATCTCCTAATCTAAAACCAACCAAACATATGATGGGAAATTGTGTAACTACACAAAATCTTAAAGGATTACTTTATATGTTACCGTACGTATAACAAATACGATACATACACAATGTTTTACAATACGTACATAACTCGTTACGTCCGTGATAAGAAAAAACGTAGCTACACAAATTATTACCCCCTAACTCCTAATCTAAAATCAACCAAACTTATGGTATGATTTTGTGTAACTACACAAAATCTTAAAGTATAACTCTAAATGTTACCAAATGGATAATAAATAGGGTACCTACACAATGTTTTACAATACCTACATAACTCTTTACGTCCGTTATAAGAAAAAAACGTAGCTACACAAATTATTACCCCTATCTCCTAATCATAAATCAACCAAACTTATGGTAGGAAATTGTGTAACTATCAAAAATCTTAAAGGATTACTCTATGTGTTACGAAACGCATAACAAATAGGATACCTACACAATATTTTACAACACCCACATAAATCTGTACATAAAGTATAAGCAAAATTGTAACTACACAAATCATTACTCCATATCTCCTAATCTAAAATCAACCAAACTTATGGTAAGAAATTGCGTAACTACCTAAAATTTTAAAGGATTATTCTATGTGTTACGAAACTTATAACAAATGCGATACCTACAAAATGTTTTACATCACCTACATAAAGCTTTACATAATTTATAAGAAAAAATGTAACTATACTAAATCGATACTGTTCATATAGAATCGGTATTGTTCATACTGAATTGATATTGTTCATACTGAATCGATACTATTCATGTTGAATTGTGTAACTACCTAAAATCTTAAAGGATTACTCTATATGTTAAGAAACACATACCAAATATGATACATACATAATATTTTACAGCACCTACATAAATCTTTACATAAGTTATAAGAAAAATTGTAACTACAGAAATCATTACCCCATATCTCCTAATCTAAAATCAACAAAACTTATGGTAGGAAATTATGTAACTACCTAAAATCTTAAATGATTACTCTATGTGCTACAAAATACATAACAAATATGGTACATGCACAATATTTTACAACACCTACATAAATCTTTACATAAGTTATACGAAAAACCGTAACTACACAAATCATTGCCCCATATCTACTAATCTAAAACCAACCCAACTTATGGTAAGAAATTGTGTAACTACCTAAAATCTTAAAGGACTACTCTATGTGCTAAAAAACGCATAACAAATATGGTACCTACACAATATTTTACAACACCTACATAAATCTTTACATAAGTTATAAGCAAAACCGTAACTACAGAAATCATTACCCCATATCTCCTAATTTAAAACCAACCAAACTTATGGTAGGGAATTGTGTAATTACCTAAAATCTTAAAGAATTACTCTATATGTTACGAAACGCATAACAAATACAATAGTTACACAATGTTTTACATCACCTACATAAAATCTTTACATAAGTTATAAGAAAAACCGTAACTACACAAATTATTACCATATATCTCCTAATCTAAAACCAACCAAACTTATGGTAGGGAATTGTGTAACTACCTAAAATCTTAAAGGATTACTCTATATGTTACGAAACGCATCACAAATACGATACCTACACAATGTTTTACATCACCTACATAAATCTTTACATAAGTTATAAGCAAAACCGTAACTACATAAATCATTACCCTATATCTCCTAATCTAAAACCAACTAAACTTATGGTAGGGAATTGTGTAACTACCGAAAATCTTAAAAGACTACTCTATATGTTACGAAACGCATAACAAATACGATATCTACACAATGTTTTACATCACCTACATAAATCTTTACATAAGTTATAAGAAAAACCGTAACTACACAAATTGTGTAACTACATAAAATCTTATAGGATTACTGTATATGTTACCGAATGGATAACAACTATTGTGCCCGTTAAATTACGTCATTGAGCTTTGAACATCCAAGCTTTTCACTAAGTCACGATAGAGATCGCGACGAATTGCTCGCGGTTTTAATATGAGTAAACCCCTCAAACCCAAGTTCAACAACTACACCATCCATCTTCTTATTCTTCATCTCTTTAAACAATTTGGACAACTTTTTTATGCTACACCTTGTGGATGCCTCCTATAAACGTACGAATAATTATATCAACGTTAGTCATCTATACAATATTAAGAATTACTTTTAAACTCCACTACTTCGTCTACGAAGTAATACAACTCTTACCTTTTTGACGGCATCTATCTCTTCACC
Organism: Hibiscus mutabilis; assembly: GCA_019671005.1. Lineage (NCBI taxonomy): Eukaryota > Viridiplantae > Streptophyta > Magnoliopsida > Malvales > Malvaceae > Hibiscus > Hibiscus mutabilis. Next base: position 9,723,833 of record CM033733.1, on the reverse strand, counting down.
TTTTGATGTTGTATCAATATATGCTTCCTTTTGCTGCAAGTGTATATCAATGTAAGGCTTTTTTTCTTCATCAATCATTTTTGTCCATTTCTTTGCCAATGCTTTCTTCGCCTTCATCATTCAGACAATATTACAATTTTAGCTCTTGTAAACATTACTGAAAAATGCATAACACATAAAACTATTCCAAATCTCCCACTTACCTCATTAGTCATTTTCTTTTTTTCACTCTTTCGTCCTTTGCATTCATTTATGTTGTATATACATTCATTCAAAATTTTCATATTTCAACTTAATTATAACAAATTAACCAATTTAAAAATTTATATTTACATTCAACTTTAACTTACTAAAAGTTCAAATATGAAGATAATAGATTTGGGGCCTCAGACACCGCGACCGTCTCATCCTTCGCACCGTCTACGTTCAGATTGGTTTCTTTATCCATGCTCAAACACCTTCTTCCAACAAAACATAAGTTTATTTATGTCACATAAGTTTATACCACAAATAAAACACAACAAAACATTTTATTAATGGTTATCAGAACATATAATTTATTAATGTGTCTCCTTCTTAATAAAAATATTTTTTACCAACATATATCAAATTTCTTTAAATAGTATCGATATCCCTATTCAGTACCGATACACTCTTGCGCTTCAATGTCATGCAATTTAATACGATCTCGATACTGCTTTTATCATACCGATATTACATTTACAATATCGATATCAACAAATATAGTATCCGTACTACTTCCCTTCCCTGTAACCCAACTCTGTCTGAGCATCGGTACCTCATGAACAGTACCGATGCTACATACCCAGAACCGTTTTTCAACCTCCACATTCGCATCAAATATCACAAAATCTAATCCTAAAAGTAAATGAAAATTGCTTCGTTGCACTAATTACAAACCCATCAACCAAAATCCCTCAAACTCATTATTAAACCTTAACTTTTTTCCAAAACCCTAGAAAATTTTCATTTTTTCCATACACAATTTTCATTTCGGTTCGAACTAAAAAGGAAATTAAACAAGTATTTCATGCAAAAGCACACTTTCTTACTTGAAAATCTTTGCTCCTTCGAACTAAACCTTCCACGATTTCGAGTGTAAGATGAAATAAGGTTTTGGCATATGGTTTGAAGCTTTTTTTAAAATTAAACGTCAGTACCGATTCTAATTCGAAATGGTGGATTTTAGGACCTCTTTTTAGGCAACCGATTTACCGGTTGCTCCTTTACCCTTTTTTTTTTCTTTTTAAATCAACGCTCAAATTCATTTAACCTAAATTTAACGGTGATACTGATACTGCTTAATATTAGCATTGTTTTAAGCTGCCTTCTTTTAGACTCTTCCGGAGGGTTCAACGAGGAGGGGAAAATATATATATATATATATATATATATATATATATATATATATATATATATATATATATATATATATATTGATGTTGGAAAATAGAAGTTTCGGGACAGAATGAGAGACAAATCTTATGGACTAAAAAGAAAGAAATTCAAATATGGATTCAGTTAATTATGTTTGATCTGATTGGAGATGGAATAAGTTGTTTATAAATTTTATTTATAAAGATTACTAAATTATTTTAAAATAATTTTTTAAACATCTATTATTTTTTAATAGAATTTTTAAACATCTATTATAAAACATATATGGTTCGCTAAACTCTATTAAGAGGTTGTGTGACATGTTAAAATTAATAAATATTATATAGATATCTTTTAAAGAAATTTATTATAAATTTAGGAATATGATTAGAATTTAAAATTTAGGATCAATGATCTGAATTTTATTTTTTAAAGAGTAGATATGTAAGTTTGTGTAAATTTTTGAGACATGATCTATATCAAATAATTACTTTTGAAAATTATAAATGTATATATTATTATAAATTTAATTTTTATAATATATAAATTATATAATGTATAAATAAATAAAATAATACTCCATATATTTGAAAAGAAGAAAATGGGTTCGACTCTTGAAGGTTGAAATCCAAAACTGGTCCCTATTTTAAAGTGAACTTAACTTTTTTGTCCAGACTTTCTTGATGGGTTAATATTTTATTCAAGCTCTTCCAAATTTCAGACAGATCATCGTCCTTGGATGAGTAATTCAATCCTTGAATATAGGGCCGTAAATGATACATACATATCGTAAACTACTCGAGTTTAACTCGATCAAAATTTGGTTAAAATTCGATTTAAATTTTTAACAAGTTGAGACGAGCTATTTGATACACGACTTGAAAAACGCACGAACTACTAAAAAATATATTATATTATATTAGTTAATTAGTGTTTAATTTTGGGGTTTTGGGTTAATTTAGGGTTTAGAGTCTAGTTTGAGATTTAGGGTTATGTTAGGTTAACAATGGCCGATAGATTTTGGGGAATAAGAGTTAGCAAATTAGGGTTTAGCTCGAGCTTTTGGAGTTCGAGCTCCAATTTTGTTTCGAGTTCGATTCGTGCTTGATAACTTTGAGCTCACGAGCTTTCGAATTGAGTCGAGCTTAGCCTTAAGTATTTCGAGTTCGAGTCGAGCTTAACGATACTTAAACTTGACTCGGCTCTTTTACACCTCTACTTGAATATATCTACTTGCACATACATAAGAACTAATAAAAGAATTTAACCAAAATCAAATCAAATATTTTTATTTAAGTTATTTCCTTATCAATTTAGACCAAATTTTAACTTCATTAAAGAAAAAAAAAACATAACCAAATTTAAATGATTGTTTATTCGTAAAGAGTTGACACAGGTTTCTTTAAGAATAATTGTAATATAAAATTACGAAAGTAAAAGACTTTATTGTCCTTTTAATAATAAATTGTTTTAATACTTTGTTAATGTGTTGAATGCGAGTATATATTTATTATAAGTTTTTTCATGCAATTAAAGGTTCTTAAAATAAAATCTTTATAGTTAGAGACATTTTTCTTTCTGATTGTACCAATGAAGAATCAACTGAATTCTTGATTGCTTAAGTATTTCTTCTCATTATTTAAAAAAAAAATCTTAAAATTTTATATTATACTTTTATCAGAATATTGTCACGCCTAAAGAGAGACGAGACATTAATCTTACATTAAAAAAAAGATATTGAAAGATATACGCGATAACGCTGTACATCTTATCAGACATATCTTTTTAAAAAGAGAATAATGACCTCGCCACAATGTGCATTAAATAGTGTGATTTTTAAATACCGATATTTTAAGGAAAAATAAAGTGGCACAGAGAATATTGATAAATGAAGCCTTAAGCCCAATGGAGCTTGGAACTGACCAATGGACCCTCTACATAATACAGAGGGAAAATACACTTAAGAAGTTTGGACCATGTAAAAATAGGGGAAGAAGTCAAATATAAAGCAGCAAACACAAGCTCTAAGGTGGTATTAGCTCTGCCTGGTAGGTTCAGTGGTCAAACCAAAGCCAAATGGAAAGAGAGGGTTGTAATGCGGATCACCGACGTTCATAGGGAGTTGGTCGACCGTCTTGAACCATGTCCTCGCAAGCTTGCCGGTGAACCCGTAGTCACCGAACAGAACATCAGCAACACCTTGGCCCTCTGTTCCCGGAAGCCAAGCGGCTACAAGTGCATCAATCGACGAGAGATATGGCTGCATGACAACCGGACGACCAGAGATGACAACAACTACACATTTCACAGCCCCACAAACGTTGTAGATGGTGTCTGGACCCGGCTGGGGTATTGTAAGGTTCAGGCTGTCACCTTGTGTTTCTGCATAGGAGGGTTCTCCCACGACGACAATGGCATGAGAGAATTTGCCGGATTTAACAAACTCTGCATCGGGGTTCTGACTGTAGACAACTTGAGTACTCGGATCAACCGTATTTTTAATAGCCTGGAGGATAGTCGTACCTGTTCAAGCAAGCAAGATTGTACAATAACCAAGATCACAAAGCATAAGTTAATAAGGGCTTCAACAAAGCATTAAGTTAAGTGAAAACGATGATCAATTCCGATTTTAGCAAATACCTTGAGTTAAGAGTAGTTAATGACAATGGCGAAATTTGGAGGCAATACCAAAACTAAAATGCTTTTTCAGGTCATTTTATTTGTCAAAACCTTATACTATGCTTTTATTTGTCTCAAGAGTAGAATTTAAAATGTACCGGTTGTGAGATCATTGCCACCAAGACCCTGCCATGTAATGGTCCATCCGCCGCATTGATAGCCCAAGTTATTGGCATGAGTTCCAGCAACCAGTATCTTAGTTGCTTTTTTCGGAAGGGGTAATAATGGCTTATCAGCAGACTTGCCATTCTTCAGTAAGACAAGACTTTTCCTCACAGCTTCCCTAGCTAACTCCCGGTGTGCCTGTTCAGGCATTCATTTAGTAAATCTATCTGTTTTTTATTGCAAATCCGGACATTGCAGATATGAGGATAAGACTTTGACACTAACATCCGAGTCCAAGTAACACAACCCACATTATAACAACAGAATGGATCGAATATACCTGACTCCCAAGTTGGTCGACCAGACTGTTATCAGCCATTGGATTCTCAAAGAGACCCATCATAAATTTGACCCTCAAAATTCGCTTTACAGCGTCATCAATCCGGCTCATGGGAATGATATTGTGCTCAACCTGATAGGTTAGGTCATCAATGAACTCTGTGAAGTTATAAGGAACCATGATCTGCACAACACCAGAGATTGCATTAGAAAACAAGAGAGAAACTCAACTTATCCAATTAACATATGCTAAATAAAGATTAGTACACCTATAGACTCAAACGTTTGAATAGATTGGCGTAGATAGTGCTAAATATTGACTCACCATATCAATCCCGGCACCGACTCCAGCTTCCACAGAATACGAGTAGTTGGCATGTGGAGGAGAGGTAATCCTATCAAAACCCTGCCAATCTGATATAACAAAACCCTGAAATACACCCCAAAGAAATTAATCAAGCCAAATTTAGTGAGTAGAGAAATTTTTAGTTCAAGTCATTTTTTGTTACCCTGAACTTGAGCTTGTTTTTCAGGAATCCGGTCACAAGATCGCGATTAGCATGCATCTTTACCCCATTCCAGCTGGAATACGATATCATAACCGTTGCAACACCCTTACTAACAGAGTTAAGATACGCAGGCATGTGGATGCTGAGTAGTCCGTTCCAGCTAATCACTGTATTGTTCTCGTTTATGCCCTTTGTCGTACCTCCATCTCCCAAATAATGCTTAGCACAGGCTGCCACCTTGTTCCTAGAAAAAGGAATTAATTAATTGGAAAATTCTTACTCTCAAATTCATAAAATTGACACTTAATCAACCAATTCGAATTAATTACTTCATGCCTAATTCGAAAATGTACATTACGAGAACCTATAAATCTTCGTAACTATTTTAAAAAGATACTTTTCTTCCCAACAGTGGACTTCAGCAGCTATCCATGTCCGTATTACCATCCATGGACCCTCAAGATACATGAAAAACATAGAAATATCTGACCATACCAGTGTCGGACACATACTCAAATCTGACGTTCACCCAAATCCGAGTAACATAGTAGCTAACAACTTTGAAAGCAGCAGAACAGATAATGGAACCTAATCTACCTAACAAGGTATGATATAGAACAGATTGGTGGACCTAGTACTTTGCTCCGCTATTTAAGTCGTGTTCTATATTTAGAGGACTAAATGGCCCACAATGAAATCCTACCACATGATTACACCTAAACATGTCTACAAGATTTAAGACAAACTTGGGAAACTTGTACTATTCGAAATCGGCATTGTAAGTTGTATTAGGAACACTAGACTTATTAAGAGGTTGCTTTATAATAAAGAGATTTACTTTCCGGCAACAAAGGGAACACCCTTTTTAGAATTGGCAGGGGGGTCTCCTTGTAAACCAAGTATAATCTCAGTCATTTGTTGAACAATCTTATGATCCTCGCTATAGCTTTCATAGCATCGACCCCACCTCGGATCCCTGCAAACCTATTGAAGATTGACGGTAAAAAAGCAAGCAAACAATTAGTACACACAGTCTATCCTTTTCACAATATCTCAGCATTCAAGCAACTTTATCGTGTTTAACTACCGCAATGCATGGAGCAAAAACATATGGGATTCCCGTGGCTCTAACTTCTAGTGCAGTTGCATCTCCAATCTTCTTAATAAGTTGAGGATCCCTGCAGATTACAAACAAAGTTAGATATAAGATTCCGATAAACAATTAAATGTCACTTTATACTTTCATTATTCTTTTTGTTGGAAATTCTCGGAATGTTGTCCATTTCCTTGATGTTCCAAAAACATAGTATGGAATACCAAATTCTTGGTTGAATTATTCAATTATTTAAACAACGATGCAAATCACAATTGCTCAAACTTTCACCCACATATGCAGGCCAAACTTGCCTGGTCACTCCAAGACCAACATTATGAGGAAAAATGGTGGCCTTGTACACAGTGTTGTGACCATGAACTGCGTCAATCCCATATAACATCGGAATACCAAGACGGGTGGATAAAGCCGCCTTCTGCATGGTATTCACCATCTCGATCCAAGCTTCAGGAGTAGCTTTTGGAGCTGGTACACTCCCTCCACCACTCAAAACACTCCCTGAAACAAACCATGAAACCTCCTCCAATTACAAGACAACTCATTTTCATAATCAAAACAGCATTAACATAAGAAAAAAATCTGTTCTGCTTGTTACATTATCCACTGGTAAATGAAACCAGTTGAACAAATCATATAGGAACTACCAATAAATATACAAACTTAGAACCAAAAAAAGAGCCATGCAAACAAAACATAAGAGAAACTAAAATGTGGAGATACTAAAGATTGTTAAAAGATGGACCGGGTTTCACACCAATAAAGTACTTCTGCATCACATCTGGGGTGGCAACAGTGCGCTCGATCTGAGTCATTTGGCCAATCTTTTCAGCCAAAGTCATCCTACTCATCAAGTCTTTAATTCTAGCACCCAACGGCTGCTTTGGGTCTTTGTATTTCACATATGCTGCTTCTGTAACAGCTGCTAAGCAGCATAAAAGTAGAAATCCCAATTTGGGTATTGAAAATCTCCCCATTTTTTCAAGTTCGCAGATCAAAGCCTTTGCTCTGAAAAACTGAAGATCTAAAGAAAGTTAGAATGACATGAAGCTAAAAACTGAAACTTTAAGTATGACTTTATAGAGAAATAAACCAGTAGATCGAATATAACAGTAAAGATTCAATCTTTAGAAATCTGTTGTAAGCTGAAACTCAAATACTTTGAAGTATCTTCGTAAGCTACCGGATAACTTAAAAGATCAGCATTTTCATTGTTAAGAACCAAGTTAAAGAAAGATAAATAAGAAAGGCAAAGATGAACTAAAAACCCAGTATCAGAAAATGAAGAAGAATGAATGCCAATGTTATATTTGTAGAAGCTGTTTGAAAAATAAATAAAGTTTGAACTTGGAACTTACTGGAAACAACTCAGCTGGGGAACTATAGAGGAGAGAGATGGTAAAGGTGTAATCCCAATGAGAGTGCTGAGTGGGGAAATGGGAATGGTGAGAATATGAAAGTGTGAGCCCTTTATAGAAAATAAATGAACCGAACGATGGATGGTCCCATTTCCTTTTCTTCCGCTTGTCCAGTAGTCGTTGTTCGAACACTGTTTTGTATTTGTATTTGCTTTGTCTCCTCCGTTTATCTTCTTCCCCTCGAATTCAAACTTGAAAGTTAATTCAAATTATACATACATTTGAAAAAGTATTCAACTTTATATAAATTTTATTGATTTTCTTCATTAATGTTTATTTCGTGTTTGACTCTTCCCATTATTTTTATAAAAATTAATTCATGAAAAAGTAATAAACAGTAAATTCTATTTCTTAAAGGTAAATTACACCAATGACCACTTGATTATGGGAAAAGTTTTATTTTGACCACTTATCTTTTAATTTTTTCAATTTGACCATTTAACATTTAACTATTTAAATGTATCAAAAGTTAATGGGAAGCTGACACGATAGTTAAAATTTGGTATAATTACATATTTGATCCCTATTATTTACATAGGACCAAATATGTAATTATCTCGCAAAACAAAATGACGAGATTTCTTATTAATATTTCGAAAAATCAAATGAAATGATACATATTGAATTTTTTTTTCTTCACTCAATGCAATCTTATAAAATCAAACCAAACCTAGACAAGGGACCTTGGAAATTTGAGAGCATTAATAACTATCTAAGACCAAGTATTTTGGCTTTGTTTGCACATTTTAGTTTTGTATATTTAACTAGAATTGTTGTTGGTTGAATTTTAGTTTGATTGATACTTGTTTTTTTTTTATTACAAATTCTAATCTAATCCTAATCCTACCTAAAGGGGAGGGAAGGGGGACTCTAGGGGAGGAAGAGAGTGTTCCTAGTAGGCCTAGAACCCATGACCTAAAAAAATATGAAGGAACAAAGTTGAGCAGCTTGGCCAACCAGCCAAATATGCTTGCTCGATACTTGTTAAAAGTCATGATTCGAACATACTAAGACTACTAAATCTTAAACTTTAAATTAAACTCAAAAACCTTAAAATATATATGATTTATGTAAATTGAAGTTTAAATATCAAAATATTTTCCATATTTAATAGTATATTTGAAGGAAATTTATTTGATACATGTTGGATGAAGTTTAGAATACACAACCTTGTCTATTTCAATATCATTTGTTCTATTTAAGATTTAAAATTCATGATTTAAGATTAAAGGTTAAATTTAGAGTTTATAATTTAAGGTTTATAATTGAAAATACCAAAAAAAAAGTTTATTAATTGTATGGCACATGCACAAGTCATGTGAATGATGAACCAATAGCAATAGTGGGACCGGCGATTTAAATTCCGACATTACACCGATGACTTGCTTATTGGAATCATTTTCCTTTTGATATGTTTTAATTTATCATTTGTTAATTTTTTGTTATTATTATGCAAAAGAAATAAAATATTTTATAATTAATAATTTGTTGGTCTAGTGAGAGATATCAAATTTAAGTTAAAAAGATCTTCCTATAATAAATTTTGATTGTATTTAATCCGTAAAAATTAGCAACAAAAGGTTATGCCCAAAAAGTAAAATATTTCATACAAAAAATATATTTGTAATAAAAACTTAAATAAATGATTTTCACATAAAGTCTATTAATTTCATATTTGATATTAAATAATGAATTTTAGTTAATTTAGTTAGAGTTATAAAATTACGAAATAACAAAAATTCTCTTAAATTATTTATCTCCTCAACGAAAAAGATTGCCCTTTTAAATAATAAAAGTTTAGTCATTTTTCAACTAAAATGCTAAATAATTTGTAATTATGACACCATCTTAATCAGTGATTTTAACTAATAAAAATTAGAGTTATATTTTGATACACAAGTTGTGTAAAAAAATTACACAAGCCTTCATATTTAAGCTATAAAATCTAAAACATAAATCCCTAGCCTTAACATCCTAAAACCTAAACCTTAAACCTTAAACACTAAATTTTAATCATAAACCTTAAATTCTACACCCTACAACCTAAACCCCTAAACCCTAAACCACAACCTAAATCTCTAAACCCTAAAATTAAAAGGCTTGTGTCTCAAAGTATTTTCCTAAAAAGTATATCTTTTTTACCATACACTTCTATTTTACAATCCATATCCGTAGTTCAATTTTTTTGACAAATCCTAATTATAATCCTAATCCTATCCAGAGGGAATGGGAAGGAAGGGAGAGTGCTCCTAGTGGGTCTAGAACCCATGACCTAAGGGAAATGAGAGAATAAAATAAGTAGCTTAACCAACCGACCAAATGTACTTGCTCATTCATAGTTTAAAATTATTTCTCTTAACAATATCTTCTTTAAAATTCGAGCTTAAACCTTCCCTACGGTAAGAATGCAATTTGCATCTTTGTAATCTTCAGTGTGGTATTTTTTTTAATTTTATGAAAATTTGTGTTTTTTATTATGTTAATTTATTTTAATTTTTTTATAAAATCATGTTTTTTTTACCTTTATATCAATAATGATATTTTTATTATATTAAATTAAAAATGTCAATGTAATTAGCATTAGATCTTTAACGTGTTATCCATCAATCATTTCTTGGCCATCCCTTTCAAAAAGATTAGGCTTCATGTTTTGTTTTTCTTTTAAAAAATTCGGTTTGAATAACTTCAAAGTACACGCCTTCCCCGTAGAACCCGTATCTTAGCACGCGGCATGAAGTGGGGGATATGGTTGGTTTTTGTTTATTCTACATTTATATCATTTTAAATCATTCCAAGTCAAAACTTGATCTAAGCGATTAAACGCAAGTTTGGCATTACTTTTAGAAAATATAAAAATATTTTTAAATTGTTTAATTTAAAATAAGAGTATTTAGTATTGCTATCAAAAATACTTTTAAGTCGATAAAATATTTATTTTAGATATTTCTTAAAAAATATAAAAAGATTTGTGATATAGACGATGATATATGAGTAATTTTACTTAAAAGTGCTTTTGAAAAAACTAAATACTAAAAAATTTAACTTTTAAAAAGTACTTTTAAACCCAGTTGAAAAACAGTTTTAGCTTGAAAAGTTACATGTTTTTCATTGTTTTTGGTCTCAAACCAGCTTTTAGAGTCAAAAGCTGGTTTGAAAAGCAATGAAAAACAGGCCCAAGACCAACGAAATTTTGACCGTTTTCTCTCAGCATAATAATATATTAAAAATAAAAGACAAAGCACATTAATATTCATTAAATTATAAAAAAATAATTATTTTGGTTATTAATTTTAAAAAAGTTATAAAATAGTCATTAAATCTATCAAATTGTTACAAAAAGATTATTGGATGTTGTAAAATAGTGTAGTGATTTGATTAGTTTAATGAACATTTTGTAACAGTTTGATAAAATTAAATGATCATTTTATAATAATTTAATAAATTTAATGATTATTTTGTAATTTTTGAAAGTTCAATTACCGAGACACTCATTTTTTTTTTATAGTTTAGTGATTACTTATGTGCTTTATCCAAAATAAAACTTTAAAAATGTTAGTTTGAATTTTTTTGGGTAAGCTACAACGACAAACACTTTTGTTTTCTTAGGGTTTGATTTTGGTCACCATTTTTTAAAAAGTCGAGCTCTAATCACTTATATTTTTGGGTTGTAACATTTGATAATTCAAGCGTTAAGCTCTGTTAGATAGCTGATGTAACACGTTAACAAAATTGTTAATTTTCAATTTAATTCGTTAAATTTTAAAATTTTATTTTTTCAAACTCTTTAAACATAAATTTTAAAAAACCTCTTTTTCACCTAAACTTCTCTCATCTAACTCTAACCCTCGTAATTACCGTCATCACCATTGCCAGCCGCTGCAAAAACATTAAACTCTTAGGGGTGTTCATCGTTCAGTCAAAAACGAATTAACCGATCAAACCAAAATTTAATTCGGTTAATTGGTCGATTAATTAAGTTTTTGGTCTGTTAACGGTTAAAGTTTTTTTTTCAAAGTTCAGATATTGGTTAATTAACCGAATTAACTGAAATTTGAATATATAAACATTATACGTTTAAGGAATATGATTCAATTACACAGTGTAAAACTCTTTAAGTTTTACACGCTTTCTCAATCGTTGGATGGGTCAAACGAATGGCTAAAATTAACAATAAAATATGTGAAGATCCTAACTCTATTTTTAATTTTAAGTTCAAATCTCATGAATGACCCATAATAGTTAAAACTTAATATTTATATTTTAATCTCAAATTTAAACTCAACCCATAAAAGAGAAAAATAATATCTAAAAATAAAAATATATAACAAAAAAATCATTTTCAATTTATTGCTACTTAAATTACTATTTTGATTCAAAACTAAAAACACTTATGATAAAATTTCGATTACTTCAAAAATCGAACAAATTAACCGAACTTAGTTCGGTTCAATTAATAATTTTCTAAAAATTTCAGATCAATTAACGATTAAAAATTCTAGAAATTCAGTTAATTTGATTCAATTATTAACCAAACTAATCGTTTGAACACCCTTATTCAATCTAAAATTTATCAACTAATAGATCTAATAACGATTATTGTATGAAAAATAATTAATTAGTCTTACCAAATTGTTCTCAGCGACAGAAAAGACGAACAGCAAAAAGACAGAAGGATGATTAAAGCATGAAATATTTAAGGCCATGTTTGATAAATAGTGATTTGAGCCAAATTAGAGAATTGAATTAATATTAAAGTTTTAACCAATCAAATCTGCTAATTTAGATGTTCAGTGAATAGTAGATCGGGGGTAAAATCTCTAATTTTGAAAAAACTGCTAATAGGAGCTTTTTAAATTTAGAAGTTTTGACATAAGAGTTATAAAGACTATTTTACCCTTATTAATTATAAAAAATCTCCATATAACCTAAATTTTAACATTTTTTATTTTAATTATTCACCCTCACGTATTGACATTGTGATATTTATAAACTAATATTTTTTTATTTTTTATTCTCACACATTTATATTTGTATTTAAATTTAATAATTAATTAAATTATATTAAAAATAATTATATAAATAATAAATTAATAAATAGATCCTTCAAATATGCTTAGTAATGTTATATTAAAAAATTATTTTTTTAATCCAAAAAAAATATTTTTCATAATCAAATTAATTAAACAAATGTCAAACATAATCATGTCCTTATATGTTATTTTGTTTGTTTAAATAATCAAACAACTATAAGTTAATTTTATCAAACACTTTTATACAATAAATTAATAGAATTCACTAGTCAAATCAATTAATATAATTAAATATCAGATATCAACTAATATAATTTATTATTAATTATTCGTTAATTGTCCAACAACATATTGTTTATTTTAAAAGAAGCTTATATAAAGGTTGTGAAAGGACGATTCGTAGGGAATATAGCCGTTACAGAAATCAAATGCCAATCCAAGACCCGTTAGGCTCCAATTAAAGTCCAAACGGGTCAAATAAGTCCAATTATGTTTAGATTTAACAATGAATTTCATCATTTTTTTATAATATTAGATAGATTGCTGGTACAGATTTTAAAACCTGGGTTAAGAAATTGAAATATAGTAGGTATTTTATCGTTTACTTGTGGGGGAAATGGAGAGATTATAATGTTATAAGAAAAACTAAGTATCATTTATACGCAAGTACGCGTACCGATCCCATTCTCATCCACTCCAACGACTATTTAAATTGCAGGGCGTACCGAAACATACCAACCCTTACCGATACGGTTTGCCTAACAAACCAAGGCGTACCAATACGGTTAGCAAACAGACCAAGGTGTTTCGATACGGTTAGCAAGACTGAGCATAACGGCTAGTACATGTACCGATACGGGTACACGCGTACCGATACGGTTTGGCAGCCAAGAGCTTAATGACTAGTTTCCATGAAGGGCGCATCAATACGGGTAACCGTGTATCGATACGAACAGCTGCAGAATTACATTAATTACGGGAAATAGAGGCTCCAACGGCTCCAATTCAATCTCAATGATCTCCAACGGCTATGAACTCAATTGGAAGTATATAAGGGGCCTCCAAGCATCAATGGAAGACCAATGCTTCAATTGTCAACAACATTATGATTGTACAAGTTTCTTAGTGCTTAATTCTCATTCTTTCATAGACTACACTTGTTGAGCTTAAATGTCAATGTATGCTCAAGTGTATTAGGATTTGGGTGAGTGACTTAGAGTGCAAACACATACCTTTAAGAGGAATTTCAGTTTGCTTAGAATCTTTTTCTGTTAGGAGAGTTCCCAAAGCTCGGGTTGTGAGCTTTGGATACTAGACTTGGTAATTGAGTCTAGGTTGTAAAAGGTTGCCTCCTAAGCCTTGTAAAAAGGGAAGAATTCTTAGTGAATTGGTTGAAATCCTTAGTGAGAAGCTAAGGTAGTGGATGCAGAGCTTGTTAGAAGCTTGAACCACTATAAATCTTTGTGTTATTGCCTCATCTTTTAGCTTCCACGTTTTCACCTAAAAATTGATCTTTTCCACACTTGGCAAGCATTTCGATTGAAGGATATCGAGCCCAACAATTGGTATCAGAGCAAGACTCAATCGAGAGGGATTAACATCCTATTGAGGTGATCCGGGAAGCTTAATACAACAAACAATCAACCAGTGACCATGGCGCAATCCATCGACAAGCCACCTTTCTTTGACGGGATCAACTATGCCTGTTGGAAGACTAGAATGATGTTCTTCATCAAGGCCAAAGATTACAAGCTTTGGGACATTGTTGAAGATGGTTCATACGTACCACAAAGATGCAAGGAGGAATGGAATGCGGATGATTGCAAGACGATGAAGCTAAATTGTAAGGCTTTGCACATTCTCTTTTGTGCATTTAGCCCCAATATTTATGAGAAGATATCTTCTTGTGAGGATGACAAGGAAGTTTGGGACAAGCTTGAAGTCACGTATGAGGGAACGAACGAAGTAAAGGAGACCAAAATCGACCTCCTCAATATTGAGTATGAGAATTTCAAGATAGAACCGGAAGAGGACATCACGAAGATGTTCGATAGATTCTCTACCATCACTAATAGACTCAAAGGCTATGGAGAAATCATTCCGGAAGAAAAGGCTTGTCCGAAAGCTTATTTACTCTCTTCCCGAGTCATGGGACTCAAAGAAGACCGCCATCATCGAAGCCAAAAATCTTAAAGTTCTAAAGCTAGATGAGCTCATGGGGTCACTTCTCACTCATGAAATCATGATGAAAGAAAAAGAAGAAGAGAAGAAGAAGGAAGATATAAAGAAGATGTGGAAGAAGAAAATCTTGGAGCTAGGCATTAATGTGAATGCTATTTCTCTTGAATCCTCCAAAAGTGACCGAGAAGAATCAAGTGAGGAGGAAAGTGAAGAAGAAGAGATGTCCTATCTCTTCAAGGAATTCACTCGATTCATGAAGAGCAACATAGAAAAATCAAAGCATGAATCGAAGAAGAAGATGGTGGATCCCCCTAAGTACTCGAAATGCAAGAAGACGAGGCACACCAAATTCGATTGCCCTCGCTTCAACACGAAGGGATTATCATCAAAGAAAGCATATGTGGCTACATGGAGTGATGAAGACTTCACCGATGAAGATGATATAACCCACCTATGCTTGATGACCCTCCAAGAGGAGGAGGTAACTTCTAACTTATCTATATCTAATTCTTATACTTTTGATGAGTTGCAAGATGCATATGACAAATTGGTTTTGGAATTTAAAGCATCATTTTCTAAGAACAAAAAGGTGATTTCTAACTTGAAAAATGAAAATGATTTGCTTGTGAAAGCCAATTTGGAATTTGAAGCAAAATTAAAAGATTTTGAGCTTAAAGTTTTAAACTTACAAAATTTGCTTCAAAAGATGGAAAAAGATCATCAAAAGGAAGTAAATGATCTTAAGAAAGAAAAAGATTTGATTTCCATTGAACCAAAAAAGAAAAATAACTTGGGAAAATCAAACTTTTATCAAAGATAATCTAGAGCCCCTAGATTTTCAAATGGAAAAGTTTTTAGAAGTATTTGGGTCCCAAAAGGACTAATTACTTCAACTAAAAATGATGAAATTGAAAAATGGATTCCTAAGGGGACTAAATTATGTGCCACTAATGCCTATGAATCCAAAGCAATTTGGATACCAAAATATTTGTAATTGTCTTTTTGTAGGTGTGATGGAGCTTTGATCAACAAGTGATAAGATTGAGGGGGAGCTCTATGCACACAAAGGATGAACACTTGAAGAAGGAAGGCTTCACATCCTCTCTTTGATTCAAATATGGTAAAATTAGTTGAATTTGGTTTATTTTAATTTGATTTATTTATTTTAATTCAACTAGTTTATCATATATGTTGGACTAACCATATGAATGATGCTTGAGTAAGGGAGAGTCAATTTTAAAACAAAACTTATTTTTGTCAAAAAAATTTCTCATTTGAAACTCTCCATTGTTATGAACTTTAAAGTTTTCAAACTTTGGATTGAACCATTTTTGATATAACAAAAAGGGGGAGAATGTTTTGAAAAATTGAATTTTCAAATAAATAAGGGGGAGCTTATACGATTTCCATAATTAAATCTCTTATTCAAATTTTATTTTTACTAAGGGGGAGAATCTCAAAAACAATTTTTCAAGTTAGTTTTATTATATAAAAAAGGGGGAGATTGTTAAGATATTTGTTTTGATATAATAATTGAAAATAGTTTTGGACTAAATTGAAAAGAATTCAAAAATGTTTTTAAGTCCAAACAACTTGAAAATAAGTTTGAGAAGTTTTTGAGAGGTTTTGGAAATGTTTTAAATGTTTTGAGGTAGCCAAACTAACGTTTTCAACACAGGCGTACCGATACGGTATACCCCGTATCGATTCGGTCCAAGGGTTTCAGCTACAGTATTTTTCTAGTAACCAAAAACCGTACCGATATGCACCTAGGCGTATTGATACGAGTAGGGTCATACCGATACGCAAGTACGTGTACCAATCCCATTCTCATCCTCCCCAACGACTATTTAAATTGCAGGGCGTACCGAAACATACCAACCCGTACTGATGCGGTTTGCCTAACAAACCAAGGCGTACCTTTACGGTTAGCAAACAGACCAAGGTGTTTCGATACGGTTAGCAAGACTGAGCATAACGGCTAGTACCTGTACCAATACGGGTACACGCGTACCGATACGGTTTGGCAGCTAGGAGCTTAACGGCTAGTTTCCAAGAAGGGCATATCGATACGGATAACCGTGTATCGATATGGACATCTGTAGAATTGCATTAATTGCGGGAAATAGAGGCTCCAACGGCTCTAATTTAATCCCAACGGTCTCCAACGGCTATGAACTCAATTGGGAGTATATAAGGGGCCTCCAAGCATCAATGGAAGACTAATGCTTTAATTGTCAACAACATTATGATTGTAAAAGCGTCTTAGTGTTTAATTCTTTTTCTTTCATAGACTACACTTGTTGAGCTTAAATGTCAATGTATGCTCAAGTGTATTAGGATTTGGGTGAGTGACTTAGAGTGCAAACACATACCTTTAAGAGGAATTTCAGTTTGCTTAGAATCTCTTTTGGTTAGAAGAGTTCCCAAAGCTCATGTTGTGAGCTTTGGATGCTAGACTTGGTAATTGAATCTAGGTTGTAAAAGGTTGCCTCCTAAGCCTTGTAAAAGGGGAAGAATTCTTAGTGAATTGGTTGA
Source organism: Hibiscus mutabilis (assembly GCA_019671005.1). NCBI lineage: Eukaryota > Viridiplantae > Streptophyta > Magnoliopsida > Malvales > Malvaceae > Hibiscus > Hibiscus mutabilis. Next base: position 9,706,525 of record CM033733.1, on the reverse strand, counting down.
AATCCTTAGTGGGAAGCTAAAGTAGTGGATGTAAAGCTTGTTAGAAGCTTGAACAACTATAAATCTTTGTGTTCATTGTCTCATCTTTTAGCTTCCACACTTTCACCCAAAAATCGATCTTCTCCATACTTAGCAAGCGTTTCGGTTGAAGGATATTGAGCCCAACAGTTCAGAATTGTTGTTTCTGTTAACATGTTAGTAGAATTGACATGTTGTTAGAAGGAGCACCATCAGTTAAGGATTCCAGCACCTCGTCTCTTTAGAGTACAACACTTAGGTCTTTGGGCTATGTATTCATAGAAACCTATTGTACATTGTATCTTGTATTGTATTTCTAAAACAATAGAGTTAAATATTTTATAATGTAATTTTAAAAGAAGCTCTACTGTATATGTTTCAAATATTACTTGTACTCTTGTTGGTTTGAAATAAAATGGGTTTTGGAAATTTATTATGGATTGGGCTAAACTAGGTTGGAAATTTTATGGTTGGGTTTCAGGCTTGAGGCCCAAATGTGGCATTCGGGTTGAGGGTGTTATATTTAGTGGTATCAGAGCCTAGGTTTAGCCAATTTTAAAAAACCCCGGGGGTGGTTTGGAGTCGTGGATAGATGTCTAGTGAATATGAGCCCTTATGTCTAAATTGTACTCTTTCAAGACTAAAATCTAGATGGTGTACCATGTGTCACTGGTTATGATATTAAGATAGATACAATCGTGATAGTGAGGGTCGATATGATGGTTGATATCTTTTAGGATGATTCTGAGATCAAATTTATCTTAGACGTTAAGCTTGGGCTCATGAAAGAATAGAAGAGTTGAGGGCGTACCCTCCTCCTATCACTTGAGTAATAATTATGGTTTTGTGCCATATGCTACTTTAAAGTCTTGAGCTCATAGTGAGAACCTTTAGTTGCGAGATTCTCTATGTTGGTGGATGACCCTTATAAAATAAACAAGAGGACTTGCTTTCGATTGACTTGTGGTAGAATGTCAATCGTGGGTCCCTTCATCCGTAGTAAGTGATATCTAATGGTAAGGTATCATATGACGGGGATGTAGCACACCTAGCAGATTATGTATTTCTGTTTAATGTTGGGAGGTACATGATGGCTGTGAGGTCCCAAGTGTGCTCTTAGTAAGCTGAATGCTCTAAGATCTCGAGCAAGGTATTCTTGTTGCAATTATTTACAGTAGTGGCCGGAAGGACATCGTGGGTATTATGCAAGGCAATACTTAAGTAAAGCTTGAGGATGCGGGTTTGACAGATTTGGTGGAGTTATTCTTTTTAAGGAGTTGATATGGTCTTGTTCATTGGTTGTTGTCCAGTCATGAGCTAGCTTAAGATGTCAAGCGACGTGTTGGAAGCTTCGAGGCTCTGAGGGAACCAAACCCATGGTAATGGGAAAGATAAACTACCACCTTCTTAATGTAGTTCAGACTAGTTTGGGTCATGTAGTACGGGAAACAACCAAGAAGTTGTGAAGAGATTCATGTTTCTCAAAGGAGAGAGGTATCGTTGTTATGGACCCAAGGATATTGAAAGTTCGAGAGAGGATAACTCAATCAAGCAGATTAGTGGTTAAAATACCTCAAAGGATTCTGAGGTAGGTTTAAGGTAGTCCTACAAGTGATCTTGATTGTATCGTCTTTTTCTTAAAGACAATGCATAACTAATGCTAAGAGACCGTTGAGTTAGGACTATAGCCTGTATTCTTAACATGGGATGTTTACTTGGATGAGTCAGGAAAAAGTACATTAGTGAATCTCTTATAAAGAAAATAAAAGATTAGTTTTTGTATTCGGTTCAAGGTGTCAGAACAATGTTGAGTATGAGTAAGATTTTCTACGGTTGAGCCGTTATGCTCAGAGTTTGTTGCTATCAAAGAGTAAATGTTTTGAGGTTTAGACTTGGATTCAAGGTTGGCATATTGATGCATGGGACAACGAGTTCGATTAGGATATTTTTTGAGTTATTCGTTAGTACGAAGGCACTCGAATAACTTCAGAGTCAATTTGAGGATTTTATAGACCGTATTGTGAGGACCCAAAACATTATAAGATTTTTCTCAATCTCTGTTGAGAGGTTTCGTGCTTTGAGGGGATCAAATAGAGTCATTATAGATCAGCTTCTAAGGGTTTGATCATAAATCTAGATTGAGGGTTCGTAGGGACTTCTCGATTTTTGTTATAACGGTGAGTGTTGATGGTTCGACCCTAGCATCTTTCCTACCATTTCGTAAGCATTGTGGTTGACATCACCTTGGGGTATGCTTCTTGTTTAGGGGATTTATTTTGCATGCCAGATATCGAGTCATATCGTAAAGGACTACCCATTTATGGATGAGTGTTCACCGGTTCAGTTCCTAAGATTAATTCCTTCTTGGCATAGTCAGAGTTCTTCATGAGGTGGTGCTAGAGCATTGTTGAGGTATTAGGGTGGTGGTTACGTGAGATCCACTACTAGAGTTGGCGTGTAAGCTTTTCCTAGATGGCCTGTTGTTTAGGCCAATGATGACAGCCTTGCTGTCGCAAATATTTAATTTTCAGCTGCTCCCTTGATAACAATCTGATTTCTTGTTCTTACCATAACAATGATTTTGGTGAGTGAGGTTTTTGTTAAGTTCCTTAAGAATTTATGTTGGCCTGGTTAAAATTATTGGTTTTATAAGTGCTAGCAGGTAAGGGTTTCACCGTAGATGGTGAATATAAATTAAGGGTATTAGTTTCTGTGGACTTGTTAGACTTATCCTTGGTATGGGTTGGTCGTGTAAATATGATGTGTTCCTTGTTGTCTGAGCTAGAGTCTCGAAGTTGGGGTTTGAAATGACCAGTCTATTGGTGTTGTGCGCAAAGAATCTTTACACCATCAGCTTGTGTGTCATGTTCCTACGATGTTAGTTGAGGAGAACCTTGTAGGTTGCAAGACGTTCTTAGTTCGCGTAGTTGAGGCAAGGTTGAGAGTCTGCAGTTTTAGAGCGATGGACGTGTAAGTAGATTTTAAGGTGCTCTTAGAGGATTGAGCGGGCTATCTTCTTGATCGTAGAATAGAACCCATGATAGGGGATGCATCGAGTTCAGTATTAGTGTCCATCACATTATGGCCTCGTATCTACCAAATCTCTCATGTGAGGACTCCTTGGTAGAGGGGTGGATATGGGCGATGTCGCCAAGGGGTTCACCTTGGGACGTGCCCGTGTTGGTAATCTTGTAAATGATTGAAGAGTCTCGAGGTTGCCTTACGATCGTTCAGGGATCGAGTATCGTAAGTTGAAGGTTAAAGAGAGGTTATGATAAAGATTATGTTTGGAGTGATGTTTAGACATTAAGGATAAGTCGTGAGATAGTTTGGACTCACGAGTGTGTTGGTATGATCTTAAGTTCGATGTTTTGAGAGTTGCTTATATGGGTTTGAGATGGATTGTTTTCATACATGGAACAGTGTAAAGATATTCTGAATGGCTTAGTAGAAATATGGGTTTTTGGCTAAAGTTGTGTGGAATTGGATTCTTGTGCTTTAATAAGTTGTGTTGGAAGAACCATTAGGAAATCCTTGAGGACTTGCTAAAGTTTTGGGACAATTATTAGTTAGAATTAGGTGGTTGGAGTAAAAGAGGGAGCTAGGACATTTAAGGATAGTTTGGTGGGTTTGATCCCTAGTAGAGCTTGTTTGTGGTAATAGTCTTCTCTAAAAAATGAAGTGTCTTGGCTAGTGGAATCGTTCGATCTTCAATTCGCATCTATTTATGTTATAGTGGGTTCAAGTAAATGAGGTGTTAACTTCTATATTAGTTAACCAAGTCGAGAAAAAAGGTTGTAGTTTCATGTTAGATTGACGGTAGAGCACGATTGATAGGGTTTGCTTGTTTTTAAATACGTGGGTTATGATGTTATTAATATATGAGAAAGTTTCATGTAGTGTATTTTTGAAAAAGTGTCGCATCCCGAACGCAGAAGATGGTAGAGTTCAAGAGTTGGAAATACAAGAAATGGTAGAGAGGTTGATATCTGTGATGAGACATCATCCGAAGTGAGTTTAGTGGGGCGATGTCTGACTGTTTTATTGTGGTTATCCATTGTTGATCTGCTCTTAGGTTCGTTATGAGTGTTGTTCTGTATGTCGGGAATGAATCGTTGAAAGGTTTTGTAGAGAGTTAAGAATTCATGTTAAGAATTTTGGTTAGGAAAGTTTTATGGAGAAACCTAGGAGTCATGGGCTTGTGTGATAAAATGGATGGTTGGATCTTTAGCTGTTGCATCTCCTTCTATTGTTTAAATTTTGATGACGAAATTTTCTTTAAGGAGGGGAGAGTTGTAATGACCTAGATTTCAAAATTCGAGGGTCGGGTTAACCCGAAGCATGGGCTTTGCATTGGGGCCTTGAGAGCCTTATTGGGCTCGATCCTTGTTGTTGGGCTTGAGTTGTTGGTTTGAATGTGGGTTAAGAAGAATTTAAGAATGGTAGTTTGGTAAAAGCATAATTGGATGAGGGTTTGGGAGACATTTTCTTTATATGTTGTAAAAATAGAGTTTCATGAGGTTATCTTGTCCCATGGCTCCTCACCCTCCATATTTTCATCCCTTGCTTCTAAGAACCAAAACGAAAAGGTGAAATCTTTGAGCTTTTAGGTGAGAATCTCATTTTGGTTATGGAGGAAAATTTGATCACCATCCAATGACCTACGAAATAAGGTAAATATTGTTTGAAATGGGGGAAGAAGATGTTTAGAGGGGTTCCAAGAGAAAGAACGAGATTGAGTAATTAGAGGCCTTCTTCTAGCTTTAATTCAAGGTTAGTACACTACTAACTCTCATAGTTTCCTGGAAATCATAAAACTAGATATTGTTGCATGTTCTGATATTGTTAGTTGAGATTAAGCTTAGATGCCCTTTAATGGTAACTTCAAGATTTGATGTTAATAAAGTTTAAAATTGATAGAAACTGACCTTAAACACTTTTCATAAGTTGTAGGTTGAGTTTTGGGGGTTATCAAGTTGGTTTGGGGGTTAAAGATGAAAACTTCAAACCCCAGACCTGGAAATCTAGGTTCGCATACTGGTACGAATGGATCAGTATCGGTACCCCTATCTATGAAAGGAGGCAAAACATGAAGGGCGTACTGGTATAACTTTTCGAGTATTGTTACCCTTGTTATGAATGAAATTCTAGTAGCGTTTTAGCGTACCGGTACACAAAAGAGCGTATCGGTACCACTGTTCCATTAAGTGTGAGGATTGGTATGGGGGTAAGCGTACCGATAATGGGTACCGATACGCGAAAGGGGCGTATCCGTACGCGCTTAGAACCAATTTTTTTAAATATAAAATGAGTACCGGTACTCGAGAAAAGTATCAATGCCCTTAGGGGCGTACCGGTACCCATATAGGAGTATCAGTACTCGCTGGGCAATCTGCCCAAGGAATTTGAGTTTGCGTTCTAAGGCTCTATAATTCAAGGTAAAATGCCCAATGTGCTTCTCAAGGTATAAAATGAATTGTAAAACTAAGAAAATAAGATTTAAACCCCGTATGTGAAATAAATGGCTAATAACTTGATAAATATTGGATGAGTTGCTTGCGTTAATACCCTTATAGGGAGCCTGGGTGAATCAAAAAATGTTATGTGGTAATTAGGATCCTTGTTGTGCGCTCAAGGGACACCTAAATAGTTGAGTTACCTTGAGTAATAGGACAATATGGATTAATTAGTCAAATAATGGGATTAATTGAATACTTCTCCATAATATACTAACAACTCAGTAATGTAAAATATTGATGTGTTGTCGCTTAGCAACACTAAGGGATCCTTGGGATCACATTGCTTGTATGCCGGATAGGCATTGGTTGGGTTATATGTTGATGTGTCGTGCAACGTGGGCACTTGATTGATGTGATTTGGATACCCAGTGAAGAGTGTTGCAATACCACAGTTTGAGATACCGAATAGAGGTTACCGATGCTATGTGACCCAGACCTCATTCGAAGATACTCGAGGGATGTTTACGAGTATGGGTGTATGTTTCGATGCTATGTGACCCAGCCTCACCCAGAGAGTAGTTGCTCGAGGAATAATTTCGAGCAAGGGTGTATGATCCGATGCTACGTGACCCGGCCTCACCCGAAGTGTATGTTCTGATGCTATGTTACTCGGTGTTACCTCTCCAAAAGTACTATTTTTAATGCTAATCTTACAATTTTTTGCTTGTTTTGAGGTACATTTAGTTGCCTAAGGTTGTTAAAATCATGCATTTGCATAAGGTGTTTAGAATTCAGTCTATGCCAGTGTGAATGGTTGTTTTGTTGGCAATTTTGCAGGTTTGGCATAGTATTTGGCCTAGAAAAGCATCACAGGAAGGAATGCCTAAGAGAATGCCGAGTGTTGTTGGCACAGATGGACCAGACAATGCCAAGCACCAGTTGGCAGTGAAGTGAATTTGATGCCATACCAAGAAGTTGTTAGACCCCTAAAAATTAGGATAAGATCAGGCTCCGAAAAAATAGCGGATAAGATGGTGTCAAGATTGGTTGGCAGATTCATGCCAAGCTTGGATGCCAAGACAGTGTTGGTAGTATGATGTCAGCCCTAACCTGATTAGCTTATCAGTTTATCACTTCAAATCCGGATAAGATGATCACTCATCTTATCCCTTGCGCATTTAAAATTCAAACTCAAGGGCTTATCCTATCCCTTCTCTGCATGCCTATTTAAAGAACGATTAAGCAAGCATTTAGAGGACGAACGAGGAGAGGATTTCATTGACGATCGGAAGAGGAAGGTTGTGTGGTTCGACCAGCTAGACTGAGGGCTATGAGCCATTGAAGGGCTGTATCGAGAGACCCCCTTCTTGCCCATTCTCTTTGTTTAGTTATTTTTATTTTTTAATGATGATGTATTTTGAAAACGTTTATGGTTTTTCAGGTAAATCCTTCACCATGAACTAATTTAATAGTTGGTGGGGGATGTTTGCGTTGAAATGCTATTTTCATGTTTAGTTTTTAATAATAAATCTACCTTGGCAATGTTTAATCTATTCGACATACTTTAATGTTTTCTAAATACTATGCCAAGCGAGAGCTGGCACTGTTGGCCTATTGCGCCTCAATACCTTAACGGACTTGGGGTGGCAACGATCAAGTTGTTGAATACTAAGGAGATAAGCTTCCAGAGAAGTCGTTCAAGTAGTTAAACTTACTTCGGGAGTGAAATCTACCCCTTAAGAGTATAGATTGGATCTTAATCAAATTGGTTTATTTAAAAGCATGCACTATAGAGATATAGGGGTTTTTACATGATCAATTTAGGGCAATGACCATCGAGAAAGGCTTTGCTAATTTTGAATCTGCTTGACAAACAATGCCAAGACAGGTTGTTATTAAAGGCTGGCATGGCATGAATAGTGTGAAAATCATGCATTCCCTGCCAACGCTCATCATTCATTAAAGCACATTCCTTGCCAACGTCTTTACTTTTATTTCTTTTCTATTCAATTATTTCTAAAAACTAACTTTAAAACAAATCAACTTTTTCTTAAGGTAGGTAACAATCAAATCAATTGAATTCCAAGTCAATCTCTGTGGGATCGATACTCAGCTTACAAGCTGTATTACTTGCAGACCGTGTATACTTGTACGCAAAAGACTCATCTTGGCATTGTTTTATACTTTTCCAATACATACTTTCTGCCCACTTTTGCCAGCATTCACTTAGAGAGTCTACAAGTTTTTGGCCCCATTGTGGGGGATTGCGACGGAATTTATTGCTTTAATTTTTACTTGTTTTTTTATTTTACTAACTTTGTTTTTTTATCATTAGTTTTTTTTCTTTCTTTTGTAGGAAAGCTACAAAGAAGAGCATGGGTAGCCACATATGGTATGATGATGACTATATTTTTCCCACTTATGACTACCAATATTCGACTCCAAGAGCTGTCCATGAGCAAAGGCGATATGAAAAGCATGAAGAGAATGTCTATACAACACTCTCGGTATAAATTTTTGAACTGAAAAACATGATTATATCAATGCAAGTTCCTAACAAGTTCAGCAAAAGGCAAGCAACACCCGTTGTTTGTGCATATTGTAGAGGATGCCACTCATTTGACAATTTCCCCTTCAAACCTTATTCCTATTGTTACACGGGGCACTGTAACGTGAACAACCCTTCCTCCTACAACTTCAACCAAGGATAGAACCAGAAGCAAAATATTTTTTAGAATAATCAAGACGATGATTATTTTTATGCACCTAACAAGTTTGCTGCACCACCAGAATTCAAGCAAATGCCATCCCAAGGCAGCATTCTTCATGAGAAATCAGCGACAGATCTTTATGGATCCAACAGATCGTTTGGCATGGCAGAATTGCCTTCAGAAATGCCAATGCACAATAATCTACCTCAAGAGCAAAAAAAATTACATTGGAGACGTATTTGAAAAAGCCACAGATGCTATGAGAGGCTTGGAAGAACAAGTCAGGAGGCTTGCAAATGCCGTGAATGACATGCCTCAAGAGAACAAGATAGAGCTTCCATCAAGGCAGCAGGAGGTGGCAAACGTTTCGGTTAGTGATAACGATCATAATTCCATGGCAATGCTACATCAACAAGCTGGCAATTTTCTTTCTTCATCTGCACCTCAAGGAATTCAGAATCAATATTACGAGTATCAGGTTTTTCCTAACACACTTGAATCAATATATTATACTATGAAGAGTATTCCACAACAGGTACATTGGACTCATTAGTGGTAATAGAGTGTGAGGACAAATTTGAGGGCAAGGATCCCGAACACAACAACATCGAGACAAAGCTAGATAATGTTGCCAAGTTCGATGCCAGGGTAAAAGGGCAATATTCTGAAGTTTCAAACCAAGAAGACGACGACAAGCAGTCAATTATTTGCCAGGAAGAGAACTCAGTGCCAATAGGTGAACCCAAAGAAGTATAGAAAGAAGAGGCAGACGCTGATAATGCCATACCACTATCTGATGCCATACCACTATCTGATGTCAAACCTCTAGAAACTCTGCCATGTGATATAGACGATGCTCGGCAAAAAGGGAGAGAAAAAGGCAAAGCTGTCACTCCCTTTAGTGACAACCAAGTCGAGATTTTAACGCGTGGAAAAGAGCCAATTATTTGCCATGCGAATAAATCAGTGCCAGCGGAAGAAACTAAGGAAGCTGAGAAAGGGGAAACAAGCAGCAGTAATGCCAGATCTCAATATGATTCCAGCACCACTTCGGCAAAACCAGTGGAACCAGTAATTGCCAACCCTACATTGGTGAGACAAATAAATGTTACTTTTAATGTTGACAAAGCTCTTAAGTGTGCAGATAAACCTAAAGAATGCTATGCAATTGAGCCAATGGAATCCATTTTGGATGAGAACCTGGCATTAACTTGCCAAGGAATGAAAACTGATGCCATAAAACAACAGTGCAATGGCAAAACAATTGAGCCACAGAGAAGATTGATTATGGTCAGGACTGATGCCATGAAGCGAGGTGTGCTCAAATGGCTTGTTGCTAGAAGGAAAAGTGGATGCCAATTGATTGAAAATGAAGAACTGAAGCAAGAGAATTTGGCCATGACAATAATGCCATAGATGGTGCTGCCAGAAATTAAAGATTTACCTAAGAATGATATGGCAAGTCTGGAACCGGTTGAGGATACATACACCTTGGCATCAAACGAAACAGAAGGACCACAACTTAAGCACTACTGGAGTGTTGAATTCAATCAAAGATTTGATAGGCCTACATGAAAAAAGGTATTTTGGTTTTTTGAGGTGGTTATTCAAAACCCTCATGGCAAAACATTCTCCCTTGTTGAGCAATCTAGAGTTCGACATACTCAAAGGTAAGTAATTCTTTGGCTTTCTATGTTGGTTATTCAAACAAAAGATTGTCATAGACTGAAGCGCTACCGGGATGGAAATCAGAATAATGCCAAAGAGGCCATTCTCATTGCGAAAATTCAGTAACTCTTTGCCAACTCAATTTGATCATTGTGAATAATTTAGGAGAATTATTTTTTTCAGTACTTAGGATATCTCAGTTTTAAATTTTTAGTTTTTTGTTTATTTTCTTTTTCTATTTTGAAAGGTTTCTTTGAGTGAATGCAGGATTTTGTTTCCAAGCAAAATGCCAAGGCAAAGACTGACATGGGGTGACTGAACAAAATGCGGAGAATGAACTTGTTATAGAGGATGAACACACCAAGTTTGCAGAAGCCTTGGACGATGCCAAGAGGAATATGATGTTGAAGGAACTTTGTGAACTTGTCACTAAGTGGACCGTGTCATCAAAATGCCATCGGATGGTGAAGCAGCTAGCATTGAAAAACTGGTATTGTTACATTCAATCATCATGGGCCGCAAGATCAATATCGGCCGTATCATTTTTGATGAAACTTATAAATACGCCGGTAAGGATAATGTGAGTTTATGTTTCCTTTTATTGATTTCTAACATTTGTATGCAGAATAACGTGCCAAAGTTTGATATAGATAATGCTCAAGAGCTCAAGGGAACAACGATCACTCCTGCTTTATGTTTCCTTTTATTGATTTCTAACATTTGCATGCAGAATAGCGTGCTAAAGTTTGATATAGATAAAGCTCAAGAGCTCAAGGGAACAACGATCACTCCTGCCTTGTACCGAGGAGAAATGCAAGGGAAAGGTTGCCGAGTCTGTGTCAAAGGCCAGGATGCCAAAGGCAGTGCCCGAGACTCTGATGCCATTTGGTTCATTGGCAATGCCTTTCCAGATATATCAACGCTAGAAGGTCATCCTCCAGAAATTAAAGAAAGCCAAGGAGCAAAACTCGATGCTTTGGCAGTATATTCATGTCAGGGACCATGCCATGAAGAAAACACGTAAGGACATGTCTGTCCACACACTGCCAGTATTTTTTGAGTTCCCTGCAAACCTGCTTGCCAAGGATGACATGCCAGTCAGGCCACACTCTATCTACATGCTGACCCAGTCTGATGCCACCATAGTTCAAGAATTCCATGTCCTTCTTGGGATGAATATTTTGAGTATGCCAATTCGATGAATACTGCCAAGAGAAAGAAGTTGCTGGCAGTTTTGTGTGAACCTGGCACAGCATGGACAATGTCATCGAAGAGCCACCGAACGGTGAAACGATTGGCATTGAAACATCAACCAAGAGGATGAATCACTTTTTAAAGGCTAATATGATGCCTACAACCTACAATGAGACCATCTCGGAAAAAATGTTGATTTTATTGCATTCTATCATGATGGGGCGCAAAATTAACGTTGACAGGCCTTTCATCAATGAAACTTATAAATGTGCAGCAAGAGGTAATGGCAATTTGTTCTTCCTTTTGTTAATTTCTAACATTTGCATGCTCTATGGTGTGCCAAAGCTTGATACAGATAAAGGTCAAATGATCAAGGGAACAACAATCACAATTGCTATTTGGAGAAACCTCATCGTTGCTGAGCCAAAAGACAAAGGCAAGGGGAAGGCAAAAGTGCCCATGCCAAAGCCAAATGTGTCAAAGGCAGTGCCAGCCAGTACACTGGCAGTGCTGTCTCAAATTTACCATCGCTAGGAGATCATTCTCTAAAAGTTAGAGACAACCGAGAAACTCAATGCATTTCTAGATTTCCCTGCCGAGCCCTCTATCAGCGATGATGCCATTCCAGCCAATCCACACAAGAAAAAGTCTACGAATGGGGGTCCTCATCTTCCTAAACTCTTTTACATGTCATTTCATTGCATTTACATGATCATGCATGTTATTGTTATGTTTTCTTGCATATATGTGTTATTTTCATGCATTGAGGACAATGCACATCTTGGTTTGGGGATGTGTGTTTCCTCACATTTATGCCACGCCATGCATTTCATGTTTACATTTTTGTTGCCATGCCATTTGCCATGCCATCTAGGTCATTTAGAGTAGATGCATACCGAACCACTAAAAAAGATTTTTTTTGCCTCGATTTAATTTTGAAGAATGTTAACACTTGTTAGGCAAGTTTAATTTGATCTAGGTGTCTGTCCAATGAAGAAATTTTAATCTTTAGTTGCAATGCCATGCCAGCAGAATAGTTATGCCAAGTTTGCTTGGTAATTGATCTCTAGTTTAGGGAATTGAAGTTACACTTAACACGTAGTATGTATCTAGTTCCCTAGCAAACTTAGACCTTTTGAAACTATGCCCAGATTTTAAAAAAATGATGCAGGGTAAAAGAAGTAAATAAGGCAACAATGTTCTGCCAAGGCAAGAAAAAAATAGAACTCTCCTCTACCTTAGGGATAATAAGCTACTTGGGGTTCGTGGTTTGCTCCCTCTTAGTTCTTAAGTCTAAAACTTTAGGGTATGAGTTGAAGAGAAAGTCTAGTGATGTCTAGATTAAGGTGGGGATTCGTAGTATGCTTCATCTTATCTCTCACGCTAAATAGCGTCACGAAGCAACCTTAAATTAATGCCAATAGAAACCCTTGCCAAAGAAAAAAAAGAAAAAATTGAAATGAAAAAAAAATTGAGTTTATGTAGTAAATTTGTCTAAGGGAGTGAAAGAATACTCGATACATATTGCTTACACATCATGCACTCTTCATAAACTTGGACTAGAGTTATATTGTTGCACTTGAATTACTACATGTTTGGCATTGTTGCACTGAGATACCTGGGGACTAAAATTGAGCCAAATTTTGTTTGTCAGCACTTGTTGGCATTCCAACCAAAATTTTGTTGAGGTAACATTTTCATAGTTTTTGTTTTTATTTGTTTGCATTACTTGAGGACAAGCAATGAGTTAGGTTTGGGGGTGTGTTACCTCTCCAAAAGTACTATTTTTAATGCCAATCTTACAATGCTTTTGCTTGTTTTTAGGTACATTTAGTTGCATAAGGTTGTTAAAATCATGCATTTGCATAAGGAGTTTAGAATTCAGTCTATGCCATTGTAAATGGTTGTTTTGTTTGCAATTTTGCAGGTTTGACATAGTATTTGGCCTAGAAAAGCAAAACAGGAAGGAATGCCAGAGAGAATGCCGAGTGTTGTTGGCATAGATGGACCAGACAATGCCAAGCACCAGTTGGCAGAGAAGTGAATTTGATGCTATACCAAGAAGTTGTTGGACCTCAAAAAAATAGGATAAGAGCAGGCTCCGAAAAGATAGCAATTGTATCAATCTCCAAAAAAATAGCGGATAAAATGGTGCCAAGATTGGTTGGCAGATTCATGCCAAGCTTGGATGCCAAGGCAGTGTCGGCAGTATGACGTCAGCCCTAACCTGATTAGCTTATCACCTTATCAGTTTATCACTTCAAATCCGGATAAGATGATCACTCATCTTATCCCTTGCGCATTTAAAATTCAAACTCAAGGGCTTATCATATCCCTTCTTTGCATGCTTATTTAAAGAACGATTAAGCAAGCATTTAGAGGATGAATGAGGAGAGGATTTCATTGACGATTGGAAGAGGAAGGTTGCGTGGTTCGACCAGCTAGACCGAGGGCTTGAAGCCATTGAAGGACTGCATCGAGAGAGACCCTTCTTGCCTATTCTCTTTGTTTAGTTATTTTATTTTTTAATGATGATGTATTTTGAAAACGTTTATGGTTTTTCGGTTAAATCCCTCACCATGAACTAATTCAATAGTTGGTAGGGGATGTGTGCGTTGAAACGCTATTTTCATGTTTAGTTTTTAATAATAAATCTGCCTTGGCAATGTTTTATCTATTCAGCATACTTTAATGTTTTCTAAATACTATGCCAAGCAAGAGCTGGCACTGTTGGCCTATTGCGCCTCAAGATCTTAACAGACTTGGGGTGACAATGATCAAGTTGTTGAATACTAAGGAGAGAAGCTTCGAGAGAATTCGTTCAAGTAGATGAACTTACTTTGGGAGTAAAATCTACCCCTTAGGAGTATAGATTGGATCTTAATCAAATCGGTTTATTTAAAAGCATGCACTATAGAGATATAGGGTTTTTACATGATCAATTTAGGGCAATGACCATCGAGAGAGGCTTTGCTAATTTTGAATCTGCTCGACAAACAATGCCAAGACAGGTTGTTATTAAAGGCTGGCAAGACATGAATAGCGTGAAAACCAGTCATTCCCTGCCAACGCTCATCATTCATTAAAGTACATTCCTTGCCAACGTCTTTACTTTACTTTTATTTCTTTTCTATTCAATTATTTCCAAAACCAACTTTAAAACAAATCAACTTTTTCTTAAGGCAATTAACAATCAAAGCAATTGAATTCCAAGTCAATCTTTGTGGGATCGATACTCAGCTTACCAGCTGTATTACTTGCAGACCATGCATACTTGCACGCAAAAGACTCATCTTGGCATTGTTTTATACTTTTTCAATACATATTTTCTGCCCTCTTTTGCCAGCATTCACTTAGAGAGTCTACACCCGGCCTCACTCCAGATTTGTTGCTAATATTGTTATTGACTAGGTGATTTGTTGAGATCTTGGGCTTGGTTGGGCCTTGTGTGCCATGATTGACGATTGCATTTTTTTGAGGCACGTGTTTAGGCGACTAGTGGTAGCGCCGTTGTTATCTTGCCATGATATCATATCTTGTAGCATCATCTTATTTATGATTTGCATGAAGCATGGCTGAATGGTTGTGTATCCACTTAGCTTTGTTAGCTTAGCATGCTGAATCATTGTTTTCGTTCACAGGTTAGTAGAATTGACATGTTGCTTGCAGGAGCACCATCAGCGAAGTATTCCAGCGCCTCGTCTCTTTAGAGTACAACACTTAGGTCCTTGGGCTATGTATTCATAGGAACCTATTATACATTGTGTCTTGTATTGTATTTCTAAAACGATAGAGTCAAAAAATTTATAATGTAATTTTAAAAGGAGCTCCACTGTATATGTTTCAAATATTGCTTGTACTCTGTTTGGTAAATAAAATGGGTTTTTGGAAATTTATTGTGGATTGGGCTAAACTAGGTTGGAAATTTTATGGTTGGGTTTCAGGCTTGAGGCCCCAATGTGACATTCGGGTCGAGGGTTTTATACCCATAATTAAACGACCCACATGTAACCTTTAATAATTGGGTGACCCAAATGTATTCTTACCCATAATTAAGTGACCCAAGTGTAACTTTTAATAATTAGGTTACCCAAATGTAACCTTACCCATAATTGAATGATCTCTGTTGTAGTTTACCCCAACAACAATTGGCTAGCAAGATGAGACGTTATGTCTCTTAAGCGGTGTCGTAGGTTCAAATACTAATATTGTGAATGAAGAAAAATGGGTTGTGAGGGTCGTTCTCATATTAGATCCTTGTAAAACTTGATTCGAATTAATCCGTCAATAAGTTAGACACGGTGGTTAAACCAAACCATATTATCTATTGTACATTGACTCTTGTAGGCCCATAAGAATAGACTTTTTGCAAGCATGGGCATGACATTGTTAAAATTCACGGGATATTACATTGAATCAGTAAAGGGAAATGTGATCCGACGCTTTCTCGTTGACTTTTGCCCATGCCTTTGCTACCTTATGAGTATGTCTAAGGACGTAATTAAGATTTTATGTTATGAGGTGAATTTATAAAATTTAAATGTTGAATTTATAAAATTTTAATGTGACGAAAATAAATTTTTAATTGAAAAATATAAAAACTTTATAAAATAATTTTAAATTATATACAAATTTTAAATTTTTAGGAAGACGACCGCCTCCTTCAATCCCTTCAATCCATTCCTAACCTTATCCTCTTTGTGTACACGTTGGAGGATCAAATTTTAGCCAGATTGTTAGATATATGCGCTGTTTAGGATTGTCTTTTGGTCAAACAGTCGATTTTTGGTTTAAAAAAATCGTATTCGAAAAGGGGTTATCAATTCATAATATAAGTTGGATTTTTGGTGCTTTTGTGGTAAAGGAACTCTGTCAAAAGTGAATTTTTAATTTTAATTCTGATTGATGTGTTTCTTTGGACTGATAAAATTTTCGTGCATGTTAACCAAATTATTAAATGAAAGACAGTAAAAATCAGAAAATAACAAAAAAAATGGACAAAATATGAACTATAAAAAAAGAATGAAGGATCGACAATGAATGGAACTCGTTGATGCTAAAAGGAGGAGGTAGTGATTAAAGAAGGTAGAGACTGTGGATTAAAGTGGCTTGATGTGGGAAAGATTTAGAAGGGAAGAACGAGACTGGCTCAAAAAATCCCGTTTAAGATGGTTTGAAGCAGGGGATCGAAACACTAGGTAGAGATGATAGTACATAAGTGATCCTTTGCCCTAATTTGGTTTCTCTTTGTGTTTTCTGTGTGAGTTCTCTTTTGTTGTTATGAATCAATGCATTTTTATTTCCTGGAATGTCATAAGCCTAGGTAAGCTCGAGAAGAAAGCTTCAGTGAGAAAAAGACTACAATTGCAAAGCTAAAGTGATGTTCTTGCAAGAAACCAAACTTCAAAGTGTGGATGATAGAACTATTGGGCAAATATGCGGATCTTCCTCAATGCTCAACTCGATCTTTTCCCCATCTAGTGGCTCGGCGAGTGGTCTCATCTCAGTCTGGGACCCTACTTTCTTCAATTGTGCATCTTTTAGTTGCTCCCCAACTATATCATTTTAGTCGGCAAGATTGTTTCATTTGATTTCTAGTGTGCCCTGGTTAATATATATGCGCCTAGTAATGTGGCTGATAGATCATCTGTTTTTAACAGTCTTAGTGCTCCTCTTTCCAGCTTATCTCTTCCAGTGCTCTTGGGCGGCGACTTCAACACTGTTCGCTTTTTAGAAGAGAAGGTGCGTGCGTGTGTCAGTCTTGGTGCTATAGGTGTCTTCTCGGATTTCATTGATTCTCTATATCTTATTGATTTGCCTTTGCACGAAGGCAAGTTTACTTGGTTCAGCTTCAGGGAAGTCCCATCTTTTAGCCGCTTGGACAGGTTCCTCATTTATGTAGATTTCTTAACTCTTTGGCCTGACTTAATTCAATCTGTTTTGGCAAAAAGCTTGTCTGACCATAATCCGATTGCATTATCAGTCTTTGATTCTCATTGGGGACCCAAGCCTTTTATGTGGTTTGATAGCTGGCTCGATGACAGAGGCTTGGTTGAGGACATCAAGCAAGTGTGCCATTTGGGTAAGGGCGAGGGAATAGGCGTTACCTTAAAAATTATCAAAGTCATATCCAAGGAGTGGCTGGCGGCTAGAAAAGTCAGCGACTCTTTAACCGTTCAAGAGTTGGAGTCTAAGTGTTCAACGTTAGAGCAGGCTTTGACGAACTGTAATAGTGACCCCAATCTTTACTCAGACCTTATGTACTATCGTGGCTTGATGTGGGAAAGATTTAGAAGGAAAGAACGAGAGTGGCTCTAAAAATCCCGTTTAAGATGGTTTGAAGCAAGGGATCGAAACACCAAGTATTTCCATCTAGTTGCCTCTGCGAGAAAGAGAGCTAACTCCATTGCTTATTTAAAAGTTGGGGACGTCATTCTCCGAAATCCATTAAAGGTGAAATGTGCAATTGAGGACCACTTTAAAAAGGTATATGGAGAGTGTTTTACAATTTCAATTGAAAGTTTCGATTGTAATCTCAAATCGCTTAGTGCTGAATCCTCTGCTTTGTTAGACAAACCTTTTACCTATGAGGAAATTTGTAATCTCAATTGAAAGGTATATGGAGAGTGTTTTACAATTTCAATTGAAAGAGATGTCGTGTTTAAGGTACGATTCAGTCGATTGAAATTTTCTTCTTTTTATTTTGAGGATTGTTGTTGAAAGAAAAATGAGATTCAGTATTGCTTGGTGCAATTGGGTTCATTTTTATGACATTAATATCAGTTTTGGTAAATGAGGCTCCTACTAACTCATTCCAAATTCGTAGAGGGCTTGGCTTTGTCAAGACTGCTCACTATCCCCGTTATTATTCAACTGTGTTGCCGAAGCTCTCAGTTGTATGCTTTCAAAGGCTGTCTCCTTGGGTTTCTTCAACAGCATCCACATTGGTAATAATTTGATCGAAGTCTCACACTTGCAATTTGCGGATGACTTAATCTTATTCTGTGGGGCTAGCGAAACACAAATTAGAAATGTTATACGTATTCTGAAAGGCTTCGAATTAGACTCGGGTTTAAAATTGAATTTAAGTAAATCTAAAGTGTTGAGAATAAATGTTGAAGGCTCGCTAGTAGAACATTGGGCTTCTTTGTCGAAAGAAATTTTCAGGATGAAAAGTCTTTTGCAGGTCGCATTACTTTGGTTAAATTAGTTCTCTCCAATGTTCCCATTTATTTTATGTTTATATTCCCGATGCATGCATCAATTAGCTCTCTTTTTTCGCGTTCTCTGGGTTAGTTGGGAGATGTTATGTTTGTCAAAATCTTGTGGATTTAAAGTTGAAGAATCGTGCTTTGCTCAATAAATGGATTTGGAGAAAATTAATTACTGCCAAGTATAAAAATAAATCCTACCCTCCAATCTTTTCGTTCACAGTAAGTCTTGGATTTGGAGATCCATAGTTTCACCTTTAAGTCTTCCCTCAAACCGTTTTCTCATTATTGAAGATGGTAATCGGGTTAATTTCTGGTGGGATTGGTGAGCTGTTAGATGCATGCGCCTGACCATGTCTTATTCTCAGACATCCTAAGACCTGCAAAATAAACAAATTTAAGATACTTGAGCGAGTGTGACGATCAATCCTTTATGTTCTGTTGATTTGTACAAGTAGGGATAAACATTGGCAAAAAAATTTAGAACTGCGTCTTGACGAGGTGTAATTAATCGAAAAAATTATTTTAATTGGACGGGCAGTCTAATACCATTTGCAGAGGGCATCAGACCCATTGTTGAAATGAAACAAATATTCACATGTATTTTTCATAACATCTCAAAAAACTCGTAAGGAATCAGCTTCAGTACAAAAAAGTTTTTCACATCAAAATATCCTGACAAACTGAATCCATCCACTCTAATGCATTGCCCTATATACATAGTTTTGGACCTCTCATCTTATCTTGGAATTGGATACCCATATTCTCCTACTAAACCACCCACCTGTTGACCCGAAACCATGTTCTGTTCCAAGTGCGCATCCATCATATTGCTATCGACCGTGGTAATGTCGTGGATGCTCGCTCTTTTCCTCTCCTTTTTCACCGAACTCTGCCGCATAAAATACTTTTGAGCATGACTAGCCACCTGAGTCGGCGTCCGAGTTACCACCACATTTCTCGATATACTCCGCCAATCACCCTTGCCAAATTTACTCAATCCGATTAAAAATAACCTGTTATCCATTAAAGCGAATCACAAGACAATAATCATGGAGTTCAACAAGTAATTTGCAGCACAATTTATATACAGATTAGTGATTCAAATAGCAGTCCGGCATCATTTGAAACCGGTATACAATAGCATATGTTATACCCGTAACCGCTATAAAACAGATAAGATCAAAACTTTAAATTTTAGAATAAATCATTCAAAATCCAACATTCTTAGTAATATCAAATCAACTCTAACCGTCCACTAGATATTACAGTTCCTAATATATATATACACTGGCATACCTGTGTTCTTCTTCCGTCCACGGAGTTCCCTTCTTCCTTTCACCGTCTCCCTGCTGCTTCGATTTCGAATCGAAAATAATTTGATTATTCGAATCCAACTCCGAATCGAACATCACCGAACCGTCAGCGTAATCCGGAATCTGAACTCGACCGGCATCAATCTCATAAACATCATGAAGAAGCATATCGAAATGTTGTTTAATTTCTTCGGCTGACCTTCCGGGAACCCTCGCGGCAATCCTCTGCCACCGATCAGGGGTTCCCTCCGGAAACATAACCAAACACTGCTCAAAAAGCTTATCCTCAACAAACGTCCACTTGGTCACCGCCGCCGACTCGATCAACAACGGATTACTGTTGTCGTTGCTGTTGTGATCTTGGTACATGCCGATGGTTTTTCTATTAAATAAAGATTTTTTTAGGTTTTCAAAGTTTGGATTGAAGATGGTGAGTTTTTTTTATCTTGTTGGATAAACATAAATACGAAAAACGAGAGAAATTTGTTGGGTTTTGGGATTCTTGGTGATTTAAAATTAAGAATTTGAGTTGAGGTTGAGTTCTTTTTGTCAGTATTTGTATCAGCTCAGACTTCTGACTCAACACGGTTTCTATGTAATTGAATAATAATTTCTTTTTTATCATAATAATATTTTTATTATTATTCATGTATGAGGTCTGTAAGTATTAATACTAATTTATAAGTGAGATCAACTCATTAACTTAATAATTAAGAATATTTATATTGTATACAAATTTAAATTTTAATATACAAATATAATATTTTTATTTAATCAATAATAATAATATTTAATAAGTAAAAACATGCTTATTTTAAAATTAATATTTAATTCATTGATGGATTATTTTAGGTAAGTTTTGTAGAGATTTATTATGAGAGCAATTTTTTCAACTCAAAATTCTTTATTTATAATACTAAAATTTAAATATGACATTACTTAAAGAATTTAGTGTAGTAACCATTTTCTGTCCGGGCCCAGTCCAATACAAATACCCATTACTTAGACCTGATTAAAAATCCAATAACCCATACACAATTAAACTGAAATTACATAAATGCCCTTTACCCTAAAAACCCTAAAAATAAACCTAAACATCCACCTACACTACAGCAGCCGACGCCGCTCCTTATCTGTCCAGTCTTTGCGCGCGTGGCCGACGCGCGCGCCAGCCACCGCCCAAGACCTGCAAAATCAGAAAAGCCAAACCAATCAGAAGAACTTGTATTTTTCTATTATTATGCATGTAATCGAACTGGCTTATAAAAACCCCAAGCAAAATCTGTAATGGAGGAGGGGATTCGATCAAAAAATAGAGGGGGTTCCGATATGTAATAGGCAGATTCGAATAGAAATAAAAAAACAGTTTGTTTTCGGTTCAAAAAGGGGGCTTTTGATTTTTTTTCAGTTTCAAATATATAAAAAAAGAAAAGGTTTTAGTTCGAAAAAAATAGAAAAAATATAGAAAAACTTTCGGGTATTAGTAGATCTACTCACCTAGGTTGATCTGTTCAAAAATCTGACACAGGATTCGAACTCGGCGCGCAAAAAGGAGCAGAAAAGGTAGCGGCTTTTCAACTTCCGGCCGCCGCCGCCGCCGGCGGTCCACGGCGGCAGCGGCCACCGGCCACTTCCACCGGCGGAAGTAGTTGAGAGAGCTCTCTGATATTTTTCTTAAATCAAACATAAAATGATTTTTTTGGCTAAAAAAGCCTATTTATATTGATTTTAAAACGACGTCGTTTTGCCTCTTTACCCGGATATCCAACCCTACCCGAGTCCAAGATCCGCGTGTTTTTAATGGAGGCGGAAATTGTAGAGCTCGTCCCTACACTAATTGTATCCTCACAGTTTGCCACCCATAGTTTTGTTTTATTTCATTTACGCCCTTTAATTTTATGTTCTTTTTATTTTGACACTGTTTTTAATTTCTTTTCTACCTTATTACTATATTATTATATATTATATTTATTATTAGTATAATTTATTATTAGTAGTAGTATGTATATATGTATATTTTGTTTTCTTATTATTTATTATATATATATATATTTACATTTATACATATACGTATATTATTATTACTATCTTAATAATATATATCTATATTATGTAGTATTATGTGTTAATATATGGTATATGTATATAGTACATACAGTATATTTTTATTATATATATATTATTTTGTATACGATTATTATTATTTCTATAATTATTTTGTTAATATGTGTTATATTATTATATTTAATATATTATATATATTATTTATTAATATGTTTATTATTTCTTTATTGTAATTATTATTATAATGTATATTAATATAATTCCTATAGTATTCATATTACTTCATACTTAGTATATTATAAATATATGTACATTATTATTATTATTATTATCTTTGTTATGTGACATATGTGGTATATTTTATATGTGTATTATTTTATATATTTTACCTTATTTTGCGTATTTTGATAAAAAAAAAATTCGATTCATATTAAGGGTATATTTTTCACTTTATTTCGGATACCGGCTAGGAAGTGACATTCTGACTATTCAGGTGTCATCTTCCTCGGTTTCGTAAATAAGGAAATGTTCTCCTTAGACCGTTCTTTTTTCTTTTGTTTAGGATTAAAATTTAAATTAAAAATCGATTTTTTATTTTCTCGCAATGACAACACTCAATCAACGCGGTACCAATTTTGGGTGTCGTGGGGTGCTAATCCTTCCCCACGCGTAACCGACTCCTGAACCCAAACGTTTTAAATTTCTGGTTACTTTTTAAAGGTGTCCGGCCTACCAAAGTGGACAGTGACGACTCCATCAATTTTTGCATATTTTCCACCACATTCTCCACCTCCTATTTTAAAAAAAATCCATTTTCCATTTTTAAATTCTACGGTGTTCTGTTAGGAGCGTCATCCCGATCTTCGGGTGACGTCTTATTTGGTACCGTAACCACACCACATTTTTTTACAACCATATTTTCGTAGAGGGTAAAACCCCCTGTTATGACAGATGGGGATTCCGCTGGGGAAATTTTTTAAGAGAGTCAGGCCAATGTTGATTTTGTGTTATCTTGCAAGAAATTCAAAAATTCGATTTGATTTAATTTTTAATCCATTGGCATTCATGCATGAGCTTTCTACCGGGCTCCTCAACCCTTATGTGGGAGAGATTACTTCGTTTTGTGAGGTCTTCACCTCCGTAGTGTTGTAATGTGCTCCTGGAGTATTGGTCCTTATATTTCGTAGGATTTTCACCTCCGTATGGTATAAGGGTCATATTCCCCCGAGTCGATGTCCTCGCGACAGTTCGGGTACCCTTTGCTTTAGATTCGAACCTCATATAGTGAGCCGTATGAGCCACCCTTTTAAAGCCATGCGAAACTCTACCCGTTTAGCGGTCACCCTTTTAGGCTTTGGTGCCTTTATTTGTTTATGTACACTTTTTTTTTTACCTTTTTTACCATTTAATTATTTTATTTGATTATTTTATTTTATTTTAAACTGACCCCGCTTCTTTTTTAACCGCATCATGTTAAGTTCATTTTGCATTAATTGCATGACCCATCATTTTAATTTATTGCACTCCATTCACATGAAGTACTGATTCACGACTGGTTCCTAATTTTAAAAAAAGAAAATTCATCATCGGGAGAAAATCTATTACCCTAGATGTCAATGCAACATTCAAAGTTGCAAACAAATCCCATGAGTTCGAGAGTTGAGCCACGAGAACCATTTTTGAATTATTACCTCCGTATCTAAAGCATATACACCTTGCATTTACATGCATACATTCACAGTTTTGAAACCGGTCCCCAAGGATGCCCCGTGCCAGCAATACTAGATAAAGTGAAATTTGATCGATCCAACACTTCAACGAACCTATGCAAGAGCCCGGTTCAGGGGCATTTTTCTCTACATTCATACATACATCATGCCTCTACAAGACCCACGTCCATGGGCATTTCCAGGTCCGACTGGGGGGCAACATATCGCCTTCACCCTTCAAGAAAAGGCAAAGACATACTCCAAGCTTCAAATTCGCTTCAGTCCAGACAAAGCTCAATGGAAATAGTTTTCAGACATGTACCCGGAAAGATAACTCTACATGGATATGATCAAAACCAAGGAAGATTGGAAGGCATCCTCATAAAACAAGACCAAGAACTCGATCCGGCCAACGAAGTCAGGGGCATCTCTTTGAGGGGAAAAAAATCATTTACACATTCATTAAGATCATTTGGCATCAAGTGCATACATCACACATTCATATGAGTTATCATGCATTGGGCATAAAGTTAAGGGCATACATCATGCATTCATTTTTGGCTGGAACACATAAACATGTCCAATAAGGAGACCGAAGAACCTCAATCACGAGGGCAACAACATGATAATTAACCTCTAGCCCCGAAGAAGGCCTAATATGCAGAAAAGCTCAAACATCCAGCTCAATGGCAAATTTTGAACAATTACTAATTAATGTTCTCCTTCATTTTTAGATCTCGCGCTACCGTTGATGGTAACAGATTAAAGTTTTCTCTGGATCTCGACTCTTTGCCAGTGATGTAGCAGATCCTACTTTTTTCTCGATCTTGTCTCTCCGTCAGTGGTGTCGCAAGATCAAAATTTCCTCTGGATCTCATCTCTCCATCGGTGGTGTGGTAGATCAAATTTTTGAAGATCTTGTTTCTTTGTAGATGGTGTAGTAGATCAAACACTTTATCGAAGTTTTCCTCTGGATCTTATCTCTTCGTCAGTGGTGTAGTGGATCCTAATACTTCCATATCTTACCTTCCCGTCAGTGGTGTAGCAGATCAAACCCTTTCGAGATCTTGTCTCTCCGTCAGTGGCATAGCAGATCGATCATTTTGTGGGTTATGCCTCCGTCAGAGGTGGTAAACCAATTTAGTTCAGATCCTGTCTCTTCGTCAGTGGTGTAGCAGATCAAACCCTATCCAGGTCTGGCTTCTTCGTCGGTGTCGCAGCTAGACCAAACTTCTTCCTCGGATATTATATCTTAATTGTAGTTCTAGCTCAAAAATGTAAAAGAAAAATAAAAAATAAAAAAATCAAAGAAATTCAAAAATAAAATAAAAAATCAAAGCTTCATCCTATAATATTGCCCTTCCATTGATGGAGTGGTTAGGTCCAAGTTATTATCATCCGATCTGGTTCCTCCATTGATGGTGTAGCTAGGTCCAAGTTGCTTTCATCCGATCTTGTTCCTCCGTTGATGGCGTAACAAGGTCAAAGTCACAGATATCCAATCTCACCTCTTGCGTTGATGGAGAGGTTGGGTCCAAGTTGCAGATGTTCGATATACCCCTTGCGTTGATGGAACGGTGGGTCTAAGTTGCTTTCATACGATCTTGTTCCTCCGTTGATGGCGTAACAAGGTTCAAATTGTAGAAATTCAATCATGCCTCTTGAATTAATGGAGAGGTTAGGTACAAGTCGCAGCTGTTCGATCTGCCCCTTGCGTTGATAGAGTGGTGGGTCCAAGTTGCTCTCATTCGATTGTGTTCCTCCATTGATGGCGTAACAAAGTTCAAATTGTAGAAATTCAATCCTGCCTCTTGCGTTGATGGAGAGGTTAGGTACAAGTCGCAACTATTCGATCCGCCCCTTGCGTTGATGGAGTGGTGGGTCCAAGTTGTTCTCATTCAATCTTGTTCTTTCATTGATGGCGTAACAAGGTTCAAATTGCAGAAATTCAATCATGCCTCTTGCGTTGATGGAGAGGTTAGGTACAAGTCGCAGCTATTCGATCTGCCCCTTGCGTTGATGGAGTGGTGGGTCCAAATTGCTCTCATTCGATCTTGTTCCTTCATTGATGGCATAACAAGGTTCAAATTATAGAAATTCAATCATGCCTCTTGCGTTGATGGGGAGGTTAGGTACAAGTTGCAGTTGTTTGATCTGCCCCTTGCGTTGATGGAGTGTTGGGTCTATGTTACCCTCATTCGATCTTGTTCCTCCGTTGATGGTGTAACAAGGTTCAAATTGCAGAAATTCAATCTCACCTATTGCGTTGATGGAGATGTTGAGTCCAAGTTGCTGATATCCAATTCTATTTCTCCGTTGATGGTGCAGTAGAATCCAAGTCACTGTTATCCAATTCTGTCGTTTCGTTGATGGAATGATTGAACAAATATGCAAAATTCTGATCATGTCTCTTCGTCAGTGTTGTAGCTGGATCAAAACTTTCACCTTTATACCATGCCTCTTCGTCGGTGTTGTAGCTCGGTCAAATTTAGGCCATGCCTCTTCGTCAGTGTTGTAGCTGGACAAAAATTTACTGACTTTCGATCATTCCTCTTCGTCGGTGTCATAGCTGGATCAACCCTACTGACTTTAGACCCTACCTCTTCGTTAGTGCTGTAGCTGGGTCAAACCTTTATTGACTTCAGGTCTTGCCTCTTCGTCGGTGTTGTAGCTGGACTAAAATTTATTGACTTTCAATCTTGCCTCTTCGTCGGTATTGTAGCTAGATCAACCCTACTGACTTCAAACCATGTCTCTTCGGCGGTGTTGTAGTTGGGTCAACCTTTACTGACTTCAGGTCTTGCCTCTTCGTCGGTGTTGTAGTTGGACCAAAATTTACTGACTTTCGATCTTGCCTCTTCGTCAGTGTTGTAGCCGGATCAAACCTACTGACTTTAGACCCTGCCTTTTCGTCAGTGTTGTAGCTGGGTCAACCTTTACTAACTTCTAGTCTTGCCTCTTCGTTAGTGTTGTAGCTGGACCAAATTTACTGACCTCTTATCCTGCCTCTTCATCGGTGTTGTAGCTAGATTAACCCTATTGACTTCAGACCTTGCCTCTTCGTTAGGTGTTGTAGCTTGGTCAAACCATACTATTCTTCGTTCCTACCTCTTCGTCGGTGTTATAGCAGGGCCAAATTTACTCTTTCGATCCAGCCTCTTTGTCGGTGTTGTAGCTAGATCAAACCTCATTGACTTCAGACCTTGACTCTTCGTCAGGTGTTGTAGCTTGGTCGACCATACCATTCTTCGGTCGTGCCTCTTCGTCAGGTGTTGTAGCTGGGCCAAATTTACTCTTTCAGATCCTGTCTGTTCGTCAGAGTTGTAGCTGGATCAGACATCAAAACCTACATCTTTCGATCCTGCCTCTTCGTCAGTATTGCAGCTGGATCAAACTAATTTAACAAGTCCGACATAAATGTTGGCACAACGTGCTTAAAAACGGTAAAGTTTAAGACAATGGATAATTCAAATGTCCATCAAAAATTCATTTTCACGAATGGTCAAAGAAAAATAAATCATTTGAAAAATCCAATGTCACGACTGGTATAAACTTATTGTACCTAGGGGAATGGTACAACTAGCCCGGAACAAACGGTTACCGGTAAAGGCAACTCAAAACTATTGATCCCTGTGTATTTAGGAAAAATGCAAAAGAAGCTCTGCATCAAAATTTACCAACTTTCGGTCCTGCCTCCTCGTCGGTGTTGTAGCTGGACCAAATTTTCATCTATCGATCATGTGTCTTCGTCAATATTACTGCTGGATCAAGTTTTACAGACCTTGTCTCTTGGTCAGTGTTGCAGCGAGATCAAATTTTCTCCAAGCATTGCAGCGTCGTCAATGTCGTAGCAAGCCGAGATCATTTTGTCTCCTCCGATGGATCGCCTTAGATTTTGACTTCCTCAATGGATCATTCATTTTGAAGAGTGACAAAAAATATCAAGAGAAGCTAAAAGAAGAAATGATGGCTAGAGAAGAAACCCTGACCGAACAAAAATAGTTACTCTTTTGTCTTTGCTCTATTCATGTTGCACCGCAATGAGCAAAGATGGGCAGCTGTAGTAACCATTTTCTGCCCAAGCCCAGCCTAATACAAATACCCATTACCCAGACCCAATTAAAAACCCAACAACCTATACCCAATTAAACTAAAATTACATAAATACCTTTTACCCTAAAAACCCTAAAAATAAACCTAAACATCCACCTACACTACAACAGCCGCCGCTGCTCCTTATTTGTCCAGTCTTTGTGCGCGTGGCCGACATGCGTGCCACCATTGGCCATGCACGCCGACCACCGGCCACCACCGCCCGAGACCTGCAAAATCAGAAAAACCAAAGCAATCAAAAGAACAACATGTATTTTTCTATTATTATGCATGTAATCGAACTGGGTTATAAAAACCCCAAGAAAAATATGTAATGGAGGAGGGATTCGATCAAAAAATAGAGGGGATTCCGATATATAACAGGCAGATTCGAATAGAAATAAAAAATAGTTTGTTTTCGGTTCAAAAAGGGGGCTTCTAATTTTTTCAGTTTCGAATATATATAAAAAGGTTTTAGTTTAAAAATATATAGAAAAACTTTCGGTTATTAGTAGATCTACTCACCTAGGTTGATCTGTTCGAAAATCTGACACCGAATTCAAACTCGGGGCGCAAAAAGAAGCCGAAAAGGTCACGGTTTTTCAACTTTTGGCCGCCGGCGACGGTCTACGGCAGCGACGGCGAGCGGCCACTCCCACCGGCAGAAGATAGTTGAGAGAGCTCTCTGATATTTTTTTGAATCAAACATAAAATGATTTTTTTGGCTAAAAAAGCCTATTTATATTGATTCCAAAACGACGTCGTTTTGGCACCATGCTTTCAAGCCCAAAACGACGTCGTTTTGCCTCTTTACCCGGATATCCAACCCTACCCGAGTTCAAGATCCGCGTGTTTTGAATAGAGGGGGAAATTGCAGAGCTCGTCCCTCCACCTTTTGTATCCTCACAGTTTGCCACCCTAATTTTCGTTTTATTTCATTTACGCCCTTTAATTTTATTTTTTTTATTTTGTCACTGTTTTTAATTCCTTTTCTACCTTATTACTATATTATTATATATTATATTTATTATTAGTATAATTTATTATTATTATTATTAGTATGTATATATGTATATTTTGTTTTCTTATTATTTATTATATATATATATATTTACATTTATACATATACGTATATTATTATTACTATCTTAATAGTATATATCTATATTATGTAGTATTATGTGTTAATATATGGTATATGTATATAGTACATACATTATATTTTTATTATATATATATTATTTTGTATACGATTATTATTATTTCTATAATTATTTTGTTAATATGTGTTATATTATTATATTTAATATATTATATATTATTATATATTAATATGTTTATTATTTCTTTATTGTAATTATTATTATAATGTATATTAATATAATTCCTATAGTATTCATATTACTTCATACTTAGTATATTATAAATATATGTACATTATTATTATTATTATTATTATTATTATTATTATTATTATTATTATTATTATTATTATTATTATTATCTTTGTTATGTGACATATGTGGTATATTTTATATGTGTATTATTTTATATATTTTACCTTATTTTGATAAAAAAAAAATCGGTTCATATTAAGGGAATATCTTCCACTTTATTTCGGATATCGGCTAGAAAGTGGCATCCTGACTCATTCAGGTGTCATCTTCCTCGGTTTCGTAAATAAGGAAATGTTCTCCTTAGACCGTTCTTTTTTCTTTTGTTTGGGATTAAAATTTAAATTAAAAATCGAATTTTTTTTCTCGCAATGAAAACACTCAATCAACGCGGTACCAATTTTGAGCGTCGTGGGGATGCTAATCCTTCCCCACGCGTAACCGACTCCCGAACCCAAAGTAGCCGGTGGCGACTCCATCAATTTTTTCATATTTTCCACCACATTTCCCACCTCCTATTTTTAATGTTTTTTTTTTCATTTTTCCATTTTTAAATTCTACGGTGTTCTGTTAGGAGCGTCATCCCGGCCTCCGGGTGACGTCTTCTTTGGTACTGTAACCACACCACATTTTTTTATAACCATATTTTCGTAGAGGGTAAAACTCTCTGTTATGACACTTAGCATCTCATCCCGCTAGATCAACAGATCGTTAGTAATAAAAATATGATTTTTGACATAGATAAAAGTTGTATATTTCAAGCTAATATTTATGATCAGTAAGCAATATCAAATTAGTCCACTTGAAATATATATAACTTAAAGAGTAAAATTTTTAAATACAAGAGGTTGATGATGTGGGGTTGTACCGTGTACGGTTGTACTTTAAAATTTTGTATGCAAAACTTATAATATTTTGGGTTTTGCTATACGTAGTCCTCGTATCTACATATAAGAAATAATAAAATTCTTATAATTAATGTTTATTTTATTTTGTAATGAAATTTATTAAAATGAAATTATTTATATTTTTAAAAAATTATACTTCATTAATTTAGGGTGTTTAATGTAATTAATACTTACTTAAAAGAGTTTAGGGTTTATGATTTAGGATTTAAGTGGTTATAGGGGTTATGTTTTAAGGTTTAGATTTTAGTGGGTTTATGGTTTAAGGCTTAAGTTTAGGGTTTTATGATTTATGATTTATGTGGTTTGTAGTGTGTGGTTTAGGGTTACGTGGTTGGATTTGATTTTAGAGTTTTTAAGATGTCTTTTAGGGTTTGGGTTTAGGGTTTATGGTGTGTTGTTTAGGGTTTATGATATATTGTTTAGCGTTTATGGTTTATGGCATATTGTTTAGGGTTTAGGGTATATGTGATATTCAAATGTCATAAATTTTATGTTTATTTTTAGAATAATTAATAGAATAATTTTTTTGCTGCATATTAATTATATCTACAATTAATTATATCTTAATAAATTCCATTAAAAAATAAATAGAAATTAATTATAAGAATTTAGTAGGTTTTAAACATAGCTTTATGGCTGTATATAGCAAAACTCTAATATTTTTAATGTTAAAAAAAAGAAATAGCTGTATAAGATATGCGATATTTTATATGATTTAAATTTATAATCTATGGTCTCAGTAATAATCAATTTACTATGCAAATTTTTTATATAAACATTGGTCAAATGATATTATATATATTGTATATAAATAATTCAAATTTTAGGTATACCAATTTATGAATTAAGTCATGTTTGAAATAATTTATGTTTTCTTTTTTAAGCTCATGAATAAAAATAAATCTAACATAAATAAAATATTAATATAAAACATAAATTTAAAACATACTAATCTAAAACATAGATAAACATGCAAATTAAAAACAAAATTTTAAATTAACTACTACTTCATTAAATCATAAAAATTACAACATAAATAAAAAGGAAAGAAAATATATCTAACTAGGCGTTCGAATGACGAACCCCGACTGAACCCCATCGAGATCTACCACGACCTCTCCAAAAATATTAACTAGACCGGACCCAAAATAGGACTCCAATCGAACCGGTTAGGACCGAGGGGACTGCCCCTTGGCCCTGGGCTAGCCGAGAGCACTGCTATCTTATTTGGCTAGCCACCACTGCCGATTCAATTCTTCATTTCCTTTTTTTGATTTGTTTTCTAGCTACAACATTAATAAAGAAAACTTGAAAATCAGTAAAGTTGGATCTATCAACGGAGAAACAGAAACATTAACTGGAACTCTACTACACCATCAGCGGATAAGTAGGACATCAAGAATCGGGACCTAGCCACCCATCACGGCGGAGGATGGATCGGATAATGACGACCTGGAACTGGCTACACCATCAGCAGAGAGCAGGATCTGATGGCGACGGGAGCTTGGACCCGACCACTCCATCAGCGGAGGACCGGATTGGACAATGACGACCTGGAACCGGCTACACCATCAACGGAGAGCAGGATCTGAGGGCGACAAGAGCTTAGACCCGGTCACTCCATCAGCGCAGGACTGGATTGGATAATGACGACCTGGAACCGGCTACACCATCAGCGTAGAGCAGGATCTGAGGGCGACGGGAGCTTAGACCTGGCCACTCCATCAGTAGAGGACTGGATTGGATAATGACGACCTGGAACCGGCTACACCATCAGCGGAGAGCAGGATCTGAGGGCGACGAGAGCTTGGACCCGGCCACTCCATCAGCGGAGGATTGGATTGGATAATGACGACCTGGAACCGACTACACCATCAGCGGAGAGAAGGATCTGAGGATGACGACAGCTTGGACCCGGCCACTCCATCAGCGGAGAACCGGATTGGACAATGACGACTTGGAACCGGCTACACCATCAGCGGAGAGCAGGATCTGAAGGGGACTGGAGCTTGGACCCGGCCACTCCATCAGCGGAGAGACTAGACCGGGCAATGAAAGTTGATAAATTTTCTTTTAAATTTTCATTCACTTTTTCGATTTTTGATTTTTTTCGACTTTTGATTTTTTTGATTTTTTCCTGATTTTTTTATAATTTTTTCAACTCTATTTTTTTGATAATTTTTTTCTTTTTTCTTGAACTATACAAAAAAAGTAAGACTAGAGAAAAAAATAGGTCTGGTTGCACCGTCAGCAGAGAAACAAGACCTGAATAGAAATCCGATCTGCTTGGGGAAAGGTTCGGATCTGTTGCACCATCAATGGAGAGACGAGATCTTCAGGATGTCTATATTGTTGCACCATCAGTGGTAAAGCAGAATCTGGAAGATCTGGAAAAGTCTACTTCTGCTGCTCTACTGGCGGAGAGGTATGACCTAAAAATGAAAAAACATTAATCAGTAAATGTTCACAAAATTTGTCACTGTTACCTTTTATTGATGTTTCAGCATCCTTTTTGTGTTTGGCCTCCTCTAAGACTAAGGTTGGTTGTCATGTTGTTGCCCCCACGGCTGAGGATGTTCGGTCTCTTTTTGAACCTTTTTGTAAGCAAAAATGCATGAATTTTATGCATGGTGACTTCGGTGTATGCACTGAACATGGATGTACGAAAAAAATGATGAATGCAACTAAATACATGAATGTGATATGATTTTTCTGGCCCTCAATGGGATGCCCCTGACTCCTCACTGGCCATGTCAGGATCTTGGTCTTTTGCATATGACGGTGCCCTAACCTCTTCTTGGGTTTGATCATCCATCTGGGTGCATGCCCCAACATTTTGTTCGTTCTTCTTGAAGTTGACACTTTCAGTGCTGATTCTGTTGCCCCCTAAGTTGGGTTCATAAATTGTGTGTTGGTTCATGACAGCTCATTATTATTATTATTATTATTATTATTATTATTGTTTTGGATTAGGTACAGTTTTGCAAACTGTGGTCGAAGATGCAAGAGTTGACTCGACAATGAAGGCTGGACCTTGGCAAAGAATGCCCCCGGACTAAGGCCTTGTTAGAGGCATAATGTTTGTAAAAGATGTGAGGGTACTTTTGGATATGCCCCAAGACCAAACTTTTGTAAGAGGCTTTGTAAGGTGCTAGATCGACCATCTTCGTTGTATTTAATGGGGCAACCCGAGGATTAGTTTTATTATTCTGAAAATGAATACATGCAAAATGTGTCCTAAATCGATGCAATGCAAAATTAAGATTGTGATGATGTTGTGCCATGATGCAGGTGAAATCCATGCGATGAGAATAAAATGAAACGAGTTAGTACCAAATAAAATGATTAAATAAAACAAATGAAAAATAGAGTAATAATAAAAAATTGTACATAAACAAGAAATAAGGCACCAGAGCCTAAATAGGGTGACCACTAATCGGGCAGAGTTTCACATGGCTCTAAAGGGTTGGCTTCTACGGCTTACTATATGCAGTTTTGGTGCTAAGAGGTGCCCGAATTGTCCTTGTTGTCCTCTACTAAGAGTAGCAAGGCCCCCAGTCATCACCCATTATAGGCTCCTTTCAACCGGGTTCAATTCAGGGGGACCCATTCGCTTATACCCATACGAAGGAACGATATCCTCACGAAAGTATAAGGTACTCGAGCCCCGAAGGTACTTGCTAGGCTCATACGGGAGAACGATATCTCCATGAAAACATTAGCGTTTTCCCCCACTTAAAAAAACGGGTTTATATGCCATATTTTAAATGCGTTAAAATAAACGCGCCATTATAACCGAATGTTAGTTTAATAGTCACTTTAATCCGAAATTTCCAATATTAATAGAGCGGTAATTATTTGAAAAAGCTCGACTCTCATTTGTTTTTGAAAAACAAAAATGTCCCCAGCAGAGTCGTCATCTGTAGCGATGTCCTTTTACGCTAAAAAAAGGTGTTGTTTTGTTAGTTATCAGTTTAAAACAAATATTAGGGTTAATGTTTATTTGAAACAGAACAAAAAACCCTAAAATTTTAGCTCTCCTTTCTCACTTGAGCCAGAGACAGCGGCGGCCGCCTTCAGCTCCGCTCGACGTCGTTCAACGGCAAAGGCCTCACGGCGGACACGGCAACCCTCAACCGGTAAACTTCAAACTTTCCTTCTTATTTATTTATTTAAAAAAAAACTTTGATTCAAACAAACAAGAACAAAAGAAGAAAAAAATTGATTTTAAACTATAACGAAATTCAACATACCCTTTTTTATTTCGGAATCTCCTTACAAAATATTTAGAATTCAAAAGCCCTCTTCTTTTGATTTTCTTTGAACTGAAATCCCCCCACAATTTCTCTTACTTTGATTTTCGACTTTTTTTTCTCTATTTTCGAACTAAAAAGCCTCTTTTTGAACTATATGATTTTTTTCAGAACTCAGACCTCCCCCATTACATTTTTTCTATTCGGTTTTTATAACCCAAAAATATAAAATAACTACTCCTATTTCTTTAATCTGACATGCAGATCTGGATTGATGGTGCCAGATTTTCAGGGCATGGTTGAAGGTATGGCCGAGTGTAATGGTTATGGCAGAGGGTTGGTTAGGTTTTAGGTGTGTTTATTATTATTATTTTTTATTTTTTTGGGTTTAAGCCGGGTTTGTTTAGGGTTTGGTTTGGTTTAATTCAGGGTTTCAAGTTGTTCAGGGTTGACGGAGATGGTGATCGGAGAGTGAGGACGGCGGCGGCGGCGGCATAGTTTAGGGTTAGGGTTTTTAGGTTGAAGGGTATTTTAGTAATTTTCGGGTTAATGGGTTTGGATCCGGGTCAGGTTCGGGTCTAAACCGGGTTTAATTTGGGTAAAACGGGTTATTACAATATATAAATGAAATTATAAGTGCAATTAATATATTAATATAAGTACAATCATAATTAATCATTACAAAATATAAACAAATGAACAAATAATCATAATGTATTCATACTTAAGTTAAAAAAATCACACATAATGAGATTTAGATCAAAATAAAATTTGAACTAAACCTTCACATGTGCGTAACTAATAATATATTGAAAAAATGACAGTGTTTAGAACCCTAAATTCTTAATGTTCCAACATTCTGATTGGATTGTGACATATCTTCTACCTGTACCGCAAATTATTAATCTCAGCTCTATCTTTCTTTTCTATCCCCTCCTCGAAGCGTGATGTTCCTTTTAAACTTTATCTTTGTAGGGCTTTCAGATTCAAACACAATCTTGATCTCAATTTTTATAATCTATCTATTGTAATAAACAATCGTCATAAATATACTGCTTATTTTCTATGCATATTTAAAATAATATATACAAATATTTGAATCAGAATACACAAATCAAAATAATATAAAATACACTACTACCATACTAAATTTTAAATTATTATCATTAATATTTGAATTATTTTTGAATATATAAACATACATATTTACTTACAAAATTATTTTTTGTTTAATTATCATATACTATAAAAATATATTAATTTATAAAAATATATCAACAGACATTATTAATCAATAAATAGAAACTAAATTATTTTTTCTTCAATTACCATACTATTATATTATATTACTATGAATTTTTTCTACCATATACTTGAAAACCACTAAAATCCTAGACAAAAATAAACAATAACATAAAATTTAAAGGTTTAATATAAAAATAAGTGCCCAAACTATACATTTTTTAACTTTAGGTGCCTAAACTATTTTTGCTAAAAATAGGTGCCTAAAGTTTCAACCGTTATAATTTTAGGTGCTTGGTAGTTAACTAACGTTAAAAAAATATGTTCACCAATAAAAATTTGACATGTATCATGTTTTATTTTATAATTTCTTTTAAATATTTTTTTGTTTTTAATAATTTAATATTTGTCAAAAAAATCTTAAATTTTTGAAAATTTCTAAAATACCCCCAAATTCCTAAATCCTAAAACCACAAATCTTCATCGCTATTGTCGTCGATCACCGTCGTTGACCACACCCGTTTGGTCGTCGGATCCAGCCGACCATTTCTCCTAATGTGCCGCCTATGGAAACTGACGAATGGTGTGGCAGCTGAACATTGAACGTCAAACGTGAAATAGTCGTTCGATTGGCACACCGTTCGCCAGTTTACAGCGACGACACGTTGGGAGAAATGGCCGACTGGGTCTGACGATCGAACGGGTGTGGTCGGAGACGGTGATCGACAGCGATATCGGTGATGATTTGGGGATTTGTTTTTTAGGGATTTAGGGACTAATTTGATGATTTTTGAGAATTCAGAATTTTAAAAAAATTAAAGTTAAAGATTGTTTTTCTCTAAAAATATTAAAAAAATTAATATTCCTAACACATGTCTTGTTTTAATTGGGTAACAATTTTTTTAAACGGCTGGACACTTAAAATTGTAACGTTTAAAACTTTAGACACTTATTTTTACAAAAAAAATAAACACCTAAAATTCAAAAATGATATAATTTGAGCACTTATTTTTCATTTAAGCCAAATTTAAATTATAAACAACTTATAATGGATACATACAATAACATTTTAATTAAAAACTAAATCAACTTACTTGTTTGCCCCAACAAATTTTTTTATCAAATCTTCCTTCTTTTTTTCCAAATCTTCCAAAACTACATGCATAAAATTAAAAATATATCAATCACCTATACAAATAAAATTAACTATAACTTACAATCCAAAAATTAAAAACAAAAGTAAAAAACTAATATTAATTTTTTAAAAATTAAAATACCAAATCAACTTATTATATTTTCTCTAAAATTTTCCTTTTTTTCTCTCAATTTTTTTTTCAATTTTTTTTCAACTTACTTCAACCTCACCTATTTACACAAAAAACCAACTCACTCATCAACACAAATTTTTCCGTGACCGATCTCTATCCTCTCTTTTAATAACCATTTAGCACTCAATTTCCCCTACCCGTACACACTTTAAATTAATTTTTAATAAATTTTAATGCAAAATTTAAACACCACCCACCACTCACCCGATTCCCGTCCACAAACCTGTGCTGTTTGAGGACGACCTGTAAGCATTTTTTTCCTTGCATTGTTTAAAGATGGCAAGAATTGAAATCGAATACAAATTTTTAAAGAGAATAATTCAAACACTGTCCAAAAATTAAATTATAATGATTCCGACTTTAAGTTACCGTAAAAACTGTTACAGATTTAAAAATAATCTACCAAATGTAATAAATTGATTTTTTTTCAAGTACAATATTTAACCAATTTTCGCATAAATTTCACTTTAATTTATTGTCTTGAAAATCTTGTTTTTAATATACTAAAGAATTAAGGCAGCCGACATAACTGACTCACAAATTAATTTCTTTGTAGTTTGCAGAAATCATAAATATTTATGAATGAAGGTTGCAATTTGAGTGAAGGTTGCAATCCATAAAACAAAAGTGGGCTACACGCTACACCCACATGGGTCAAACCAACAAAGACAGGAATGTGATTT
This sequence comes from Hibiscus mutabilis, assembly GCA_019671005.1. Classification (NCBI taxonomy): domain Eukaryota; kingdom Viridiplantae; phylum Streptophyta; class Magnoliopsida; order Malvales; family Malvaceae; genus Hibiscus; species Hibiscus mutabilis. The sequence goes on along the minus strand of CM033733.1, from coordinate 9,669,275 downwards.
TTGACAACCAACAACACATTGAACCAAGACTGTTCCGGAACCAGACAAAATGGGGTTAACTCAGCAACAAATGGATTCCGTGTAATATTTCTCTTTTTCTGGAAAGTAGTTCCTCTTTTTATGATATTCACTCTTCAGGATTTCGACACTTTTACGAAAGGTATCCATAACCCATCAAGTTTTGATTCTCATCTCACATATTTGAGGAGGTTGTGTTTAGGGTTATAGTTGTTAAATTCAATTCAACTCCAAATTTTCAACAATCGATCTGAATTTAAAATTTAATTTAATATAAATAATTAATCTAAAGGTAAACCATATCAATAGTCCCCGAATTTTTTGGATACTTTCATCCCTACATTATCGTTAGTTTTCATTAAAAAATATTGATGTGACACGTTAAAGTCTTCTGAAAAAAATAACTTTTATAAATTTTCATCTGATGCCAAAGACAAATTTTTGATAAGTGAAGCAGTTGTCGGTCCTGTTATGCAAGAAAGTTAACATAATTTAGTTTCAAGTTTATACGGCGGTTAATAGTAGTGAATCAAAACTAATAATCTTATTCGAAACTAAAAATTAAAAGTTTCATACCTGTCATTGTTAACCGTTAGATCAACTTGAAATCAACATATGTTAATCATCTTGCTAAAACCTTTGAAATTGACCAGCGATGACTTTATTCATCAAAAAATAGCCTTGGTGTCGGTTATAAATTTGAAAAACTAGAGTTCTTTTTGAAAAGAATACTTTAATGTGTCACATTAGCATTTTCTAACGATAATGACCGTAATGAAAGCAAAACAAAAGTTTTGTGGCTATAGAGGAATCAAATTAAAAATTTAGTGACGATAATGAAATCAAATTAAAAGTTTTGTCACTGTAATTAAAGCATTTCTATTTTGTTGACCAAATTGCTAGTCATAAAACTTCTGTGAGTACAGTGTACTTTACCCTAAATTTAACAATCTAAACCCGTTCAATCGAAATATGAAATTGACTCAAACAAATAATTCACAATGATCTAAATTTTGGGTATATATATATATATATATATACCCAAAATTGACCCAAACTAAAACGATAAAAAAACATTTTAAATCCTGAATTAATTTAATTCAAAATCAAACCCGTCCAACCAAATCAAAACTTTTAACCACCTAAATATGAAATAATTTAGAGAATGATCAAAATTTAAAAATACCCAAATTTTTAGCCATTCATATCGATAAGACTAGAGCTGAGTAAAGAGTTATGTGAGACTATTTTCGGATAAATCTCTCATTTAGAGGTGTATAATGTGAAAGACTAATCAGACGGGGATATAACGCGGAGATATAATAATGTGAGGTATAACAAAACTTAAATGACTTGAACGGAAAATGACCTAAAAATTTGAATTAACTTGATCCGAATTGACAATTCAAAACTAAGTTAATGTACCATATATACGTATATATGCCTAGAAGGCTAAAACCAAACCTAATTACTTAAATTCAAGTGATGCATCAATTATAAAACTAACATAAAGAAAAGAACATCTCCTTCCTCTCATCTAAAAAAAAGAGAGAAATAAAGTAAGCATTATGATTTTTTTTTCAATAGCATAGGACCTTGTATGTAAATATCAAATGTTCTGATTCAGGCTCACAGGCCGAGTCAGATAAAAAAATTGGGCTGCGGTGAAGTATTAGGAGGAGGGATTTAAATATCGTTCGCGGTCGCGTCGCGGTTATCATATTTGTAGACATAACGGAAGCTATTGCAGTTATTGCGGGTGCCGCGGTCGTGATTTTTTTTAAATTTGCACAACTTTTTGTAAAACATAATAATAATAATTATTATTATTATTATAAAAGTTATTTTTAATGATATTTAGAGTATTTTCTAAACAAAAATGAACATAAATAAATTAAAATGGATTAAAAAATATCTATTATAATTGTGATATAAGAGATTAAATTCCTTACGATTTTATCAAAGAGTTATTTTCCACCGGCAAACTCAAGAATAATATATATATATATATATATATATATATATTTGTTCTACCAATCAATACCTAAATTAAAAAAAAATGATCAAGGTAAATATCAACAATAGGAGAATTTAATTATAAATATAAAAAAAATACTTTTAATAATTTTTAGAGTGTTTTCCAACACTTATAGAAGGATTTAATTGAAAGGAAATAAGACTTAGAGACTCAATTGGAAGTTTCATTATGGATTTGAGGACTTAAATGAAAATGGAATAAAACAAAACATCTTAATTAAACTAAAAATCTGCCTTAAAGGACTAAATTGTAAGGATACTAAAACCTTTAAGCCTCTTTGAAAATTCACTAAAACTTGAACCCTCTTTACCGCCATTTACCCTTTTTAATGTTTTAACTTCATCTTCCTCGCTTTCTCTCCCGCCCATTCTCTGCAACATTCTCCTCCTCCCTATTTTCATCTCTGGCCACCAACTATTCACTGTCCGTAAAATGCACCACACGCACCATTCAATTCCTCGTCCTGAGCAAACCCCTATCAACCATTTATCCTCCCCGTCGGTCGTTAACGAGATTCGAGCCAAAAAACCTTCGGCAAACCATCCGCGATTGGTCTAAAAACGAGAATAGCGTCCCGGTATCACCGCTACGGACCGCTATTCTGTTATATTGCGACTGCGACAGACCGTTATCGACGTGATTCCGTTACACACCGTAATTTCCTCCAATTGCGGTTTCGGACGGCGGCGCGACCGCAATTTTGCGGCCGCTATCACGTTAGCGGAGCGCTATTTAAATCCCTGATTGGCAGTCAATTGAAATCAGAATTTGAAGTTTTTTCAAAAAAAAAAAAACAAAAATAATACTTGACATTCAAGTCTTCTTTAGATTGTTTGGATTCGCCTATTTCCAATGTGCTGGGGTTCTTTTTCATGCCTAATTACATTTAAATTTTTTTTTAAATTTGTGTTCACCATTAACCACAACATGCTTCTTTTTTATTTATTATAATCTATATTTATTTTTTCAATAATATCATCTTTAATTTTATTTGCTTATAGAAGCCATTATTTTTATTAAAGAGAAAATATATTAAATTACGGTAAGGGTTTACAACTATAAACGTAAACTAAACACATAATTTGAACAATTTTTTATAACCATTGACACAAGAAACTAAATACTTGAGATCATACGAGGACCATACAATGAAAAGGTTAAAAAAACCCACCAAGAGACTCTAACAAAAGCTAGACTCGAATAGATCTGGTTGCATCAGCAAACAAACCATAAAAGACGATCAAACTATTGAAAAATCACCGACAACCGCAAAGCAGAGCCTATAACCGTGAGAAAACTATTCACGAATATAACCGTTAGAAAACTATTCACGAATACAAACCTCATATCCAAATTTAATCTGATGGTCCAAAGTAGGGAGAATCAATAAGATAACAAATAAACGCCATCTTGATCGCGTCTTCGTCAATTTTAACCTTGAAAAAACATAAAATATAAAGAATGACTAAACGACCAAAAAAGAAAACAAAAAATGTGCCATAAAAACATAAATATTCTTATTAAAATTTAGAAAAAAATAAAAAATAAAAAAAATAAAAAAAATAAAAAAGTATCGACAGTCAGCGACTACCCTTAAGACTAGAGCTACCGTCAACCGAACACAAATGAAAAAGAGAAAAAAAAAGTGAGTGGCACAGAGAATAAATTAGGGTTGAAAAAAGTATAGACAAGTCGTACCCTATTTAATGTTAAAATTTAGATTATAATATGCAATTCAGAATTATATCCAACACGATGATAAATATTTATTGCTGAAGTATTGTAGGATAATATCACATGTGTTAAGGCCTTAAACACACACATTAAACCGTCTTTTTTACGGTTAATGACAGTCAGCCTCATAGAGCTCGAAATCCAACGATGATAAATATATATTTTGCTCAAGTAACCCGCATGTCACCCTAGTATGTCTAGAGACGGAATTAGGATTAAATTACGAGGGAACAAGTTAATTAACTTTGAGATAAATATATTATGTAAAGTAATTAAATAATAAAAGTATGAAAATTAAAGTTTAATTCATTAATTTTTAAATTGAAGGATCTTAAAAAATGATGAGATAATGCACAAATGCCCTGTACTTTGCTAAAATTTCCAATATGGTGCCATAGTTTCAAAATGTTTAATGTGCCCTACATTCTTTGGTTCCTTCTTCTAAAATACCCCGAGAATAATAATGTTAAATGACGATGTGATCAAGTCACGTGGTACTCTCCTATGCTTTTGCATGATATTTTTTTTTTGCAAAAAAATACTTAAAATCAAAGGGCTTTAAAAAAAATAATCTTTTCTTTTCCATGACAAAAAAAATAAACTTTACAGAAAACTAAGGGCATTGAAATAATTTAATATTTCCATTTTTATATCGTTTTTCTTATTTTAAATTAAAAAAGCATTCCTCCTCCTCCATGTTTTCAACGCCGCGAGTTTACTTCATTTCACCCTTTTCTTTGAGCTAATCATGGGTAAACCGATGGTTTTGGGATTTTAGGTGGATAAAACAAATCAAAATGAAAAAAAAAATTTGTTAGTATAGTAAATGTCAAGCGATCATTTCTAATAATGTAAACAGATAACTCCATGACTACAAGTCCGTAACTTTTGAAAGGAACGAGACAGTAGTGGATTTAGAATTTTTTTTTAAGGCTAGACAAATATATTAAGTACTAATATCGTAAATTTTTTTGTACGTAAATTGATACAGATAAAATTTTAAAATAGACATGCTCAATAAAATAGATAACGAATAAAAAAGTTTAGATTTGTAGGGTGGGCATACTCGATAAAATAGATAACTAATAAAAAAATTTAAATTTTCAGGGGTACGTGCCCACCCTCGACACATCCTACATCCGCCACCGGAACCATAAATGTGAAAATATAATATTTAAGCTAGCATTTTTGCTAACATCCAAAATTTGAAAGATCACACCACGTAATTAAATATTTTCAATTGGAAACCACCGATGAAAAAAATGGTGGATGAACCCATTATAATGATTTTGAATGTTAAACAAAACTCCATGTAAAATTTCCTAAAAGCTACAGGTAAAACGAAATTACTAGCGTAATGCATCGCGTCAATGTTGCATCAATTATAGGGCAACGAAATTTGTAGAAATAAAATTAGGATCAAAATATTTTTTGTGGCGGCGCTTTTTGAAAACAGACGAGCGCGAAAGAGAAAAATAAGCATACGAAAGAAAATTGAAGACTCGGTTAAGAGTGGTCGTGATAAAAAATATTAAGTCGTCGACAATCGATGACAACGATGGTATGGTCAGAAGAATGGATGTTTAGTTTAATATTTTTCATGATAGAAGAAATAGAAGGAGAGAGGAGAAGGGAAAGAAAAATGAAATAAAAACAACGAATTAAATTTCTCCTATACCCTTCATTTACTGTAATGTTTCTTTTTTGCAATGAAAAAGAAACGGTTAATTTTTTTAAAGCCATTTGATTTATTTAATTTTTTAAATAAAAGCCATTTGATTTATTTTAAGTATGTTTTTACCCAAAAATGCCACTGGTACCATAGGAGAGTAGGGGTTGCATTTCAGATTCAAACTGATTTGAAATTTTAGATATCCAAAATTTTTAGATGGACAATTTAGCGATTCGTATATGATCTGAAAAAAATTAGACATCTGATTTTTCAAATATCGGATATCCTTATGACTTAATTTAAGTATTTTTTTTTAATTTGGAGGTACTATCCATGAAAATTTTGAATTTTCGAATATAACAATCACCAATTATTGAACATAACAAGATTTGTATCCATAGAAATTTCAATTTTTCATATATAACAAGTAAAAATATCGAATATAACAAGATTCATGTCCATAAAAATTTGAATTTTAGGATTTCAGATAATCGAATATCCGATCCGAATGTGAAATAACTATCCGTATCCGATCCAAAATTTTCGGATATCCGATTCGAATTATGTAAAAAACAAAAAAACGAATGACATATCTAAAATTTTAGATCGGATCAACATATCGGATTTTTTTGCACACCCCTATAGGAGAGAGTCACATGGCTCGGTCTCGTCATTATTTAGTACCATTAGCTTCGGGGGTATTTTAAAAGACGAAAATAAAATATAGAAAATACATTAAACGTTTTAAAACTATAGACACCACATTAAAAATTTTGACAAAGTACAAGAAACATTGTCCTATTATAGCAAAAATGATTAAACAGACAAAATCATATTAACTCATGAACATATGTATTCCCCGTAACATTTGAAAACCAACTTATTTTTTTTTTCTGGAAAGTAATTCGTCTTTCTATGGTGTTCACTCTTTAAGATTTCGACTTCTCAATTCGCTTTTACGAAAGGTATCCATTAAGTTCTGATCCCCATATCACATATTAACTTCTCCTTCAAATGGACTTTAAAGTTTGTGGTTGAGTTGTGATTATATCATTTTATTAATGAGTTATTGTTAGGGATGTAAACGAATTAAACGTTAAGTGAATTATTCGTAAATCGTTCGTCGAAAAGTTTGTTTATGTCGTTTATTTATTAAACGAACAAATATGAACAAGATTTTTTGTTCATTTAATTAAATGAACCAATACGAACAAAGGGCTTGTTCGTTTATTAACGTTCGTGAACGTTCGTTAATCCGTTCATTTATGTTCGTTCATTTAAATTTATTCACATATATCCATTTATATTTAATATTTTTCATAACAACAATATTATATTAAAAAAATTTAAATTTATTCACATATGTTCGTCCGTTTATGTTCGTTTAAATTTATTCACATATGTCATTTTATGTTCGTTCGTTTATCATCTAAACGAACGAACATGAGCGAACACGAACAAGCTACATTCATTAACAAACGAATACAAACAAGAAATTATGTTCGTTTAGTTGTTCGTGTTCGTTCATTTGTTCAGTTAAAATTAAACAAACGAGCATGAACATACCCTCGTTCGTGTACGTTCGATTTGTTTACAGGCCTAGTCATTGTTATTATATGTATATTTTTTGTTGCCCTTCTGGTTTATTATTATATGCATTTTTATGCTTGTGAAAATGATGTTTATCTGTATCGTTGATAATAATGTTTGTTCCTATCTATAATTTGTCTGAGTTGTTTCGTTCAGTTTTTAACCATTTCTTTGTTAGGTCTATTTTATTTAAATGACTAGTTTTTGCACTATGATGGTTTTAGAGGTAATGTCTCTATTAGTGGTGTGCAAAACCGGGTTCGATTAACCATTAGCATATTATTTCGGTTAACCGGTAATTCAGGTCATTTAATTCTCGGTCCTAAACCGTAACCATTAAACCGGTTAACTGTTTATCCAGTTAACCTCAGTTCGGATAATGATTTTTTTACTTTGTTTATTAAAAATATAATTTTAATAATATGTTAGAATAAAGTAAAACTTTAAAAAATCAACGCATGAAATTAGTATTTTTTTAATACTAACAAGTTAAACATTCAAGCTTCATAAAATAAAATTAGAGTTTTATTTTTGGGATGAAAAGGGAAAATAAATTTAACTTTTTGTGATAATATTTATCTATATCGATGGTAATGTTTTTTTTTTTTTTACTTTGTTTATTAAAAATATACATTTTTATGATAAGGGAAAAATTGATGAAAATATTTTAAAACCCGAATTGATTTTACCTAAAATCAAACCACTCAACTCGAATCTGATCCACAAAATCTGCTTAGATATTCAACCATTAAAATGAAAACAAAGCTAATTTCTGTTCAGTTTTGTATGCATCCATGACTTCGAAATGTACATATATGGTTTTCCATGTATAAAAATATTATCTTTGCTTCGATGTGAAGAAATCTCCCACCTTGCAGTAGTTTACACAGAGATATTAAAGGTTTTAGCCTCAGTTCTTGCCAATTCTCCACTGCAGGTACTTCTGAACACTGTCAAGCCCGCAAAGCTCCTTCACCACAGGCATTGTTGCAGGTACCTCCAATTGGACTAATGTCGAACCAGCCTCATTTTCCCCACCCCATGAAAGTACTTGTTGTCTGGCTTCTCTTACGGCTGATCTTGTAGCGCAATGAATCGAAACTGCTAAAGTCAATGGCGGCTCACCGGAAGCTGCAAAGGAGAAAAAAAGTTACAAATTTACAGCTAAGTATGATATCCAACAATTCAATTTGCAGTCACATGAGCAATGTAGAAATAATCAGCATGTAATTGAATGACTTGCCTTTGGAAGAAAGAACACGGTCTTTATGATTTCCACTGTTGAGGATTTCGACGTTGAATTGCTTTGGAATGGTGTCCACTGTGGGGATCTTGTAAGTCCAAGTGTTATCTGTAATAATTAATCCATCAGAATTTGTGAGGTATTCTTCGAGCATAAAAAACCCGATTCCTTGAACATAAGCTCCTTCAATCTGTCCCAAATCGACCGCAGGATTTAAGCTTTGACCGCAGTCGTATATGATATCTGTCCGAAGAATTGTCGTTTCACCTGTTATAAGGTTTACCTCCACCTGCAGAATAGATAGTCTGAAACTGGTAAACTACGAAAGCAACCAAAGACTATGGTATGATCTATTATGACTACAATACCGTGTTCATTGGCTGGAATCTGAATGTACTTCAGCAAGAATTGTATTACTTGTAATACAAGCATGAAACAAAATACTATGAAATCAATCCAAGACTTTGGTATGATCTGTTATGACTACTATATTGTGTTCATTGGCTTGAAATCGAATGTACTTTGACAAGAACTGTATTACTGTAATACAAGCATGAAACCGAAAGCAAAAAGGGGCATATCGAGAAAACTTGCCTCACTTATGGCCACACCATAGTTTATATATCGCATGGTGGAAAGGTTCGGCACGTATAGTGCACTTGCTGATAAGTTTACAGAGTCATTATATGCCTGCATATGGGAGATGAAAAAGTGTGAACTGTGATTATTATCTGATCATGAAAATGTCAAAGCAGTGGAAATGGCTACCTCAAGAATTAGTGTCTCCCATTCTACGGAACCACCTTTTTCCAGCAACTTTTCCTTGAGAGGGATAAGTCTTTCGACCAGGACATTGCAGCAGAGTCGAACTGCTTCGCAGCTTGCCTCCGAAGTCGTGCTTCCCGCAGTCAGACCACCTTGAATTACACACAAAGTATCGGCTTCAATGACCCTTACTTTCTCCAATAGATCTTGTGTTCCACCACATTTAACCAAACCAAGACCATATGCTGTCATTTGTTTCACTTTTGTCCAAAGGCCCTGCCCCATCTCGATTCCTCCGACCTCAACAACAATTGATCCGTCGTGTAGAATGCTTACTTTCCCGGGGGTCGTTCTCATTCCCACTTCGTAGACAATAGGCACCCTTGAAATCCCTCTTTTCTTCCATTCATGACACCTATTGAATTCTTTAACATTTTCGGTTCTGTCGTAAAAGCTCGAAGTAGTGGCCAACCTCTCCCATATTGAAGGTAACGTATATTCAAATGGTTCTCCTGCAGAAGTCGGAAAGAAGAATTTGAGGCTGTTGTGAGTATGGAGATTAATTTTCCGAACGGAATCGACTTCCATCGAAAGGTATGACGCAACATGTTCGATTACAGCTTCAGAAATGTATGAGGCCTGTGCATCTCCCGGGGCTCTCACTGCTGCTCGACTTGGAAGGTTCGTTTTGCAGAGCTTTATATCGAAAGATAGTGCACCCCAATCATACTTTCTAAGTGAACCTAGCATATGACCCGGCATTATTGGACTTACATCGACAAACATCCCTGCATCAATCAATATATCAAGTTTCAGGGCTGTAATCTTCCCGTTGCTTTTGAATCCCACACTGTAAGCTATTTTCATTGGATGCCTTCCTCCCGACATTATCATATCGAACTTCCTATTGACATAAACTCGAACCGGACGGTGTAATCTGTAAGCAGCTACTGCACATGCTGATGCAACCTTTCAATATATGGAAAAACAAAATAAGATACAGGAATTCGATAGATATGATCAATAAATAAGTCTGAAAGAAGAAGAAAAAGGAACATACTGCCATGGATTTGATAGCCTTTCCACCGAATCCTCCTCCGAGCCTTCTAGTTTTTACGCGAACATTATGGCCAGGAACACCAAGGCATCCAGCTATTGTATTATGAGCATACTCGGGGCCTTGAATAGAACTGTATACCACCATGCAGTTGTCCTCGTCCGGGATGGCAAGAGCAGTTTGCGTCTCCATATAAAAGTAGTATTGCGACCCAAGTTTGATCTAGATGGAACATTTTAGCCGAAACATCAACATGTTTTCCATGATAAAGTTTATCGTAAGTTCCCTAGTAAGTAATGATTCTATTGGAAGTGTAGTATGGTTAAATTAAGCAAAGAATGCCAATTAAATATTGATTTCTGAGGTCATTATTCGAAGAGGAAACAAAAAATACAGGAACTTGCCTGAGCATCAATAATTTGGTGATCTGCTTCAGTCATTCCTTTCGATAAATCACCAACTTGTTTAGGATAAAGGCGAGGAGGGACACTATAAAAGCTACATCTCTCAACTGCCTCTTCTACAGATAATATTGGTGGTTCTAGATTTTCCTTGTCATACTCAACCACTGCTAGACCGGCTGCTATGTCTGCTTTTTTCTGCGTATCTGCAACCTGAAATCGTAATTTCCATAATCAAGTTCTAAAAACTTGGGAGCCGTAGGTATGGAAGAAGCTTATATAGCATTGTATCACATCAACATTAAGGATAGCCATGGAATTACCACAAAGGCAATCCGCTGACCAACGCCTTCAGTAAGCTCATCAGCAAATAAAGGTTCGGTTCCAAAAAACGATTTAGACCCAAAATTCAAACCAGGAATGTCTTTGGAAGTAATAAGTGCAATAACTCCATCAGGTGATGATCCGGGTTTGAGTTTTATGCCCTTCACCCTTGCCCGAGGTTCTGTGCTATAAATAAATGCTCCGTATAGGCAATCTTTTGAAGATGGAATATCATCAACATAAATAGCTTCACCTACAAGATTGAATGGAATAAGCGTCATAAACTAGTTGATCACATATGTTCATTGTCAATAAATTACAAGTACACAAGCAAGGTATAACAAACCAGAAGCTTGGAGGATAGCTCCGGTTTTTATCGTTGGCTCTCCGACTGGATGATATTCGTTTCTTAACTGAACCTCCTGCTTTGAGGATGATAACAAAGTTGGGAATTTGGTTTGACCAAACCGATCATGCTCCTGATTTGAATCCTTGAACAACGAAGCCCTATTATACCCATTAACCAAGCCATTAGAGATTCTGACAGGGGAGTCGATTAAGGGGATTAAGAACTCAAAAAGGAACCCAACAGCCAAGCTTGATCTATAAGCTGGACTAGAGGTGCCATCTTCAGGTATTACCAAAGTTTCAAGTAACTTAATAGCATCATACAGCACACTAATGCTTAGCATTTTCCCACATAGAAACTCCTCAACCTCCTTCACCCTAGTAGCGTGCTTGGTTCCGTAAGCGCCAAACGCGAAATGGCAGTTTTTTAGCATAAATCCAGTAGGACTCTTACAGAAAGATACCTGAGCCAAGAAAGCAGCATTCAAATATGGAAGTGCATTTCCAAGGGGGCGCGGTGCAGCTCGATATGTTTTGAACAGTAACTTGTCGTGAGCATCGGAAGAAACACCTCTGCTTGACTCCCAACATGGGATTTTAATACTTAACAGAACAGTTTTCGAATCCAGTGGAGGCCTTCCAAGGAACTCCTCTAGTGTAAGCTTTAAACGACTCTGACCGGTCATTATCTCCACAATTGTATCCACAGAAAGTAGTATTGTAGCAATATCAGATGGAAAATGTTTCCTCTGGGCCATCATCAAATTCCCACCTACACTACCTGAATTCCTGATGAACCTTGAAGCAATCTTCTCCATGTGGTCACCTATTTTTTCGAATACCAGTTTAGCTTCTTTACTGAATTCACCTTCATTTTCTTCCTTCAAAGCTTCGATAGCTTTATAAATCGTCACAGCTGCTCCAATTTCGATCCCTGTTGGATCTTTTCTAATGATCGAAAGCTCGGGAATATATCTCAAATCAATGTACTTGTCATAGTGTACATGCTCTTTGTAATAACCAGTTCCGGTGTTACCAACAATAATCTTCATTGAAGTTCCCTTATTAGCTTCCATTTGTAGTAAATTTTGTAGCTCTTCTAGACTAACAGGACTACGCCAATGACATCTTTGGGAGTCCATATTGGCACCAACTGTCGATTCCTTCTTAAGAAACTCGGGAAACAAACGAGTCGCGTTCTTGCGATCGTATGGAGGTAACCTACTCAGCTTTACTTCATTGCTTTCCCCTTTCCTCCAAAAGGAGTTAAACCCCAAATCCTCCATGTCAACATCAGTGGCAAAACTTTTACAGGCATCAACAATAGGCCGGTAGCCTGTGCATCGACAAAGGTTCCCCGCAATAGACTTTTCTGCTTCGGAAACCGTCAGCTTTGAGAATCCTGGGCACGGCTCAGCTCGATCATTCGACTTTTCGGCATTGACGAGAGCTGAATAGAGAGAAACACACATTCCAGGAGTGCAGAAGCCACATTGAGAAGCATGGAAACCGGCGAACCGTTCTTGAATCGGGTGGAACCCATCCTTGCTGTTCCCGATACCCTCGGCCGTTGTGATCGAGCATCCATTTACACTGCCTAGCAGTGTGAGACATGAACTTACAGTGAAGTCCTCGACCTTGTCACTAACAGAATCACATTTGGAAAGTAGGACAACGCAAGCACCACACCCTCCTGTTAGGCATATTAACAAATATCTCATTAACATATAAAACTTTTACCCTTATGTACCAAAAAGAAACAAAGAATTATGCCCATAACTGAACAAGCTAAAAATGGAGGATTTTATCTTTCAACAAAAAAAAAAAAAAAGGAGGATTTTCATATTAACTGAAAAGTTCATAAAAAATGAAAACCCATGCTAACAAATAAATAAATAGAATTGTACTGATAAAAAATTGAAATTGTTTTTGAAGACCGTTATATTTGATTATTGACGTCCGATTGAATCATTTCTAGATGTGTTAGAAAAAACAACCGACAATCGGTGGATTCATATGAAACATCTCATCTGAATATCCAAACACACTCACATACAGGCAGATACAAAGAGATGTAATAAAACGAGAGTGGGGAGGAAAACCTTCGCCACAGCTGAGCTTGACACTTTTGAACGGAGTTTGATACCGCAAAAACTCAAGCAAAGTGGTTGAAGGGTCAACGTTACACAGCTCAAACCTCTGTCCATTAACAGCAAAAACCAAACTCTGCTTTGTTGTTGTTGTTGTATCCATGGCGTTGGTGTTCTTCACCACTTTATCAAAGCTGATAAAAGAACCGAATACTGATTCTGAACTTTACTTCTCCAACACTAACTGATGATATAAAAAGTCAAAAAGATATGTTTGCAACGTTTGTTTGTTAGTGTTGGGGTGGGGTATGTAACCTCTTCCAATATTTAATTGATATTTTACGTAATACAATATTATTATTGTACAATAATTACCGACGTGTATGTTGAAATTTCAACATCTCTTTTATTGTTGTTAGAGTGACCGGAATTCGACTCGAAAAAATAATACTCGATTTGAAAAAAATAAATTTTTTGACTTAATTCGAAAAAGTTTTAAATTAAAATTTAGTTATAAAATGAGAAATCAAATAATTCTAAGTTTTTAGTAATTAATGAATTAATTTTCAAGTTCAAATTGAGTCTCATAACTTTGCCTGATATATGCTAATTGCATATGAAAAAAATCGGAAGAAGTATATATATGCATATGCATATGCATACGTATATGTATAAGTATACATATATGTATATGTATGTATGGTTACAAAAAGTCGTTTAAGTTGGAACCAATTACATCAAAACAGTATAAATATCTAACATTAAATTTGAATAAAAACTCTAACAACTCAACTCGAATTTCATAAGTTCGACCCGTAAAAAATTCAAATAAAATTTGAGTTATAAATATATCTTATAAACTCGACTAACTCTAATTTTTTTGCTTGATTCGACTTGTCTCGATCAAATGCTCACCCATAATTGTTACTCATGTTTTTTTTTATAATTAGTTGGTGTCTCGACACTCTTGAAAATAAATATTAGGGTAAATTACGCAAATCATCACTGAAATTTACTCTTAAACCTATTTTCTCTACTGAAATTTTAAAACGTTCAATTTACTCATTGAACATTACACATTGAACGTTTTTTGTCACTCCACCGTTCATCGTCGTTTTCGTTCGGTACCAAATTTCACTAGTCGCTTCGTCTCGCCCCATTAAGTTCAAATCTGACCTTTATTTTGTTAGAAAGTGCCTCGAAGTCCACGAATCAGACAAAAATCTTTCGGTTTTTCTCTCGTCGATCTTCCTCCCACGTCTTCGAATGGAGCCTGTTTCTCAGTATATTACTTCCCTCGTGCTGATGAAGCTTTCCACCGTTTGAATCTTGGAGAAGTTCCTCCGTTCGCTAGTAATGAACGTCGTCAAAAAGTTAACGAAAAAAGTGACAAAAAACGTTCAGTGTCAAAACTTCAATGAGTAAATTAAACGTTTTGAAACTTCAGTGGCCAAAATAGGTTTGAGAGTAAAGTTTAGTGATGATTTACGCAATTTACCCTTATTGTTATATATGAATTATTAAGGCTTAACTACAAAATAAGTGCCCAAACTATACTTCTTTATTGCAATAGGTGCCTAAAATTCTTTTTGGTTGAAATAAGTGTTTAATGTTTTATTTTGGCCTGTTTTAAAATCAAGCCGTCAAAAAATCCATCACCTAATCATAGCTTGACATGTGTATTTTATTTTTTAAAAAACAAAATAAAAAAACAAATTTAAAAAATATTCTAAATTCCTAAAAAATCTCAAATCTCTAAAACCTCAAACCCCAAAATCTCAGAATTAACGCCATTGTCACCGTCGATAGTCTCGTCGGACCTCACCATCGTCATCGTTGGAGGTCATCGCCCATTTTTACCAACCACCCATCGCCGGTAACCGGCGAGAGGAGTGTCAATCGAATGTCGAATGGTTGGAGCCTTTTGAGTTTGTTGTTCGATGTCTGATTAGCATGCCTCTTGCCGGTTACCGACGATGGGTGGTTGGAAGAAATAGGCAACGACCTCTAGCGACGACGGTGGCGGGGTTCGACGAGACTATCGATGGCGATAATGGTGTCAATTTTATGATTTTTTTGGAAATTTTGAGAATTTTTAGATTTTTAAGAAAATTATTTTCTTTTATTTTCATTTTTTAAAAATTAAAACAATTAAAATAAAAGACACATGTCAAATTTAGATTGGGTGATGATTTTTTTAACGATGTTACCTTAAAATAGTAACATAATGAAACTTTAGGCACTTATTTTAGAAAAAAAGAAACATTAGGCACCTATTGCTAAATGTTAGACTTATTTTGGTTGTGATATAACTAAAAGGACTAAATTGTAAAAATTGTAAAAATTTGTAAACTTGTTTTATTCAATTCAAATTTGTCAAATATACAATTTTAACTTGAGCAAATATTTTCTAAACTATTTGACTTAGTACCTATATTGCTCTATCCTCAAAAAGTCAACAAAAAGTCAAATTCAAGAGTTTTTAAGCATAGGTTTTGAAACTCCCCTTAGTGGTTTCGAAACCACCATGGTAGTAGGCCTAAAACTCACATTTTGGCTGCAGGTTTCGAAACCCCCTGTAGAGGTTTCGAAACCAGTATGGCAGTAAAGGCAAAAATTTTGATTTTGGCTACAAGTTTCGATACCTCCTTAAAGGTTTCGAAACCATGGCCTATAACGGCTAGTTTTTGGTTTGAATTAACCCTAGGTTTTGAAACCCCCTTAAAGGTTTCAAAACCCCTATGCAGGTGAGCATTAAATGCTCGGTTTTAATGGCTTCTAACGGCTCTAAAGTCCCCCCAATGACTACAAACGGTTAGAAAAGATAAAGAGCATATAAAATGGGTCTCCAAACGGTATTGAAGTAACAAGAAAGCCTATCCAAATATTCAAGCAACCAAGAATTCAATTTGAGCTTATTTTTTCCATATTTCTTGTAAACACTAGTGTGTTCTTCATTGTAATTCATTTTCTATTGTTTACTGGGTGTGTGAGAGAGCTTAAACTTTGCAAACACTTACCTTGTGAGGATTTTCTAATTTGCTTATTTGTATTTGTTTTTGGGAAAAGATTCAATAGTCTTTGGGGTATAAGTCTATTGAATTGTGTAAGGTTACTCCTTATCCTAAAGGAAAGACAAATTAGTGGATTTGTGGAAAATCCTTAGTGTGGTCACTAAGGTAGTGGATGTAGACTCTATTAAAGGAGTTGAACCACTATAAATCTCCTTGCAATTTCTTATTTTTGCAATTAGTTTCCACTATTCTTAAAAATTCTAATTCACCCCTCTTGGCTATATTCGATCGATTGCCACAATCAACAATTGGTATCAGAGCGAGGCTCATTAGAAGGTCTTACAACCTCTTGAGAAGATCCTAGAAGTGTGCAATCTTCCACAAGGTCATCCATGGCTTCCACCTCCACTATCGAAGCTTGAGGAGATTCTCAACCCACCAACAAGCCTCTTTTCTTCAATGGAGTAAATTATGCATATTGGAAGAATCGAATGAGGTTATTCATTCAAGCATTTGATCTTGAAGCTTGGAAGATCATCATAAGTGGCTACACCGCTCCAACTAGTGGCATGAAGACATGGACCAATGAAGAAAACAAGAAATTCTCCACAAATGCCAAGGCAATACATCTCATATTTTATGCTCTCGGACCGGATGAATATGGAAGGGTGTCATCTTGTTCCAATTCCAAAGGAATTACACACGAAGGAACAAATGAAGTGAAAGAGACCAAAATCGGGTTCCTCAGCCTCAACTACGAGAAATTCAAAATAGACCCCGAAGAAGACATCAAATCCATGTCTGATCGATTCTCCGTGATCGTGAATGGATTGAAGAGCTATGGAGAAATAATTCCCGAAGATAAACTTGTGAGAAAGATGATATATTCTCTTCCCGATTCTTGGGAATCAAAGAAGATGGCGATAATTGAAGCAAAGAACCTTAAGACTCTCAAATTAGATGAGCTTATTGGTTCATTGCTTACTCACGAGATGATGTCGAAAGGAAAAGAAGAAAAGAAGAAAGAAGTTGAGAAGAAGAAATTTGGAGTTGCTCTCAAATAAACAAAAGATGAGAGTGACTCTAGTGGAGAGGATGAAGAAAAGGAAATGGCTATGTTTGCCAAAAGATTTAGAAGATTCATGAGGTCCAACAAAGGAAGAAGATTTCAAAGAGAAGAGGGCTTCAAGAATGATGTCAAATAGAAGGATCCCATCATTTGCTATGAGTACAAAAAGCCGAGACACATCAAGTTTGATTGTCCTCAACTGAAGAAGAAGAATTTTGAGACAAAGAAGAAGCACAAGGCTCATATAGCTACTTGAAGTGATGAAGACACATCGGATGAGGACGAGGACGAAGTAGCCAACTTGTGTCTCATGACATTTGAAGACGATTCTATGGTAACCTCTAATTCATCTAATTCAATTGATTATACTTTTGATGAATTACAAGAGGCTTATGATGAATTAGCTTTGGAATTTGAAGAGTCTATTTTAAAAAAATAGAAAAATTATTTCAAAGTTGAAAAATGAAAAAGACTCTATTTCCAAATCTATTGAGGAACTTGAAAGTAAACTTGAGGAAATGCAAGTGAAATTGAAAGAATTTGAAAAGAAAAATCAAGACTTGCACAATTTACTTTCAAAGGTCCATGATGATCATCAAAAGAAACTTGATGATCTTAAAGCTTCTTTTGACAAAGTTGGGGCAAAATGTTTTGATAAAGGTGAAAATTCAAAACCCAACTATGTTAAAAAGAACTTTAATGGGTACAGACATAGTGGTCCCCAAAGATCATCTAGAAAAATAGTTAAAAGTATTTGGGTTCCTAAAAGACTCATTGCTAACAAAGAATATGATCTTTTTTCAAAATGGATTCCAAAAGGGACTAGAATTTTAAGAACTAATCCTTATGGACCCAAAAGAATTTGGGTACCAAAATATGTATTGTTCCATGTTGTAGGTGTGTTGGAGCAATGGTGAGCAAAATGAAGAAATTTAAAAGCTCTAGACACACTAGAAGGAAGGGCACTTGAAGAGGATGAGGCCTAATCAACCTATCTTGATTCAAGTGGTAACATTTTTCTTTATATGCAATATTTACTCATTCATGTTTATTTATATGTGCTTATATGTTTTAAAGCATGTTTGAGGGTCCCCATATGTTGCTTTAATGGTTTTAGTAAGGGGAGCTCTTGTTAAATGAAATGCTCATTTTTTGCCTTATATGCTTAATTCTATGACCTTTGGCCTTAATATTAGCATTATTTAATTTTAGTCAATGATTTCATGATTTGAGTGCTTATATGTTTTTCTTGACTTAAATTGTTTGTTGAGTGACATAATGTGATTATTACATGCAAAAAAGATACCTGTGTTAAGCTAGTCACTCTTAGCTAAAAATAATTTTTTTAGGATCCAACTCTTAGCATAGATGTTCAAAATTTAAAATTTTTATCTATGGCTAATGTTTGTTTAAATGACATACATCTTTGAACTTATTTCAAAGTGTCTTAAAATCCTATAATAGTCATAAACCCTTTGGAATGCATATCCAGATCGAAACAAGGCTTAAAAATACTTTTTCTATCATTTTTGGGTCAGAGGTATCGAAACCACTAACACTGGTTTCGAAACCTGCTTGGCAGTGTTGAATTTGGGCAAAAGGTTTCGAAACCTTCCCTTAGGTTTCGAAACCAAACCCCCTTGCTGGTTTTGAAACCATGCGGGCAGAAAACACGGGCTGGGTTATTTTTAACCCTAAGATTGATTTTAAAACACCTCAAACCTATTTTCTCTCCATTCTAAACGGCAAACTCTTCAAAACCTCTCAAATCCTCTCAAATTCTTGGCCTTATTTCATCATTCTACTTCAAGTTTTTGGGTGTTCTCATCATTCTCATAAACTTTTCAAGGTAAAAATCATCAAAACTCATCCTTTTCATTTTTTATTTCGAATTTTTGGATGATAAATATAGTTTTAAAATATGTTTTTCATGCTTTAGATCATCTATAATCATGTTAGTACTTCATAGTTTGTATTTTTATACATGATTACTCAAAATTTCATGAATTTTGCTTCAAAATTTTTGAACCTAGGGTTTCCGAAAATTACATGGTTTTAAAAGATTTTAGGCATTAAATTTGATGAATTGGGTTGATAATTATGTTCTATATATTGCTTGTTTTTGCAGGAGGTTACCCAAATTAAATCTAAACCTATTCCAAAATTTTTCCAAACCTTTGCCCACCAAGTGTTTGTCAAAATTCCCCACCCAATTTTCTAAAAGCTAAATTTTCTCATCTTTTTAAAATCATGCCTCCTAGAACTAGGCTTTCAAGAGCCAAACGCCTTGATAGAGGTCAATCTTCACGTTCTAATCAACCACAACCTCCATCTCAAAACCAAAATCCAAAATTTTTAAATCTTTGTTTTCAAGATGATGAATGCCTTGATCGATTTCATCAAATTTATGAGACAAAGTTATTAGATCTGAACGAACTATCAACTTGAATTTTCTAACTTCTGAGGTCTATAACTTTGAATTCTTTCCTATGTTTGTTGAATGGGGTCAGATGGATTTCCTTGATATTAAACCTCGTGTCTTTCATAACCTAGTGAAAGATTTCTATGCAAATGCCGTTCTTGTTCATAATAAAAATTCCGAGGTTATAGCTATAGAGTCATATCTTATGGGACCGAGTTTACTCTTACTCCGACAAGTATTGCTGATCACCTAGGTGTCCCAAATAGTGGTGCCTCAAATAAATCCGAAAGTGTGCCTATTAAATTCGATGATGATAGTCCTACCCATCTTTAAATCTATGATAGACTCCTTCACCTTTTCACAACTTGGTTTTTTCGCCCTTCCGGTGGACAATGCACTCGCATGCGTCATACCGATTATTGGTGGTTACACCAACTCCGTACCGGTAACCGCCCAAATATTACCCAAATCATCTTTACCTCGCTTGTGAAAATCTTCCACAACCCTCATAGCTTCTCTCTCAACTATGGATGTGTTCTAAGTCACATCTTTGAGAAGTTAAACATCGACACCTCTCTTGATCCTGCCATCCATCTCAAGA
Organism: Hibiscus mutabilis; assembly: GCA_019671005.1. Taxonomy (NCBI): domain Eukaryota; kingdom Viridiplantae; phylum Streptophyta; class Magnoliopsida; order Malvales; family Malvaceae; genus Hibiscus; species Hibiscus mutabilis. The sequence goes on along the minus strand of CM033733.1, from coordinate 9,648,889 downwards.
GCAAAATTAATAAGACTACTATTAAGAAGACCGGTTGGAGGCTAGTTGATGATGAATGGTTTCACAAAAACGATGAAGATGAAGCTCGTGTTAATCCAGTGAATGCACCAGATGCTCTACCTCCTATGACCATTGAATCCATGTATGCGGCTATGGTCACTCGCTTTGACAACATGGATGCATTTCTTCGTAGCTTGCATGAGGAGACTACCGACATTCTTAGGAGCTTGGATGGATGTGTGACTTCATTGGAGCACGATATGCATGACATTCGTGGTCATCTCTTTCCTCCATCATCATCTCATGCACCGGATGTCTAGTCTTTTATGCTATTTACTATGACTTTTCTATGGCATTTGGACTTATTTTGATTTAGTTCTTTGGATTATGTTTTTAGACTTCTTTGGCACTTTGTTGGATATTTATCTTATAACTATGGCTTTATGATGGATTTTATGCTAATTTTCATATTTGGATGTTGGATTTTATATTTGGATCTTTTATGTTATTTAGATTATGTTGGATTTCTTTATGGATCTTATGTTAAATTGAATATTATGATTTATCTTTTTATTGCTTTTTGGATAATGCCTTATTGCTCCAATGACGTTTGTTCTTTTGTATCATTTTTATTCTTTTTGCTATAACAAAAATGGGGAGAAATTTATGATTAAACAATTTGTTTTAGAATTAAATATTTATGTTGATTTTTTTAAACAAATATCTTTAAAATTTAATTTTCTAATATTTTATAAAGACCTTTATTAAGAGGCAGCCTAAGTGGAAATTTAAAAGGATTGACAAATTTTCAAAAACAATTTTTTATCAAGTGTTTTGTTATATCAAAAGGGGGAGATTGTTAGACTTATTTTGATTGCGATATAACTAAAATGACTAAATTGTAAAAATTTGTAAACTTGTTTTATTCGATTCAAATTTGTCAAAAATACAATTTTAACTCGAACAAATATTTTCTAAACTATTTGACTTAGTACCTATATTGCTTTATCCTCAAAAAGTCAACAAAAAGTCAAATTCAAGAGTTTTTAAGCATAGGTTTCGAAACTCCCCTTAGTGGTTTCGAAACCACCATGGCAGTAGGCCTAAAACTCACATTTTGGCTATAGGTTTCGAAACCCCCTTTAGAAGTTTCGAAACCAGTATGGCAGTAAAGCCAAAAATTTTGATTTTGGCTACAGGTTTCGATACCTCCTTAAAGGTTTCGAAACCATGGCCTGTAACGGCTAGTTTTTGGTTTGAATTAACCCAGGTTTCGAAACCCCCTTAAAGGTTTCAAAACCCCTGTGCAGGTGGGCATTAAATGCTCGGTTTTAATGGCTTCCAACGGCTCCAAAGTCCTTAGAAAAGATCAAGAACATATAAAATGGGTCTCCAAACAATATTGAAGTAACAAGAAAGCCTATCCAAATATTCAAGCAACCAAGAATTCAATTTGAGCTTATTTTTTCCATCTTTCTTGTAAACACTAGTGTGTTCTTCATTGTAATTCCTTTTCTAGTGTTTATTGGGTGTGTGAGAGAGCTTAAACTTTGCAAACACTTACCTTGTGAGGATTTTCTAGTTTGCTCATTTGTATTTGTTTTTGGTAAAGGATTCAATAGACTTTGGGGTATAAGTCTATTGAATTGTGTAAGGTTACTCCTTATCCTAAAGGAAAGACAAATTAGTGGATTTGTGGAAAATCCTTAGTGTGGTCACTAAGGTAGTGGATGTAGACTCCATTGAAGGAGTTGAACCACTATAAATCTCCTTGCAATTTCTTTTCTTTGCAATTAGTTTCCACCATTCTTAAAAATTCCAATTCACCCCCTCTTGGCTATATTCGATCGATTGCCACACTCAACACTAAAAGAGGTATAGTTTGGGCACATATTTTGTAATTAAGCCAATTATTAATTTAATTTTTTTATTTAAATATTAACTAAAATTGTATTTATTTTAAAGCCAAACATAATCGCTTAGTATTTGTTGATACATATTCTTAACCTTTTAACAATGCACCCACTTTATAAACAAATCAATCTAAACTCATGTGTCTAAGATGGACATTATTTTTTTCTATTAAAACCTCTTGAGATCTAATATAATTGAATTCTCTCATAATTATATGATGCAATAAATAGATATATAATTTGGTTTCTCTCATGGTCACCGTATCCTTTGTTTCAAGAAATAAGAATTAATACAATAACAACGTGTTTCTACCTTATTTGCAACTTGCAAGTAGTTAATGTTCCAATACAAAATGGTTGATTATATTTATACACTACAATTAAATTTGCCCCGAAATTAATGAAAGGATTTATATTCAATACACGGTGAAAATTATAAGTTTATGTTAAAATGTAAGTTTTATTTTATTGCTTTTGTTTTATTTATTTATTTATTGTTAATTTAGTTAACATTTCTTAATATATAAACGAACATGTTCACAAACACTTAAACGAACATGCTTGTGAACATTTAAACGAACACGTTTGCGAACACTTAAACGAACATGTTCACGAAAACTTAAACGAACACGTTCGCGGACACGTTCACGAACACTTAAAAGAACACGTTCGTGAACACTAAACAAACGAACACGAACACCTTCAAAAATAAATAAACGAACACGAACACAATATAAAAAATTTAAACGAACACGAACCGAACATGAACACCTTTAAAAATAAACAAACGAATACGAACATAGTCTTGTTCGTTCAAGCTCGGTTCATTTACACCCCTAGGTGTAGGGTTTAGGAGTTTAGGAGTAGGGGGTTTAGAATTTAGGGATAGTGGCTAGAATTTAGAGTTTAGAGATTAATGTTTAATTTTTAGGATAATATGGTTTTAACCTATAAACCCTAAATTATAACCTTAAACCCTAAAATTTAACCATTATCCCTAAATTCTAAACCCTAACACCTAAACCCCTAAATCGTGCTCTCTGAACTGAGTCTCTAAACCCTAAAACTAAGGCGCTTGTGAAAACTTTTAATTTTCACCGCTAGTGTATGAAGTAATTACCCTTAATGAAATACTTGAATATGAGAAGATATAATTTAATGAGGTTAAATAAAAATTAGAAGGATAAATTAAGCAAATAAATAAAAAGAGTTAATTACATCATACGTTCTCAAACTATAATCATGATTTTATATTGATCCTTAAACTTTAAAATGTTCTACCTACATCTCTAAACTATCAATTTATATTAATTGGATCCTTCTATTAAGAGTTGGAAATATACGAAAAAAGTTTAGGTACTTAAAATAAATAAAGATACTTTTAAGGATTATTTCTCATGTATTGAAATTTATTAAAAATTTATATGTCAATAAATTATTTTACCTAAATTTTAACACATCCATATACAATGTTATATTTATGCCTTTTTTTTTTACATGATATTATGTGTTTTTAATTATTTTGATGTTCTCATTCATTGTTAAAAGTGTTATCAACTTATATATAATTTTTCTAATGTTAAAAATTCGTTTTATGTAAATATATGTGTTTTCGTTTATGCATGTCGTGCTAATATTATTTATCTTGCACTTTGTATTTCATTTAGTTTGTCACGATGGTTCAGTTTAGAATAATAATTTGTGATTTAGTCCAATTCTTGGACATGAAAAAGTAAAGGATCTAAGCAGATCTTATGATTCTTGAAAATGTTTTTTTTTGTGTGTGTGTGTGAATTGTTTAACCGCTAGCAAAAGAAAAGAAAAAAGGGAAGGTAATGTTAGTGCTGGTTAAATTTGGGGTTTGGTCTAAATATTTTAATTGATAGTTAAATTTGATGAGTTATTTTGAGTTAAGACCTAATTGATAGAATATGTAAATTTTGGAGACTAAAATTGTTATTATACTAGATCACGTCATCATCTCTGTTAGTTTTTAATGATCAGTGACCAATTTAGAATGAAAATGTGCGTTTGTGATGAAATTGTCAAAAAATAGTTCATTGACCAAAATAGAAACGTTTTAATAGTTAGGTGACTAAATTGGTAGTTTACCCAAAGATAAAATAGGATCAAAAGGATTAAAACTCAACCAAATAACTTGAAAATACGATAGATACAAAAAAACATCATTGTCGTTGGTGAAGGATAAATGCTATCAACACTAACATAAAAATGTATATAACAATGACAACATGTTGACAAAACCAATTTTAACTGTTATATTTTGACTCAAATTCTAATTGGTAATTAAGTTGGGTTTTATTGTAATTCTAGTGGTTGAAGATTACTTGTAATTAAGATTTACTTTAATGATTTATTTTAATGAGGTCTTAAATAATGTTTTTTAGAAGATTTGGGTCTTAAATTAAATAATGTTTCATTGTGAGAGAATAAGAGAATTTTGGGTCACTTTTATAAATATAAACTGGGTGTAGGGATGTTGAAGTGTTTTGTGAGAGACACGGGTTTTGGGATTACAAGTTATCATGAAGAGAGTTATTAGTGGAATTCGTCCGGAGAGATGAACCACATTAAATCTTTTATCTTGTGTATGTTTGGTCTATGTCATTATCGCTTTGGTTATTATTTTGCATACCAAATTCCTAACAAATGGTTGCAAAGATGGGTATTGTAGGGATGTTGGGAAGAGTGTTTTGGTTCCATAGAATTTGTGAGGGTCATAGGATTTGTACACGGGTTTTGGGATTACATGGGTTATCATGAATTTGTACTCTTGGGTTTCAATGCGTTATTAGTGGATTGTTCGTTTCTAATTCCGTGGAGGTAGGCTATCTTGAACCACATTAAATCTTTTATCTTGTGTATGTCTTGGTCTATGTATTTGGGTCTATAAATATAGACTAGTTTTAACCTTTTGAATTATGAGAGAACCAAATTCCTAACAAATGGTATCATGAGCTATGGTTACAACTATTATGCCTACGTTTTAGAGATGGGTATTGTGTGATGTTGGAAATTGTTTTGGTTCCACCTTTTCATGGGATTTGTACGATGTTGGAGACATATCATGTATTTGTACTCTTCGGGTTCTCTACGTTATTAGTGGGATTTCGTTTCTCGTTGGTGGGGTAATTCTCAAAATTCAATATTGTCTGTTGCATGTCATGTCGTTATTGATACTACCAAATTCGTAAAAATATCATGAGTTGTTTGAAGATTTGGAGGATTTTTTTGCTTGGATTTTGGATATTTGGAGACATAGGTAAAAATTGAAACGAGCTCTGTTGAAGACTTCAAGATTCAATGCTTGAATAGAATTTGTGTTGAAGAAGGGGTAGATTTGTTATATTTTGTCAAGTAGCTTGATTTGTTATATTTTGATTCAAATTCTAATTGGTAATTAAGTTGAGTTTTATTTTAATTCTAGTGGTTGAAGATTACTTGGTAATTAGGATTTACTTTAATGAGTAAATATCTATTTTAGGTAGGAGATCTTATTGAATAAGGTTTCTTGGTGACCAAGTATTTGGGTCTATAAATATAGACTAGGTGTAACCCTTTGAATTATGAGAGAACAAGAGAATGAGAGAGAGAGAGGGAGAATTACTCTGGAGAGATGTAACCACTTTTAGGATCTCTACAACTATTGTGTCTACGTTGTAGATATGGGTATTGTAGGGATGTTGGGAAGAGTGTTTTGGTTCCACCGGGTCATGGGATTTGCACACCGGGTTTTGGGATTACATGGGTTATCATGTATTTGTACTCTTGGGGTTCTCTACGTTATTAGTGGATTGTTCGTCTCTTGTCCGTCGAGGTAGGCTATGCTGAACCATGTTAAATCTTTTCTCCTGTGCATGTCTTGGTCTATGTCGTTATCGCTTTGGTTATTTTGCCGTATACCAAATTCCTAACATTAACCATGAACTATTTTTGGTGATTGCGAGTGTATATCAATATAAGAGACCAAATCGAAGGTCTAAAGCATGGATATCAACAAGATAACTAAATAAACGCCACTAGAGAGTGTCGTCAAACTCAACCCTAAAAAAACTATAAAATAGATAAAATGTGCCAGAAAAGAAAAGAAACGTGCTACAATTCACCATTTCGATGTTCAAGGTATGGAAACCAGGTTCAATGGTTTCGAAACCATTGACCTATAATGCAAAAATTCAACTTCCTTACTATGAAAGAAACCTATAAATGCATATTTCATACCCCAAGCATCATAGTTTACTATTAGTAGAACTTTAAACCATGCCAAACATACTTCAAATATAATCTTGTAATCAAGATTCATACAAGGATCATTTCACAACTTTCTATTCATAAAGATTGTCAAATGGTACCATTAAGGCCAACTTCTCAATTTGTATACTAACTAATTTCAAAACCAGAGCTAAAGTCCATTACCTAAAAGGCAAAACATACAACATACCATTTATTCCAATTCACAAATCAACAACTCTAGGATATTTTATCTCAATTCCAACAACCAACCAAATGCATATAAAGGCTATACGTTTAATTATCTAGCAAACAATTCACAGCACATTCAAGTTTCATTCTCAAACATTATTGAACTTACCAATCTAACATATAAACACACAATTGGTCATTTTAACCACATGGAACATTAAGATATCTTTTAACATATCATACCATAATCAAAAGACACATATAAAGCTTTAAACATCTCAATTTACCAACAGGAATCAACATGCCACCATCCTACGATTTTAAGGATAAAAGAGTATTTACGTAGATTCTCGGAACTAGACTTGTGACCCTTGATAATGTAATCCCGAGCTATAAAAGCTATTTATCATCTGCACTAAGTGTTGGTAATGCTCAAGATAGTAAGGCATGTAATCCTACATTGGGTAGGAAAGTGACTTTAAAAGGGTATATATTAAACCTTTCCTTCTCCTCCTTGTTGAATGGATAGATGACAAGGCCTTTGCACGTGCGCACTATAATCGTCGCTTGGTTGGCTCAGTTCAGTTCGTGTTAACACGTACCATATACGTATTATCTTTTTAGAGAAAATTCATAAGATTTTCTCTAAAATTTAAAAACTCAGATTGAAACGTTTTCAAATTAACACACAGTTATTGAAACTGATTATTTGTTGTTAATAACGACATTGCTCTTACTCGGCCTTTAATCCAGGTGTTAGATTGGACCATAACTATAGAATTTCTGAACCCGTTTTTTCTACAATATTTAAGTATTTTTTTTGAAAAGGTGCCAGCTAGTTTTTATTGAAAGGCTAAAACAGGAAATAAGCAAACCGAAAAGCAGAACCATGTACAAAGCTGAAAAAAAGAGGAAAGCCAAAAAAGTGGGAAAAACAAAATCCCCAAAACAGCAAATTGAAGAAGAAAACCAAGCTAGACCCACAAAGAAACAAAGCGTTGATAGCCACCGAGGGGGCCATGCATGGAGGAGACGAAGGGACGGTGCAGAAAAATCAGAGGAAACCAGTCCCTAAAAGCCAAAATGTCAACAGCCACTTCTCTAAGGTGGGTCGATCCATCTTCTCTTAAATGTCAACATTCAAGTGGTTTTGACCGTTTTTACAGAGTATTAAACATAATATTTATGACCTTTAAAACATGTTTACGACAATTATTATTTTTGTAACTGTCACTGGTTTTTTACTCTTTTGCCCTCGATTTAAGCCTATAAAATTTAGGCATTTCAAATCATTTTAGCATATAGCAAATAACATTTGTAAAACACTTCTTCCACTATGTTTTTATATAAGCTATTTTCAAGCTCGGAGTTCTAAGAGGAGCAGTACCACTTTTGTCCACTCCTAATTTTAGGTGTATGATTTTAATGAGAGACTGTATTAATCTTGTTGGAAAAAATATGATAAAGTAAAAACTTTCAGGTATACTTTTTATGGGTAAAGGTAGAGATTGAATTATGATAAAGTAGAGACTTTGAGGCATATGTTCTACTCCATAAAACATTTACAACGATATCTTATACGTTCAAAACGGGTGAGTGATGAATGAGAAATTAATGGTGAAAGTAGGCTAGGAAATTGAGTTAAGGAAAAAATGAAAAGCTTATATCCCATATTGATGGGTTACTAAGCGTGAGATATGCTTATATACAAGACTCTACTTGGTGGCTATTAGGGGTGTGCAAAACTGGGTTCGATTAACCATTAGCAAATTAATTCGGTTAACCGATAAGTTCGGGTAACCCAATTCTCGACTCTAAACTGCAATTATTTAACCGGTTAATCGAAAAATTTGATTTGGGTAACGTTTTTTTTTATTTTTTTATTATAAATATAAATTTTAATAATATTTTACAAAAAAATATACGTTTAAAAACTGACACATGATATTAGTATCTTTTTTAATACTAGTAAGTTAATCACTTAAACTTCATAAAATAAAATTATGGTTTTTCTTTTGGGGAATGAGAAAATAAAATAAAATCTAATTTTTTAATATAAAATATTAAAATGACATATGATATAATAATATATATTATATAACTGGTCGGTTCGGTTACCAAATTTGTGCTAAAATCATAAACCTTAATCAAACCTATTTCTTTTTTTAAAAACAATAACCCAAACCGAAATTTTCGGTTTAACCAATTTTTTGGTTTTTTTTTTCGGATTTCAGATTTCGGAATCGGTTTTCGGTCTTTTTGCACACCCCTAGTGGTTATTGAATAACTTAAGCTGATATGATATGGGTAATGTGAATGTCCGAACCGGTCGGGCCCTCCGTGGGCTTGCAGATATTTTAACCCATTTCGAGATAATTTTCCTTAAATGTAGTATTTTTAATATCTCAATAAAAGGATAAATTATAAGATATTATCTTTAAATTTGGATATTAATTTTTTTTAATATTCTGAAATTAAAAGGATAAAATATTATCTTTTAATTCAAATATTATTGTGATAATAGTATATTTATTATTGAATTTTATTTTAAATACAATTCAGATAATTCATAAGTTTTATTTCCAATTAAACTCCTACCCCTATAAATAGCATGCAAACCTGCTAGGTTTTACAACTGCAAAAACACATAGATTTTCTACTATTTTTACTCTATGATTTTCTAAAGTTTTTTTAGTGATAGAGGAAGGCAATGTTACAGTTCATGATCTCTGCAGACGTGCTACTACAGTTGATCATATATTTGTTGTATCTTGAGAGACAGACGACCAACGTATCTCAAGCACCAAAGAGTGCCCGAAAATCTGTCTGAAAAAAACTGTGTGTTACACGGGCTTCAACTCGTTCAAATCATTTATTCATGTTCAACGTCAGTCGAATTCAAAAATGGTACTGCATGCGAACTTTATAATTAAAGTGCAAAGGAAAATTTTCATTGTTTGTCTTTTATTTTTTTTTCGTTTTTTAATTTTTTCCTTTTCCTTTTATTTATTTTATTTTTAATATTATATTTTAATAAAAATTCTAGTTTATTTGCTTCAGTTTTGGATTAATTTTGCTTTTTGTCTAACAATCTTAAGACAGAGTTCCCTTCCTTCAAATTTGAGACGAATCAAAATCCTGGTAAAATCGAGATAGCAAATAAATACCTTTTCAGGATTTATCCTGTCGTTTTAACAGGTTTGCTTGATCTTACTTTCAAAGTGGACAAATCTGTAACAAAAATTATCATTAGAAGTAACTTAGGTTACTAATTTTGTTTCAGAACTTTGTTTCTGTCCGTTAAAAATATAAAAAATAAGCGAGAATTAATTTTATGTTTATTAGAATTATTATTAATTCTGTTTTCGTTTTGAATAGAACAATAACTATGAGACACAAGTCTTCTGACTATAGACTTCCAAAGAAAGCTTGAGCTCACGAGGCCAATGCTGTGGAAGAAATTGCTAAAGACGTGGAGGACTTGGACCTATGTGCTGTGACCTCTGACCCAAGAGAATGATGGCTTGATACTGGAGCTACGCGTCATATTTGTTGTGACAAAGACTCTTTTTCTGAGTTGATACCTTGCGATAATGGGGAAAAGTTCTACATGGGCAATGCTGCAACTTCCAAGATCAAGGTGAAGGGTACTGTGGTCTTGAAGATGACTCCTGGAAAATAACTCAAGCCACATAATGTTTTGTATGTGCCTGACATACGCAAAAACCTTGTTTTTGGGACACACTTAAGTGTTTACGGCTTTAGAATGGTGTTTGAATCCCAAAAGCTAATTTTGTCTAAGGGAGGAATGTTTGTGGGTAGAGGATATGTATTGAATGATATGTGGAAACTCAATGCTATCTCTGTAAAGGTTAAAAACATGAATAAGAATATTGTTTCTTCTTCCTTTTATATGCTTGAGTCACTTAATTTATGGCATGGTAGACTCAAACATGTTAATTATGATACTTTGCATAGATTAATTAACTTAGAACACATTTCTTCGTTTCATATTGATTATAAACATAAATGTGAAACATTTATTGAGGCAAAATTAACAAGGTTTTCATTTCAAACTGTTGGAAGAAATACCGAACCACTTGATCAAATACATATCGATGTTTGTGACTTGAAATTTGTTCAAACAAGAGAAGGGAATAAATATTTTATTACCTGCATCGACGATAGCACAAAATATTGCTATGTATATTTTCTTAAGAGCAAAAACAAAACTATAGAGAAATTTATACTCTATAAGCAAGAAGTTGAAACCAACTTAATAAAAAGATTAATATGGTAAAAAGTGACCGTGGTGGTGAATCCGTTGAACCGTTTGGTGAATATTGTTCACAACATGGTATTATTCACGAAGTAACACCACCATACTCTCCTCAATCTAATAGAGTATTCAAAAGGAAAAATCGGACTCTAAAAAAATGACGAATGCTTTGTATCCTTGCTCTGGGTTATCACAAAACATGTGAGGGAAGCTATTTTTTCAGCTAATTACCTTTTAAATAAGGTTCCCCGAAAGAAAAATGACAAGATACCATATGAGTTATGGAAAGGTCAAAAACCTTCCTGTAAACACTTTAAAATGTGGGGGTGTCTTACAAAGGTAATGGCCCCGTTACCTAAGCAAATGAAAATAGGACCCAAAATAGTGGATTGTATATTCATAGCTATGCAGAACATAGCCACGCCTATCTGTTTCTTGTGTATGAATCAAAGAACCCCGAGATTCACAAGAATACGATAATAGAATCAAAGAATGCATCATTATTTGAGAATGTATTCCCTTGTAAGACTAGAGAGCTTAGCTAAAGTTCAAACGATCAAGAAATAGAGACTATCACTGAAGATAGTTCAAACGATCAACAAGATGTTGAAGCAGAAATAGAGCCAAAAAGGAGTAAATGAGCAAGGGTAGAAAAATCCTTTGGATCAGATTTTCTAACCTATATGCTAGGGGTTGAACCTCAAACGTATAATAATGCTATATATTCGTTTGAAGGCACCTTATGGAAGGATGCTATTAGGAGTGAGATTGATTCTATCATGCAAAACCATATGTAGAAATTAGTGGATCTTCCTCCAAGAATTAAACCATTAAATTCTAAATGGATTTTCAAACGAAAAATGAAAGCAGATGGAACAATTGATAAGTACAAGGCCAGATTGGTTATAAAAGGTTAATGGCAAAAGAAAAGCCTTGACTATTTTGATACATATTCTCCTGTATCAAGAATAACCTCCAAAAGGATGATACTTGCAATTGTCTCTTTGTGAAATCTAGAAGTACATCAAATGGATGTTAAAACAGCTTTTCTAAATGGAGATCGTGATTAAAAAATATACATGGAACAACCTGAGGATCATGTAGTTTCATGACAAGAGAGAAAAGTCTATGGATTGGTGAAGTCTTTGCATGGACTTAAACAAGCACCAAAACAATGGAATGAGAAGTTTGATAGTGTCATGATGACAAATGGCTTCAAAATAAATGAGTGTGACAAATGTGTATATGTCAAAACTACTGACATTAGATATATTATTCTATGTTTGTATGTTGATGACATACTTATTGTTGGAAGCAACAATGAAATGGTAAAAATGTACTAAAGACATGTTAAATTCAAGATATGACATGAAAAATATGGGACTAGCTGATACGATTTTTGGCATCCAAATCAAACGGTCACCTAGAGGTCTCATATTGACTCAGTCACACTATGTAGACAAGATTCTTGAGAAATTTGGCAAGAATGATTCTGGTATTGCCAGAACTCTAATAGATACGATCCAAAATCTATCCAAGAACAAAGGTGAAAGTATTGGCCAAGTGGAATATGCAAGAGTCATAGGCAGTCTAATGTACCTTATGAGATGTACTAGACTAGATATTGCTTTTAATGTGAGCAATTTAAGCAGATTCACAAGTAATCCAGGAGAAAACCATTGTGAGGATACTGAGATATCTCAGATATACTCGGAGCTACGGATTGTATTATTCCAAATATCTTGTTGTCTTAAAAGGATACTCCGATGTTAGTTGGATATCTGATATCTAAGATACAAAAGTTACAAGTGGATATGTATTCACATTGAGAGGCGGAGCCGTGTCATGGAAATCCTCAAGACAAACTGTTATAACCAAATGCACAATGGAATCTGAGTTTGTAGCACATTTACTAACCAACATTTGGTTCCACATTTTCCCCTCAACAATGTTTGTATCAATTTCTCTTTCAAAGCTCCAAAATTATCATTTTTCCAACACATTTTAAAATAAACTTGAAGAATTCACATTCTTTAATTGAGAGGTTGAGCTTACTGAAAAAGCTCTTAATAATTTTATAGCACTAATTTGGATGGCTTATATAGAGATAAACCTGATGAAATTTACCTACGTAAGTGAAAAGGATTAGTCAAGTTCTATAAAAAACACTGGTCATTTTTCTAGTACACTTGCAAGAATCCTAAGGTATTGTGGCTATATATATTTCATATATATTATTTTTTGATTTATCGAAGACTTTAGTAAACGAATGAGGTTAGTCGTGTGTTATGAGTTCCCTCCTATCTTAACAAGTTATAGATTCGTTTCCTCGTTAAGAGAAGAATTAATCATTTTCACTATGTACTAGTTCTAGATACGTTCACTAGTGCTTAAGCGACTAATCTAGCTATTGTTCTTCTCGCTTTTTAAAACTTCAAAATTTCTCAATTTTTACAAAATAATTCTTTTGCATTTGTGGGGAATGATGGTAATGCTCAAGAGAACAAGGCATGCAATCCCATATTAGGTAGGAAAGTGACTTTAAAAGGATATATATTAAGTATTTCCTTCTTTTTTTGAAGGGAAATGATGTCCATGTATATTAGCTATAAATAACATCATCTATAATATCCGAGGCAATACAATTAGGAACATCAAAACCAAAAAGTAAAAGACTCATTACATTTGAACATCCAATGCATTAGAGTATGTGCAACTCGATTCGTGATTCAACCAACATGAACGAACATGATCGACGAATGCGATGCCAAGAGGATTTCACCTCTGTGAGGTAAGTAGTAGCAACTGAAAGATCTTGGCATTAGGGTAACAAAATTTTCACGATCATCATGGAGTCACCCTCAACTAGAACTCGATCACATCCATTTGTAACAACCATCTTAACCCCCTTAGCAAAAGCACATGCCTCGACAGTCTCGGTAGTGTGTATACCCAACAAATAAGCTCTTCCATCGATCATAAGCCCATGGCAGTCATGCACAACTACTCTAATAGCATCTCTACCAAACTCAATTAAAAATATACCATCCATATTTATCTTAATCTCCCTAGCACTCGGGCAACTTCATCTAGTGGCTCTACTACAAGGAACCTGTTGCAATTGAATCTTATGAGCTGAGTTGAAATTTGAGAAAAAGGAGTTGGGCATAATCAACCATCGCTCTAGTAGGAAGCATTTGAGAATCATGGACCTTCTTCCTGAAGCATATGACACTTTCTGAAATCATGCAACATAGATTCAATTCCAGCATTACACACAGGACAAACGTCATTACCCAAGCTTGCAGTTGCTAGTTTTTTACCAATTAAGAGAGCATCATAGCATAATCCCTACCAAAAATTTTGATTTTTAGGTAATGTGGCCAGTTTAGCCAGGACTTTCTAGGTTAAGAAATTCTCTCTTAATGAAATTTTGATGAGCAACAAGCTGTCATCAACATAAAGAAGATGTTTGATCCTAGGAACATCATGACTTGCTCTGAATCTTGTAATTTTCCCTCATTATGTTCCTTAAGTAGTATAGCTGATAAACCCTATATGTGAAAAAGAAAAAAATAAGGGGATAGAGGATCCCCTACCTTAAACATCTACCAAGCCTGAAAATATCTGAAAAATGGTCATTAATTCAATTGTAATAAGATATAGAGGTTACACTGGTCATTAAAAAATTGATCCATTGCAAGTTAAATCTCTTTTCACCATAAAATCATATGAAAAATGCCACCCAACCCTATCATTTACTTTTTCCATATCCAACTTAATGGCATCAACTTTATTTGGACCATTTTTGGATCCTTTTAAGTAATGCAGCAACTCATGGGCAACCAACACATTATCTAAGATTAATCTACCTGGGACAAAATCACTTGATTCTTCGAGATACACTCAGAAGTTAAAGATTTCATTATGTTTACCAAAACTTTAGAACGAGTTTTATAGATAAAAGTGCAGACTTATGGGTCTAAAATGTTTCATGTGGTTAGGTTCATCTACTTTGGGAATTAACACTATCACAATATGATTTAAATCACTCATATTTACTCTACCATCAAGCAAATCCAAGCATATATTACAAAATCAGAGTCTATAAGAGACCAAAACCTATGGAAAAAAATGCTGAAAGGCCATCTATACCTGGTGCTTTGTTGGGGTAGATTTGAAGAAAGGCATTTTGACTTCCTCAGCCGTGAATTTAGAGCATATCTTTTGGCATTTAGCTCCGATGTTATGCAGGTTTTGATGGAGTCTACGATCAATCTTGATGATTCATCACCATTAGATTGAAAAAAGGTTTGAGAAAAACTCCTTTGCAACCCCAAAAATATTTTTTATCCTCTTCCTTCTAAACACCACCACTTTCAAATATCCCAGCTATAGAATTGTTTTTCCTTCTCTCATTGGCTCTAGCAATAAAGAAACTAATGTTCCTATCTTCCTCTTTTATCACTCTATATTTCTGTCTCCAATAAGATTTCTCTTTATGAAGCAAACTTTGTAATTCTCTTTTATCATCTTTTAGCTCCTGAAGACTATATTTAGTAATAGCCTCCTTGATAAGATACTCAATTATATTCTGTAAACTTTCTTTCTTCTAACTACTTTCCTTCTCCTGCTATTCTACCAATGGTGTAAGCCTTCCCCAACTAATTGCAGCTTCTCCAAAGTTGAACCATGTGAAGATATCCAACTGGTTTGAACATTTTCTTTGCATCCCTTCTCATTGGCAAACAAACATCAAATTTAAAGTAGTCGTCATGCTTTCTATTTTCCCTTTGAGGATCATTTGTATCAATTCAAAGGAAGCAATGATTAGAGTTGAGGGTGAATATCGACTGTGCTAAAGCTTGGCAAAAGATTATATATTTAGTGTCAAAGTGCCAGAAAATAATGCCAAGCATACATCTTCTTGCATGCAAGTATACACGGTCAACAAGTAATACAATAGAAGTTGAGTATCGAATCCATAGGGATTGACCAAGAACTTAATTGCTCAATATTTACTTGTTAGAGGGGAACAAGAGTGCTTGAAAATGATTTGCGATTTTGATTTAAAAGATAGCTAAAAAAGTAATAAAAGTGGAGACAATTTGGCAAATGAAAAAATATTCAAATAAATGATGAGCGTTGGCAGGGGATGCCTAGTTTTCACACTAGCTATACCAGCTTATAATAATGTCCTACCTTGGATTTATTGCCAAACAGATTTTGAAATAGTATGGCCTCTATCGAAGGCTATACCCTAAGTTAACCACGATAAAACCCCTTGTAATCACTAATTTTGTCCAGGCTTTATTTTCTAACATGGGCTTATTTGATACTAATATATATATATATATATTGTTGTTAATTATTAATGTTATTAAAAAACAAAAAAATGGCATCATTAGTATAATATTTATTATTATCATTTTTAGTTATATTATTATTATATTATCGTTACCATTATTACCAATAGTACTATCACCGTTTTTATTATATATTAATATTTTATTGCTATATTATTAGTATATTATTATTATTGTTAATATTATTAAGAAAAAATAGAAACAAAACAAAAAATGATAAAATAAATAAATAATACATGATTACAAAAGCCCAAGTTATAGAAATAAAGTCTAGTTAAAATGTCCATTTACATCAGCCCAAATATCCCTAACCATTTAACCCAATACATCAGCCCAAATACCTTACCCGGTTACCCATTCTACCCTAAACCCAAACGACTAAACATAAACCGACCCAACCTGATTACCCATTTCTAAAACCCAAGACTCAAATATCCTAAGAAACCCTAACAACCCTATCCAAACAAACCCTAGACGCCAAACAATTTCCAAAAGCTTCCAGGCCAGCCCCTCGTCTTCCGGCCAGCTCGACATCCATATTATCGGCAGCTCCCTTGCTCCCAGCCACATCGCCGCTACGTCTGAGCCACGGTGGCAACAACAACCATGCATGCATCACGGGCTTCCTCCAACAGCTGTACCCGACACAAAACCTGCAAAAAAGACAAAGAAATACAGCAACAACAACAACAACCAGTAACGAAGACAACTTTCATTTTTTTCATTGTAATCGGCTATAAAAGCCATATCAAAACATCATGTAACCCCAGATGGGTATCTTCAAAGAAATCAATAAAAAGCAGGGATTTTTATAATCTTTTTCTTTTTCGAATATACAATAAAAATAAAAAAATTCTTAGGGTTTTTACCTTGAGGGGAGAGCCGGTTACCCGCCGCCGTCATCCTCTTTCTCTGCTTCCGTGATTTCCACACACATTTTTAAAAGCAAGAAAAGATTTTAACTCGATTTTTTAAAAAAGGAAGATAAAAGGGTTTTCGCTACTGTTTTCACAGATCCGGAAGAAAAAGGGTTTTCTTTTGAATATTTGAGGTCAGATCTGTGTTTTACAAGAGAAAGAGGAAGTTTTGGGGTTGGTTTGAAGCCGCCGGCCACCACTGGATTCTAGGGAAAGAGGAAGAACAAGACGGTTAGGATTCTAGGGATTTTAGAGGATTTCAAAGCCTTTTTTTTAAAACTGGCTTTCAAATGTATTTTTGTGTTTATTTTTAGCTTTTATAGGACCATGAAACGTTGCGTTTTGCAGCCTTCTGACCCGCGAGGTGACTCGACCCGGAGGGAAGGATCCGCGCATTTTCTTAAAGGTGTTAATTTTCGTTTTAGTCCCCCATGTGTTTCCCTGCTTTCATGTCGATCGGGGCTAATTCTCCTTTTAATCCCTCCCCATTGTCTTTATCTCATTTTTTAACCTTTTTAAGTTCGGGTTATTTTTAATTTTGGCCTCTTATCTTTGTTTTTTTGCAGTCCGTCCTAAATTTATCAAACCTCATAGCTATATATTATATTTTATACTGTTATATATTATATAGTACTTTATTATTATTTTTTTCTTTCCTTTTTTACCCATACATGTAGGATAGTGTATGTACCCGCACACTTTATTTACATTATTTTGTATTATATGGTTAACAATTATATTTTATTATATACATATTATAGGTTATGTATTATGTTTACTTATGGTATATTATGTTATGTATATATTAAGTATATATCTTTGTGTATTATTTAAAAGTTATACAATGTATATCTTATTGTACACATATATTATGGTACTATGTGTTATATTAGAAACTATATAATATATACGTATGTATATCATATTATTACTACATACTACATTTTCATTATCGCATATTATACATATCATATTATATATAACATAATATTTATGTTTATATAAATTATACTCAAACTGAACTTACGGTGACCCGCAACGGGAATGACCTGTATTATTACGGCACGTTTAAATCAACTAACATTTAACCCCTAATATCTAACCTTTTACTTTCTCATATTTAAATTCCGCAATTCAATTTCCGCCATTTAATTTCTGCATTTCCTTTTCGTGTTCGATCTGGTCTTTTTTTCGGATTGCTCTTTTTCGATCCGGTCCTTTTTTCGGATTGCTCTTTTTCGCTCTGGTCCCTTTTCGGATTTTCTTTAATTCCCACATGTTACTTTTCTCGCTCTTTAATTTCCCGTATTTACTTTATCGCATTTATTTTTCACGTATTTATTTTACAATATTATCTTGTATTCGATCCGATCCTTTTTTGGACATTTTGTTTTCTGCATTTTATTTATGCTTTAATTTCACATATATATTTGTTTGCTTTATTTTCTAGCATTCGAACATATTAACTGTTAATGTGGTGCCCTTTATTCGATAGTAAACATGGCTAGTACCAAGCGTAATGGTGGTGGTTTTTTCGTTTATTATCGAATAACGAGGCCATTAAAATTTACTCACATTTTTAAACGGATTTTGAATTGAATTAAAAATTGAACTCACAAATTTCCAGTTAGGGCAAATCATATTCGACTAGGTACCAATTTTTGGGCGGTGTGGGGGGGGGGGTGCTAATCCTTCCCCATCCGTAACAGACTCCCGGACCCATTTTCAAAAGAATCTTTGGTTTCATTTTGGTGTCCTGTCTACCCCTTTTAAACGACCGGTGGCGACTCTAGTCTTTATTTTTTCAAAACTTTTCAGTAATATCCCCAATTTTCAAAACTCAAAAAAATTCCCTCAAAATTTCAAAAACTTTTCAAAAAATCTAAAAATTCAAAAATCAACAAAAAATAATGCCTATAATTATTTTCCTTTTTTTAGCGGCCTCGAGTTTTTTTAGTCGCTACAGCTGACAAATCCGTTGGGGACATGTTTTGTTTTTGCAAAAAAAGAGAGTCAGGCCACGAGTTGAGTACCTTTTGCCTCGATTGAAAATTATGAGTTCATTTTTAAATTAATTTAATATCTTTTTAGAAATGCGAGTTTATTTTAACGCATTCTCAAATATGACATTTAAACCCGTTCATGTAAGTGGGGGGAAACGCTAGTGCTTTCATGAGAATATTGTTCCTTCATATGGGCCTAGTAAGTACCTTCGGGGCACGAGTACCCCATGTTTTCTTGGGAATATTGGTTCTTTGTTTGGACATAGCGAATGGGTCCCCTTGAATTGAACTCGATTGAATGGAGACTATAATGGGTGATGATCGGGGGCCTTGCTACCCTTTAGAAGGGGATAGCGAGAACAATTCGAGTCATTTTTAGCACTAAAACTGCATGTAGGGCATCTAAGAAGCCCACCCCTTTTGAGCCATGCGGTAACCATAGAAATTCGAATATCATGCGAAAAGGGTTCATTTTGTACTAAACACATGTCGGGCATATTTTTGTCTTGTTTTAAATCAACCTCGCTACTTTTGGCCTGGAAGAAGCGATGAACTTTTGTAAAGGTCACTTGTCATGTTTGCAAATTTTTTATTTCAATTTTTATTTCAATAAAAAGATGCATTTTGTTAAATCATGAGTATATATGTATATCCTCTCTTACCTCCGAAGGTCCTTGGATATCATATGCCTTTTGTGATATTAATTCGAATACAAAGATCAATCGAATGTTGTGATCACAATAAAGTTTGATTTCTTGCTCAGCCTGCCCTGGTCGGTAAAGTGAGAGATGCTAGGCTGCTACTCCTTCGATAATGTTTGATGATAAGAAAATCTCCCCTAAAAAGACTGATGGAGTTGCTTACACTTAAGAATTCCTTTAATACTAAAAAAGAGGGAAAAGAAAAAAATGAAAAAAATCTGTCTTGATGAAGCTGCGGGGAAGAACCAATCTAATAACGAACTAGATTCCACCGGCTCAATACCCCAGCATCAAGGATAAATCTTTAAAATCAATGAACAATTGAATAAGTTTCGGAACATCCTGATGGAGCTGTGGGGGAAAGAACAAAACTAATAAGGAACTAGATTCCACCAGTTCAATACCCTAGCGTCAGTGATTGATCTTTGAAGACACTGACACAATCAAAATTATAATTAATTTTTAATTCACAATGTTATCCCTCGAATTCTCAAAGGAATGATTATAAGAGGAGAAATATGTTGAGAACTAGAAGTAGTAGTTTTCAAACAGATCAAGCAAATACCGTAATCATGAGGATGAATCAAGCCATTCGAGAAAGATATCACAACTTCAAATATTGGCACAATATTCAAAGGCAAGCCATTGATCACGGAGGGTTGAAACTAAGACACTCTCTCATTTGATATCCAAGAAATCCTATTCTTTTTCTTTCCATTTTTCAATTTTGGGTTTCTAAGCCCTGTATATTAATTTACAAGGGCATCATTCATTAAAGTATCGGTTAGCAAACTGAACCTTTTAAAGAAAAATTTTTTATTCAAAAATTGATTTCAAACCAGCAAGGCTTTTGATGCAAATGACCATCTTGGGTTGACAAAGATTGATAAAGCCCAAGAATGAAGGGGCATTTTGGTGATACTAGAAGACGAGCTGTCCCTCAAAGAATGGGGCAACTCTGTTTGCAAGATGAAAAGAAGTTTGAAACTTTAGATTTCGAGTCAGAATGGACAAGAGAAGACATTTTGAGCCAATGGTGATGAAAAAGGCAAAATTTGCTAGCAATAAAAGAACAAGAGTAAGCATCAATTTTTTTGGGGGCAAAATTTTTTGGGGCAAAAATGTGACCCATGACGAGGATATTCCCGAGACCAAATTGAGCAATCAAGCCAAGATCAAGAAAAGATAATCTAGAACGTACACCTTAAAAGGTTGAACCCGAGCGCGAGGTGGGGTATTCTAGCCGCAATGGGGCTGCAATAAAAGAACAAGACCGAGATTCTCCATTGAACTTCCTTGAAGGATAGGACTCGCTCGAGTGGTCCTCAACCAGAATTCTTTCATGCATCATAATAGTTAGACATCCCTAGACTACGAGGCATGCTAACACATGCATCAATCGTTTTATCTTTTTTGACAAATTTATAAAGACCTTAATCTGTAACTTCGCGATGAAAGATGTAGATTTCGGCCAGATTTCAATTCATACCTTCATTAAGCAAAGATTTTGGTGCACGACTTCTAGAAAAGTGGATCACAACAAAGAACCAAGAGTTCCTAACGAGTGGAACTCATCCAACAAGAATCAAGGGTTCTCTCCGAGAAGAGCCCATCTAGCAAAAACTCTAGGTGTTACTTCAAAATCTACACCAAAGCCCTCTGTGCATCGATTTATTTCTGAACTGACAACCTTCAGTGTTGGAAGTTTAATATATCGGTAGCCTTCAGTGCTTAACTTTCATTTCCTAGAAATCAGTAAGGCTTCCAGTGCATGATAATCCAGATTATCAGTAGCCTCTAGTGCTTGACTTTCATTTTTTTGGGAATCATCAAGACCTCTAGTGCATGATAATCCAGACCATCAGTAGCCTCTGGTGCTCAAATTCTATTATTCTGGGAATCAGTAAGATCTTCAGTGCATGGTAAACTAGACTGTCAATAAACTCTTCAGTGTTTGACTTCATTTTTGGCCAACACTAAAACCTCCAGTGCAAGGTGAGACAGACCGTCAGTAAATCCCTCAGTGTTTGACTTTATTTTCTAGCCATCACTAAGTCTTCCAAGGTATGATGAGCTAGGTCGTCCATAAATCCTTCAGTGTGGGACCTTTATTTTTTGACCACCACTAAGACCTCCAGTGCATGGTTAGCCAGATCGTCAGTAAATCCCTTAGTATTTGACTTCATTTCCTAGCCATCACTAAGTCCTCCACTGCATGGTGAGCTAGGTCTTCAGTAAATCCTTCAGTGTTTGACTTCATTTTCTAGCCATCACTAAGTTTTCCAGTACATGATGAGCCAGGTCATTCGTAAAACCTTAATTGTGGGACCTTCATTTTTTGACCACCACTAAGACCTCCAGTGCATGGTGAGCCAGACCGTATGTAAATCCTTCAGTGTATGACTCTATTTTTCCTAAGCCATCGGTAAAGTCTCCAGTGCATGATGATTTGGGTTACACGTTAAGCCTTCAGTGCTTGATCTTCAATCATCCGGATCCTCACTAACTCATTTTGTGTTTGGCGATTCGGACCGTTAAAGAGATTGTTAGTACAAGTCAACAGTAAGACCCTCAATGCGTGGTGATTTGCGTTGTTAGCAAAGTCTTCAGTGCTTGATCGTTTATCTCTCAGACCATCAACAAGACCTTCAGTACATGGTGATTTAAACCTCGAACAAGGAAATGGGACAAAATTAGTGATTTTAGTCTTTGCTCTATCCTTGTTAACACAAGAATGAGTAAAGAGGGGCGACTGTAATCACTAATATTTTTCGGGCTTTATTTTTCTAACTTGGGCTTATTTAATGCTAATATATATATATATACAGTTGTTAATTATTAATGTTATTAAAAAATTGCATCATTAGAATAATATTTATTATTATCATTTTTAGTTATAGTATTATTATTATATTATTATTATCGTTACCATTTTTACCATTAGTACTATCACCGTTTTCTTATTTTATATTATTATTTTATTGCTATATTATTAGTATATTATTATTATTGTTATTATTATATTATTATTAAACAAAAATAGAAAGCAAAACAAAAAAATAATAAAATAAATAAATAATACATGATAATAAACGCCCAAGTTATAGAAATAAAGTCCAGTTAAAATGACCATTTACATCACCCCAAATATCCCTAACCCTTCGACTCAGTACATCAGCCCAAATACCCTACCAGGTTACCCATTCTACCCTAAACCCAAACGACTAAACCTAAACTGACCCAACCCGATTACCCATTTCCAAAACCCAAGACCCGGATATCTTAAGAAACACAACCCTATCCAAACAAACCCTAGCTGTCAAACAGTTTCCAGAAGCTTCCAGGCCAACCCCTAATCTTCCGGCCAGCTCGGCAGCCACATCATCTGCAGCTCCCTTTCTCACAGCCACGTCGCCGCTACTTCTGAGCCACGGTGGCAACAACAACTACGCATGCATCACGGGCTTCCTCCAACAGTCATACCCGGTACAAAACCTGCAAAAAAGACAAATAAACACAACAACATCAACAACCAGTAACAAAGACAACTTTCATTTTGTTTTTTTTCATTGTAATCAGCTATAAAAGCCATATCAAAACATCATGTAACACCAGACGGGTATCTTCAAAGAAATCAATAAAAAACAGCGATTTTTATCCTCCTTAGGGTTTTTACCTTGAGGGGAGGGACAGTTACCCGCTGCCGTCATCCTCTTTATCTGCTTCCGTGGTTTCCGCACACATTTTTAAAAACAAGAAAAGATTTTAACTCAGTTTTAAAAAAAGGAAGAGAAAAGGGTTTTTGCTACTGTTTTTTACAGATCCGAGAGAAAAAGGATTTTCTTTTGAATATTTGAGGTCAGATCGGTGTTTTACAAGGGAAAATGGAAGTTTTAGGGTCAGTTTGAAGCCGCCGGCCACCTCTAGTGGCGGAGCTTCGCCGAATTTTGAGAAAGAGGAAGAACAAGGCTGTTAGGATTCTAGGGATTTCAGAGGATCTCAAAGCTCTCTTTTTAAAACTGGCTTTCAAATGTTTTTTGTGTTTATTTTTAGCTTTTATAAGATCTTGAAGCGTTGCGTTTTGCAGCCTTCTGACCCACACGGTGACCCGACCCTGAGGAAAGGATCCACGCATTTTCCTAAAGGGGTTAAGTGTCGTTTTAGTCCCCCATGTTTTTCCTGCTTTCATGTCGACTAGGGCTAATTCTCCCTTTAATCCCTTCCCATTGTCTTTATCTCATTTTTTAACCTTTTTATGTTCGGTTTCCTTTTAATTGTGGCCTCTTATCTTTGTTTTTTTGCAGTCCAGTCCTAAATTTATCAAACCTCATAGTTATATATTATATTTTATACTGTTATATATTATATAGTACGTTATTATAATTATTATTTTTTTCTTTCATTTTTTATCCATACATGTAGCATAGTGTATGTACCCGCACACTTTAGTTATATTATATTATATGGTTAAAAATTATATTTTATTATATACATATTATTTGTTATGTATTATGTTTACTTATGGTATATTATGTTATGTATATATTAAGTATATATCTTTGTGTATTATTTAAAAGTTATATAACATATATCTTATTGTACACATATTATGGTACTCTGTGTTATATTAGTAACTAAATAATATATACGTATGCATATCATATTATTACTACATACTACATTTTCTTTATCGCATATTATACATATCATATTGTATATAACATAATATTTATGTTTATATATTGTTTATAAAAATTATACTCGAACTGAACTTACGGTGACCCGCAACGGGGGATGACCTGTATTGTTACGGCACATTTAAATCAACTAACATTTAACCCCTAATATCAAACCTTTTACTTTCTCATATGTAAATTATGCAATTCAATTTCCGCCATTTAATTTCTGCATTTCCAATTTCGTGTTCGATCCGGTCTTTTTTCTGGATTGCTCTTTTTCGACCCGGTCCTTTTTTCGGATTTCCTTTGCTCGATCCGGTTCTTTTTTTTGATTTCTCTTTTTCACTCTGGTCCCTTTCCAGATTTTCTTTAATTCCCGCATGTTACTTTTCTCGCACTTTAATTTCCCGTATTTATTTTATCGCATTTATTTTTCTCGTATTTATTTTACACTTTTATCTTTTGTTCGATCTGGTCCTTTTTCGGACATTTTGTTTTCTGCCTTTTATTTATGCTTTAATTTCGCATATATATTTGTTTGTTTTATTTTCTTGCATTCGAACATATTAAATGTTAATGTGGTGCCCCTTGTTCGATAGTAAACATGTCTAGTACCAAGCGTAGTGGTGGTGGTCTTTTCGTTTATTATCTAATAACGGGGCCATTAAAATTTACTCACATTTTAAATGGATTTTGAATTAAATTAAAATTTGAACTCTCAAATTTCCAGTTAGGGCAAATCGTATTCTACTAGGTACCGATTTTTGGGCGGTGTAGGGGTGCTAATCCTTCCCCATCCGTAACCGACTCCCAGACCCGTTTTCAAGATAGTCTCTGGTTTCATTTTGTGTCTGGTCTACCCCTTTTAAAATGACCAGTGGCGACTCCAGTCTTTATTTTTTCAAAACTTTTCAAAAATATCCCCAATTTTCAAAATTCACAAAAACTCTTCAAAATTTAAAAAACTTTTCAAAAAAATCTAAAAATTCAAAAATAAAAAAACAATGCCTATAATTATTTTCCTTTTTTAGCGGCCTCGAAATTTTTTTAGTCGCTACAATTGGCGACTCCGCTAGGGACATGTTTTGTCTTTACAAAAAAGAGAGTCAGGCCACGAGTTGAGTACCCTTTGCCTCGGTTGGAAATTGTAAATTCATTTTTAAATTAATTTAATATCTTTTTAGAAATGCGAGTTTATTTTAACGCTTTTTAAAATATGACAATTAAACCCGTTCGTGTAAGTAGGGGAAAACGCTTGTGCTTTCTTGAGGATATTGTTCCTTCGTATGTGCCTAGTAAATACCTTCGGGGCTCGAGTACCCTATGTTTTCACGGGAATATTGTTTCCCCGTATGGACATAGCGAATAGGTCCCCTTGAATTGAACTCGATTGAAAGAAGCCTATAATGGGTGATGATCGGGGGCCTTGCTACCCTTTAGAAAGGGAAATCGAGGACAATTCGAGTCCCTTTTAGCACCAAAAATGTATGTAGAGCATCTAAGAAGCCCACCCCTTTTGAGCCATGCGGTAACCCTAGAAATTCGAATATCATGCGAATAGGGTTCATTTTGTACTAAACACATGTCGGGCAAATTTTTGTCTTTCATTTGTAAATATTTAATTGATACTAACCAATGTGTTCTCTTGACATGGCATCAACATCATGTTGCATAACATCATTATTCATTCATCTTCATTATACCGTCATGAGGTATTGACACGAGAATGTGGACACAGTGGAGATCGTTCATTAATCGAGAGGAAATCTAGTAACCTAGACGACAATTAAATGCAACATTCAAAGTTGCAAAATTTTCTCATATATTCGTGGGTGTTGTTCCTCAGAAACCATGTTTAAATCAATGTCTTTGCATTTAGGGAAGTCACTTTGCATTCACATGCATTCATTATAGAATCATCACACTTTAACTTACATTGCATCACATGAGCATAATTTCCATAATAGTTGCATCACACATTGATTTTATTCATTTCCATGATAGTTGCGTCACACGACCATTCGACATTAATTTCGACCATTCGTATGGTAATTGCATCATACATTTCACTACAGTTGCATTGCATGTTAATTTTATTTGCGCGACAGTTGCATTGTACATTAATCCCATTCATTCTCATGAAAATGCACTCATCATTAAATCCATTCACTGACATCATAATTGTATCACATCATCTTAAAATGCTAGTTACTTGCATTACATCAACATCCATAATATCAACAACTGCATAGCCTTTAAGAGGATGGTTCAGAATCTGCTCAATACCGGAGTTCGACAGCTTGAAACACCGGATGTGGCTACCAATCCTTCGCCTAATCATGGTGGCCACTGAAGGGTTAGTTTCTTCCAAGAAGTTGAGAAGTCAAGACCAGCCCCAATTTGTCTAAATCTTTAGATGATTCTTACCTCTGTTTTTCTTAGATGTTAGTTTACACGAATGCCCTTGTATTTTCTGTTTTCATTTCCTATTTTAAATCAACCTCTCTACTTTTGGCCCAGAAGAAGTGATGACCTTTTGTAAAGGGCACTTG
The DNA here is from genome assembly GCA_019671005.1 of Hibiscus mutabilis. Lineage (NCBI taxonomy): Eukaryota > Viridiplantae > Streptophyta > Magnoliopsida > Malvales > Malvaceae > Hibiscus > Hibiscus mutabilis. The sequence continues at coordinate 9,622,036 of CM033733.1, read as the reverse complement.
TCATGTATGCAAATTTTTTATTTCAATAAAAAGATGCATTTTGTTAAATCAAGAGTATATATGTATATCCCCTCTTACATCCGAAGGTCCTTGGATATCACATGCCTGTTGTGACATTAATTCGAATACAAAGATCAATCACAACATTTTTTGCTCAGCCCACCCCGGTCAGTAAAGCGTGAGAAGCAGGACTGCTACTCATTCGATAATGTTCGATGATAAGAAAATCTCCCAAAAAAGACCGATGAAGTTGCTTACACTTGAGAATTCCTTTAATACTAAAAAAGAGGGAAACGAATAAAATGGAAAAATCTGTCTTGATGAAGCTGTGGGGAAGAACCAATCTAATAAGGAACTATATTTCATCGGCTCAATACCCCAGCATCAAGTATAAATCTTTAAAATCAATGAACGATTGAATAAGGCTCAGAACATCCTGATGAAGCTGTGGGGGAAAGAACAAATCTAATAAGGAACTAAATTCCACCAGTTCAATACCCTAGCGTTAGTGATGGATCTTTGAAGACACCGATACAACCATAATTGTAATTAATTTTTAATTCACGATGTTATCCCGAATTCTCAAAGGAATGATTATAAAAGGAGAAAAATGTTGAGAACTAGAATGAGTAGTTTTCAAACGGATCAAGCAAATACCATAATCATGAGGATGGACCGAGCCATTCGAGAAAGATATCACAACTTCAAATATCGCCACAACATTCAAAGGCAAACCATTGATCACGGAGGGTTGAATCTAAGTCACTCTCGCATTTGATATCCAAGGAATCCTATTCTTTTTCTTTCCATTTTTCAATTTTGGGTTTCTAAGCCCTGTATATTAATTTACAAGTGCATCATTCATTAAAGTATCGGTTAGCAAACTGACCCCTTTAAACAAAAATTATTTTATTAAAAAATTGATTTCAAACCTGCAAGGTTTTGATGCAAATGAAAATCTTGGGTTGACAAAGATTGATAAAGCCCAAGCAAGAAGGGGCATTTTGGTGATACGAGAAGAGGAGCTGTCCCTCAAAGAATGGGGCAACTCTGTTTGCAAGATGACAAGAACTTTGAAACTTGAGATTCTGAGTCAGAATGGACAAGAGAAGACATTTTGAGCCAGTGGAGATGAAAAAGGCAAAATTTGCTAGAAATAAAAGAACAAGAGTAAGCAACAAATTTTTTTGGGGCAAATTTTTTTAGGGCATAAATGTGACCCATGACGAGGATATTCCCAAGACCAAATTGAGCAATCAACCAAAGATCAAGAAAATACAATCTAGAACGTACACCTTGAAAGGTTGAACCCGAGCGTGAGGCGAGGTATTCTAGCCGTAATGGGGCCCTAGTAAAAGAACAAGACTGAGATTATCCATTAAACTTCCTTGAAGAACAGGACTCGCTCGAGTGGTCCTCAACCAGCATTCATTCATGCATCATATAAATAAACATCCCTAGACTACGGGGCATGCTAACACATGCATTAATCATTTTCTCATTTTTGACATATTTACAAAGACCTTAATCTGTAACTTCGCGATGGAAGAATTAGATTCTGGCCAGATTTCAATTCGTACCTTCATCAAGCAAATATTTTGGTACACGACTTCTTGAAAAGTGGATCACAACAAAGAACTAAGAGTTCCCAACGAGAGGAACTCATCCAACAAGAATCAAGGGTTCCCTCCGAGAAGAGCCCATCCAGTAAAAACTTCAGGTGTTACATCAAAATCTACACCAAAGCCCTCAATGCATCGATTTATTTCCGAACTGACAACCTTCAGTGTTAGAAGTTTAGTTCATGATAATCTAGCTTATCAGTAGCCTCCGGTGCTTGACTTTCATTTTCTGGGAATCAGTAAGACCTCCAGTGCATGATAATCCAGACCATCAACAGCCTCCAGTGCTCGACTTCTATTCTTCTGAGAACCAGTAAGACCTTCAATGCATGGTAAACTGGACTGCCAGTAAACCTTTCAGTGTTTGAATTCATTTTTGGCCACCACTAAGACCTCCAGTGCATGGCGAGCCAGACCGTCAATAAATCCCTCAGTGTGACTTCATTTTCTAGCCATCACTAAGTGTACCAGTGCATGATGAACTAGGTCATCCGTAAATCCTTTAGTGTGGGACCTTTATTTTTTGACCATCACTAAGACCTCCAGTGCATGGTGAGCCCGACGTCAGTAAATCCCTTAGTGTTTGACTTTATTTCCTAGCCATCACTAAGTCCTCCAGTGCATGGTGAGCTAGGTCGTCAGTAATTCCTTCAATGTTTAACTTTATTTTCTAGCCATCACTAAGTCTTCTAGTGCATGATGAGCTAGGTCATTCGTAAAACCTTCAGTATGGGACCTTCATTTTTTGACCACCACTAAGACCTCCAGTGCATGGTGAGCCAGACCGTCTGTAAAATCCTAAAGCGTGTGACTCTAGTTTTACTAAGTCATCAGTAATGCCTCAAGTGCATGATGATTTGGGTTACCCTTTAAGCCTTCAGTGCTTGATCTTAAATCATCCGGATCCTCAGTAATGCCTTTAGTGTTTGAAGATTCGGACCGTTAAAGAGACTGTCATTACAAGTCAGCAGTAAGATCCTCAATGCGTGGTGATTTGCGTTGTTAGTAAAGCCTTCAGTGCTTGACAGTTTATCTCTAGAACCATCAACAAGACCTTCAGTGCATGGTGATTTGAACCTCGAACAAGGAAGTCGGACAAAATTAGTGATTTTAGTCTTTGCTCTATTCTTGTTAACACAAGAATGAGCAAAGAGGGGCAGCCGTAATCACTAATTTTGTCTGGGCTGTTTTTTTTAACTTGGGCTTATTTGATACTAATATATATATATATACCGTTGTTAATTATTAATGTTATTAAAAAACAAAAAATGGCATTATTAGTATAATATTTATTATTATCATTTTTAGTTATAGTATTATTATTATGTTATTATCGTTACCGTGATTACCATTAGTACTATCACCGTTTTCTTATTATATTTTATTATTTTATTGCTACATTTTTAGTATATTATTGTTATTGTTAATATTATTATTATATTATTAAACAAAAATAGAAAAAAAACAAAAAAACAATAAAATAAATAAAAAATACATGATTATAAAAGCCCAAGTTATAGAAATAAAGTCCAGTTAAAATGTCCATTTACATCAGCCCAAATAACCCTAACCCTTTAACCTAATACATCAGCCCAAATACCCTACTCGGTTACCCATTCTACCCTAATCCCAAACCGACTAAACCTAAACCGACCAAACCTGATTACTCATTTCCAAAACCCAAGACCCGAATATCCTAAGAAACCCTAACAACCCTATCCAAACCAACCCTAGCTGTCAAACAGTTTCCAGAAGCTTCCAAGCTAACCCCTCGTCTTCCGGCCAGCTCGACAACCACATCATCGGTAGCTCCCTTGCTCCCAGCCACGTCGCCGCTATGTCTGAGCCAAGGTGGCAACAACAACTATGCATGCATCACGGGCTTCCTCCAACAGCCGTACCTGATACAAAATCTGCAAAAAAGACAAAGAAAACGCAGCAACAACAACAACCAGCAACAGAGACAACTTTCAATTTTTTTTCATTGTAATCGACTATAAAAGCCATATCAAAACATCATGTAACCCCAGATGGGTATCTTCAAAGAAATCAATAAAAACCATTGATTTTTATCATCTTTTTTTTTTGAATATACAATAAAAATAAAAAAAACTTAGGGTTTTTACCTTGAGGGGAGGGCCGGTTACCCACCGCTTCATCCTCTTTCTCTGCTTTCGTGGTTTGCACACACAATTTAAAAAAAGAAAAGATTTAAACTCAGTTAAAAAAAAGAAGAGAAAAGGGTTTTGCTACGATTTCTCACAGATCTGGGAGAAAAAGGTTTTTTTTTTTCCGAATATTTGAGGTCGGATCGATATTTTACAAGAGAAAATGGGAGTTTTGTGGTCGGTTTGAAGCCGCTGGCCACCGTTGGTTCGCGACGGAGCTTCGCCGAATTATGGGAAGAGGAAGAACAAGGTGGTTAGAATTCTAGGGATTTCAGGGGATTTCAAAGCCTTTTTTTAAAACCGACTTTCAAATATTTTTTTGTTTATTTTTAGCTTTTATAAGATCTTGAAATGCTGCGTTTTGCAGCCTTCTGACCCGCGCGGTAACCCGACCCAGAGAGAAGGATCCACACATTTTCTTAAAGGGGTTAATTGTCGTTTTAGTCCCCCATGTGTTTCCCTGCTTTCATGTTGACTGGGGCTAATCTCCCTTTAATCCCTCCCCATTGTCTTTATCTCATTTTTTAACCTTTTTAAGTTCGGTTTCTTTTTAATTTTGGCCTCTCATCTTTGCTTTTTGCAGTCCAGTCCTAAATTTATCAAACCTCATAGCTATATATTATATTTTATACTGTTATATATTATATAGTACGTTATTATTATTATTATTATTATTTTTCTTTCCTTTTTTACCCATACATGTAGCATAGTGTATGTACCCGCACACTTTATTTATATTATTTTATATTATATGGTTAACAATTATATTTTATTATATACGTATTATTTGTTATGTATTATGTTTACTCACATTTTTAAACGAATTTTGAATTAAATTAAAATTTGAACTCGCAAATTTCTAGTTAGGGCAAATCGTATTCGACTAGGTATCAATTTTTGGGCGTTGTGTGGGTGCTAATCCTCCCCATCCGTAACCGACTCCCGTATCCATTTAAAAAAAATCTCTGGTTTCATTTTGGAGTTCGGTCTACCCCTTTTAAAACGATCGATGGCAACTCCAGTCTTTATTTTATCAAAACTTTTCAATAATATCCCTAATTTTCAAAATTCACAAAAATTCCCTCAAAATTTCAAAAAGTTTTCAAAAAATCTAAAAATTCAAAAATCAACAAAAAAACAATGCCTATAATTATTTTCCTTTTTTAGCGGCCTTGAAATTTTTTTAGTCGCTACACCCCTATATGTCTATAGTTAAGCTTTTTATTAATTAACTTGATTAAGTATCAATCTTTATCCCTAAGGGGTGGATTCACTCCCGAAGTAAGCTCATCTACTTGAACATCTTCTGTCGAAGTTTCTCTCCTTAGTACCTGGCAACTGATCGTTACCCCTTAAGCTTGTTAAGATATTAAGGTATAATAAGCATACAATGCCAACTGTCGTATGGCAAAAAATTTAAGGAATTGAAGTGCTAGCAGATAAACAATAATGCCAAGGATTTAAATTATTAAAAACCAAACATAAACTGAGCATTAATCGCAAACATCCCCAACCTGTAAAAGCTTAGTTCATGGTTGAGGGTTCCATCCACAAAATATTATCATATCTCAATATCATCATTCAAATAAAACTTAAACTAAGAGAATAGGAAAAGAAGGAGGTCTGACGATGCAGCCCTTCAATTGCTCCAGAGTTCACGATCTAAGATGGTCGAACCATGTAGCCTCTAGCTTCCTCTTTCACCACGGTGCAGCCTCTCGATTCTCTCCCCTTTTGCTCATCAATCAACTCTATTTAAATAGGCATGCGTGGAAACCCTAGGCTGGTTTTGAAATTTGAAAAATCAGATAAGCACCAAGATAAGGACTCTATCATCTTATCTTCATTTTGAATTTTAGGGCTGATGTGTACTTGTTTCAACGGCTACTTTGACCGAGCATCAGACTTCAATCCTTTTCCAATCGAGCTTGTAATTTTTGGTCCAACTATGTCAACTGCGACTTGACAATTCTCTTTTTCTTTTCCTACTTTTTGCTCCTGTTCAGCTTTGCCATGCCTGCCTCTTACCTGCATCAATACCAGAAAAAATAACCCTTCACACTGGCAAAAGAATAACTCCTAACTCCTTATGCAAATACATGATTTTAACAACTAAATGCAAACATATATACTCAAGGATGAACAAAAACATAGTCAAATAAGCGTAAAATCAGTACTTTTGAGGAGTTAACACTCCCCTTAACCTAGCTCATTGCTTGTCCTCAAGTAATGCAACTAAAATATATTAAAAATAGGAAAATGAAAGAGTGCCTCGGTAAAATTGTAATGATTTCCAGCACCTGCCAGCTAGCAAAATATGATCCTAGGTCTATCCTCGGACATAAATGCCAAATAGATCAACAATACATGTGCAGCAATATAGTTCTAGCCTAAGGTCATGAAGTGTGCATGAAGTACATGCAATATGCATCAAATTTACTTAACTCCCTTAGTTATCTTTACTACCCAAACTCAGAATTATTATATATTTTTTATTTTTTATTTTTTTATTTGCCAAGGGTGTTCTTATGCTGACATTTAATTAGGGTCGCATCATGTACTGTTTGGCGTGAGACATAAGAGGGGGCAAACCACGAATGCCCACGTTAATCCAAATTACATTACTAAGTTAACCCATTACAATCAAACCCTAAAGTTTTGTTGGCCTGAGAACTAAGAGGGAGAAAACCATGAAGACCCAAGTTACTTATTGTCTCTAAGGCATAGGGGTATTCTAAAATATTCTAGCCTTTGGAAAACATTGTTGCCTTATTCTTTCTTTCTACCATGACATTTTCTTTCATTTCTCTTTTTTTATTTTGAGTTCAGTTTCAAGAGAACTTAAGTTTTTTTTTTAAAACTGGATGCATACTACGTGTAGAGTGAAACTAAAGTTCCCTAAACTAGAGTTCAATTGCCAAGCTACCTGGCATTACTAACCTATTGGAATACAATTTTAAGATCCAATTTCTTTATAGAAAAGATAAGTCTAGAACAAATTCTACTAAACTAGCAGTGTTGGCAAAATTATTAGTACAAAAATTAACCGAGGCAAAGAAAACTAAAAAAATTTAGTGGGTTGGTATGCATGCTGCCTACATGGTAAACTAATGCAAACAAAATGGAAACTAAAATATAAACATGCATGAATGTCATGACATAAAAGGGAGGCAACACCCCCAAACCAAAGGTGTGCATTGTCCTCAATGCATGAAAACAACACATATATACAAATGAAACAAAAAAATGCATGAATATATGAATAAAGTGAAATGAAGGAGTTAAGGGTAAGAGGACTCCCTTTCAAAGGGTTCTGGCCATGAAACGTGAGTCTTTCTCTTGACAAAGCTTCCTCTATTGAGAGCCATGTGCTTCTTTCATTTGCGGCTGGGATTTGATGCGGACGTGGAAGCTCCAATGTCATGGATAACCTCTTCAACTACCCTCACTGGCTCGAAAGTAGTGGGGATGTCAGTGGTAGTAGATGATGCAGGTGCAACAAATGTTGCGTCAGCTTAGACTTGTACTCCTCTTCTTCTAATTTAGGTGGTGTATCTGTGCTGACGAATTAAACTTGAACTGGGGAAACTAGAATGGTGTCATCAGATTGTGTCGGTGTATGGACAGAATAGGGACTAGCTAGCACATCTTCTTTGACAAGGAGGTTAGCAGGGAACTCAGGGAAGACTGGCAAGGTATGCGCAGACATTTCTTCAAGAGTTTTCTTGATGACACAGTCCCTGACATGAGTGTATTGCCAGAGCATGGAGTTCTACTCCTTTACTTTCTCGAGCTTTTGAAAGATGATCTCATGGCGTTGGTGGATATGAGAAAGAATTTCCATTGAACCAGTTGGCATAAGAGTCACAGGCTCTGCCTTGGTCATCTTGGCCTTGGACACTGGCACTGCAGTTTTTGTTTGCCTTTCTCTTTAGACTCTGTGGCAGTCAATTACCTCCATAAGACAGGGGTAATAGTTGTTATTTTTCTCTTTTGGATGTTGTCCAAGTCAATTTTTTGCACATCGTGCTACATGCAAGTAGTAGAGATTAAAGAAGGAACCAACACATTTATAAGTATCATCCACGATGAGTCGTCCAACGTTGATCTTGCGTCCTATGTTGATCGAATGCAACAATGCCACCCTTTCCTCTGAGATAGTCTCGTTGTGGGTGGTCGGCATAAGGTTTTCTTTTAGGAAGTGGTTCCACCCCTCTGCCGAGTCTTTAGTGCCAACTGCTTCACAGTTCGGTGGCCCTTTGATGATACATTCCACTTGGTGCTAGGCTCGCATAGGTCTTTCAATAGCATCTTTCTCTTGGCATTGTCCAACGAATCCGTAATCTCAGAGTGCTTTTCCTCTGCACCATCTAAATTAAATATCTCATTAATATAACCCTCATCAAATCTAACACACTTACCTCGCACCAACAAGAAAGACGAGTCTTTAGTTGTGAGGTGGACATAAAATTTACAGACAATGTTGGAATGGACTTCTCCTGGTTGTTGGCAAAATTTCTTCTATTTCTGCTCCTTGACCACTGCAACAAACTCCGGTGAGTAACCCAAGTTGGGTTATTTTTAAACTTGAAGCCCTTCTCGTAGCAAAAGGTTTTTGCTGCGAAATTCTTCTCATGCTTCTTTTGGATTTCTTCATTGAAAAAAATCTTAAATGGTGTCGAAGAGGATGCTATGAAAATCTTTTTGGGACTCAAAAATTTTTGGAAGAAGAAGAATTGAATCTTTGCTTTCTTAATTTCTTGCTCGATAGAGAAGATGAAAAGAGAGTGAAAAGTGTTTAGCTAAAACAACGGTTGGGGTTTAAGTAGGTGGAAAGAGAAACGATTGAGTGTTGTAATGAGGATGTTTAAATTGGCCGATTAAATGGGGATAATGATGAAGTTAGACGTGTTTGGGGAAGAGGAAAAGTGATGTGATAAGGGGTTAAAGTGATAAGAGAGACAAGAAAGGTGTAGAGATAAAAGATGAGGTTTAAATTTTGAAATTCAACTTTTACCCTAGGCGGCTATGGTTAAATCCCGCACTTAGCCAAAATTTACTCTTCTTGGGCCTAACTCATACAAGTCCACGTGTACATGATGTTTTATCTCTCCATGCCAGCCATTGCCTTGGCTTTCTGTCTGGAAATCAAAATCCTGCATTCACTCAACCAAAACCTTGCAACAAGAAAAAAGATGAAAATAAAAGAAAAATAATAAATGAGAAATACTAAAAAAAATAAAAACATCTAACCTACTATATACGCAAATCAATCGATGATGATGAAGGTTACTGAATCTCTTCCAAGAGAACAACCTCCATGGCATTCTTTTGAGTACCTTATAAGTAATGTTTTAACCTTTTGCTGTTTACCTTAAAAATTGTCCCAGTCTTCAAATCCTTGATGTCTACTGCTCCATGAGCATATGGTTTGTCAACTTCGAAGGGACCTGACCATCTAGACTTAAGCTTCCCTGGAAATAACTTTAACCTTGAGTTAAACAGCAAAACATGTTTCCTATCTCAAACTGCCTTGGCAATATTCTATTGTCATGCCACCTCTTTGTTCTTTCCTTGTAAAGTCTGGCATTCTCGTAGGCTTGCATTCTAAATTCCTCTAGTTCATTCGGGTCTAATACATATTTTGTACCAGCAATCTTCCACTCCATATTAAGCTTTTTGGTTTCCCAATAAGCTCGATGTTCCAATTCTACTGGCAAGTGGCATGCCTTCCCAGAAATGAGCCTATAAGGGGAGGTTCCCATCAGAGTCTTAAAGGCTATTCTGTAAGCCCAAAGAGAGTCATATAGTCTCAAGGACCAGTATTTCCTTGTTGAATTCACAGTTTCTCCAAAATGTTCTTGATCTCCTTATTTGAAATCTCTGCTTGGCCATTTGTTTCGGGATGATAGGCTGTGGCAATTCTTTGCTGGATCCCATATATGCACAAAGCTCTAGAGATTAAATTACATTTAAAATATCTACCTTAATAATGGATGATGGCTTTGGGGCACCGAATCTAGTAAAGATATGTTTGTGTAGGAACTTGGCAACAGTCTTGGCATAAGTTGTTGGTAAAGCAACGACTTCAACCATTTTGAAACGTAATCAACGGCCACAAGGATATATAGATTGCCAAATGATGGGAGAAAATGACCCATGAAGTCTATTCCCCATACATCAAATAACTCTATTGGCATAATGTTTTGGAGTGACAATTGATGTCTGCTAGAGATGTTACCCGTCCGCTGGCATTGGTCACATGCCTCGGCAAAATAATGAGCATCCTTGAACAATGTAGGCCGAAAGAATCTTGACTGTAACATTTTGGCTGCGGTCTTCATTCTAGCAAAGTGGCTGCCATAGTGTTACTCATCTTTTGGCATACAATGGTGGATCACTTGGTCGGCACATTATTTGAAAAAAATTGGCTCATCTCAATAATATTGTCGAACATCTTGCAAAAATTATTTCCTAGCATTACTCGCCAGATCCGATGGCAAAATATTATTTACCAGGTAGTTGACTATGTCAGCGTACCATGGCATAGAATCTACTGCAAGTAAATATTCATTAGGGAATTCATCCCTTATGACAATAGCCCTACCACCCTTAGGATAATGTTCTAATCGTGATAAATGGTCAGCTACTAAGTTATCACTCTCCTTCTTAGCTCGAATCTCAAGATCAAATTCTTGTAGCAAGAGTGTCCATCAGATTAGTCTGGGCATGGCATCCTTCTTTGCCAAGAGATATTCCAATGCCGAGTGGTCTGTGTACACCACCACTTTGTTACCTACCAAGTAAGATTTGAACTTGTTAAATGCAAATACAACCGCAAGAAACTCATTCTCGGTTGTGGTGTAGTTTAGCTGAGCTTCATTTAATGTCTGGCTAGCAAAAGAGATGGTATGGAAAATTTTGCATGCCTCTGTCCCAACACAGCTCTAACGACATAGTCGTTGGCATCACACATGAGCTCGAAGGGTTCAGTCCAATCTGGTGCCATGACTATAGGGGCATTAATCAACCTGTCTTTAAGTTCCTGAAATGCTTTTAAACAAGAATCATCAAATGCAAAAGTTGTATTTTTTTCTTTCTAAAAGCAAGCATAAAAGTTTAAATTTTTTTGAAAAATCTTTAATGAAACGACAATAAAAACCTATATGTCCTAAAAAATTCTAATACCTTTAACACTTGTAGGAGGTGGCAATTGTTTGATTACCTCCACTTTTGCCTTGTCTACTTCCAGGCCTCTCTTGGATACCTTATGATATAGAATTATGCCATCCTTCACCATGAAGTGGCATTTTCCCAGTTCAAGACCAGGTAAGTCTCAACACATCTCCGCAAAACAAGCTCTAAACTCTGAAGGCATTCCTCGAATATTTTTCCAAACACCGAGAAGTTATCCATGAAGACTCATAGATTATTTTCGATCATGTTCGAGAAAATTGCCATTATGCAATGTTGAAATGTTGCCGGAGCATTACACAACCCAAAGGGCATTCTTCTAAAAGCGAATGTCCTATATGGACAAGTGATTATGGTTTTCTCCTGATCTTTCGGAGCGATGACAATCTGATTATAGCCTGAGTAGCCGTATACAAAGCAATAAAATGCCTTATCTGCCAATCTGTCTAGCATCTGATCAATGAAGAGCAATGGAAAGTGGTCTTTCCTAGTGGCATTGTTTAGCGTCCTATAATCCATGCACACTCTCTATCCTGTGACAGCTCTATAAGGGATCAACTCATCTTTACTATTCTAAACCACTGTCATTCCACCCTTCTTTGGTACGTATTGCACCTGGCTAACCCATGGGATATCAAAAATGAGATAAATTATCCTGGCATCCAGCCACTTGATAACTTCTTTTTTAACTACCTTTTTCATGCTCAGGTTTAGTCTTTTTTGGGTCTCAATTGTTTTGCCATGATAATCCTTCAAAATGATTTTTTGAATGCAAATAGTTGGGTATTCCTTAGATATCAGCCAAGGTCCATCCCAAAGCTTGCTTATAATTGCTTAAAATTTCCAGCAATCTCTTCTCCTGATCATTAGTTAGATCAGCATCAATGATCACTACAAAGTTGAGTTTTTACCTATCTAAGCATATTTGAGGTGGTCTGGAAAAGGTTTCAGTTCCCATTCTGGTGCTTCCTTAATGGATGGTTTAGGTGCCTTGATTTCTCTGCCAGCCAACTCCAGTGGCTCTAGCTGTCCAAAGTAACTCACGTATTCATTTTCCAAGGTCAGTCCTTTAGTGTCCTCACTCGTCTCAACTTCATCATCTAGTTCTCTAGAATCATCATCTAGGTCTTGGCACAATTGTGCCATGTCAACATTGAAAATAGACTCCATCATCTCATTAGCTTGGCATTCCTCAGGTTTATCTACGCATTTAAGAGCTTGAAACACATTAAATGTAACATGTTGGTTATTCATGCTCATAGTAAGTTCACCTTTATGAACATAAATTAAAGCTCTACCTGTGGCAAGAAATGGTCTGACAATATAATTGGGGCATTAATATCTACCTCACAATCTAAAATGATAAGATCAGTTGGAAATATAAATTTGTCTACCTTCACCAACATATCCTTAATCTTACCCTTAGGATATGCAAAAGATCGATCTGCCAGCTAAAGTGTTACTGTGGTAGGCCTTACTTCAATTCTGAGTTTTCTAAAAATAGAAATTGGCATCAATTTAATGCTGGCTCCCAGGTCACACAGTGCCTTACCCATGAATCTATTGCCAATGGTGGAGGGAATAGTGAAACTTTCCAGATCTTTCAACTTTGATGGAAATCGATTGAGTATCATTGCACTACATCTCTCAATAAGAGCTATAGTCTCGAAATCACCAAATTTTCTCTTTTTGGTTAGAATGACCTTCATGAATTTGACATAATTGGGCATTTGCTCTACGGCTTCCACTAATGGCATATTGATCTGCAATTATTTAAGAACTTCCAAGAAGCGCTTAAAATGCAGGTCTTGCTTGTGCTTCTAGAACCTTTGTGGAAAAAGTGGATGTGTATAAGGGATTACTGGCTTTGTCGGTTTTGCCAAGGGTTTGGTGGCATCCGACTGAGATTCAACATTTCTCATGTTTACTTCTTTCTTCTCTGCTTCTTTTGTCTCATCTACCATACTTTCTCTTCCTACTGTCAATTAATTGGCTGCTTGAGAGATATCCCAGCGTCGTATTGCTTACCACTTTCAAGAGTAACTGCTTTGTATTGTTTATTGCCTTTTTGCCGAGCATCTTCCGTGTTGCTTGGCAAAGTTCCCTGGGGTTTATTACTGAGTGCATTGGAAATCTGTCCAATCTGAACCTTCAAGTTTCGCATAGATGCTGCCAAACTCTGGACATTGCATCATTCCTCTCCATGTAATTTGCCAAAGTCCCCTGGTTGTTCTTTTGCCATGTATGCAAATCGTTTTGTGCTCTCTGTGGCATTGCATTCCTATTGAATCCTTGCTGCACATTGTTATTCAAACGCTAGGCATTAAATTGGTTACCTTCTTGATTTCCCCAAGATAGGTTTGGGTGCTACTTCCAACCTGAATTGTAAGTATCGGAAGTCGAATTACAATTACGATTGAAATTGCCAACAAAATTTACTGACTCAGGGTTGGCAGGGCAATATTTCATATGATGATCCTTTCCACATATCGTGCAGAATGGGTGTAGACTCTCTGAGTGAATACTGTCAAAAGTGGCAAAAGATATGTGTTGGAAAAGTATAAAAACGTGCCAAGATGAGTCTTTTACGTGCAAGTAATACAGTTGGTAAGCTGAGTATCAATCCCACAAAGATTGACTTGGAATTCAATTGCCTTGATTGTTACTTGCCTTAAGAAAAAGGTTGATTTGATTTGAAATTGGTTTTGGAAAATAATTTAAAAGTAAATGAATAAAAGTAAAGTAAAGACGTTGGCAAGGAAGGTGTTTTAATGAATGATGAGCGTTGGCAGGGAATGCCTAGTTTTCACGTTATTCATGTCGTGCCAGCCTTTAATAACAACCTGTCTTGGCATGGTTTGCCGAGCAGATTCAAAATTAGCAAAGCCTCTCTCGATGGTCATTGCCCTAAATTGATCATGTAAAAACCCCTATATCTCTATAGTGCATTCTTTTAGATAAACCAATTTGATTAAGATCCAATCTATACTCCTAAGGGGTAGATTTCACTCCCGAAGTACGTTCATCTACTTGAACGACTTCTCTCGAAGCTTCTCTCCTTAGTATTCAACAACTTAATCGTTGCCACCCCAAGTCTGTTAAGATATTGAGAGCAATAGGCCAACAGTGCCAGCTCTCGCTTGGCATAGAATTTAGGAAATATTAAAGTATGCCGAATAGTGAAAACATTGCCAAGGCAGATTTATTATTGAAAACTAAAACATAAAAATAGTGTTCAACGCAACCATCCCCTACCAACTATGAAATTAGTTCATGGTGAGGGACTTAACCAAAAAACCACAAACGTTTCCCAAGTACATCATCATTTAAAACAAAATAAAATAACTTGAAATAGAAAATAGGCTATAAGAGGTCTCTCGATGCAACCCTTCAAGATCCAGGCTTCTCAGCCAAGTTGGTAGACCACCCTTCCTAGGTGCAGTCGGTTGTCAATCGTCACACACCAAATCCTCACTCTGATCCTCTTCTCTTCCAAATGCTAGCTTGGTTGGTGTTTAAATAGGCCTGAGAGGAAGTGATAGAATTAGCTCCTCAAATTTTGAACTTTAACTGCCCAAGGGACGAGGGATTATCATCTTATCCAAATTTGAATGAGAGCTGATCAGTCTAGGGATGATGTCATACCATTGACGTTGCCTTGGCGCCCAAGCTTGGCATGAATCTGCCAATAAGTCTTGGCACCATCTTATCCGCTATTTTTTTGGAGATTGATCCAATTGCTATCTTTTCAGAGCCTGATCATTTTCTATTTTTTCGGGGTCCAACAGCTTGGCGTGGCATCAAGTTCAATTCTTTGCTAACCGGTGCTTGGCATTGTCTGGTCCATCTATGCCAACAACACTCGACATTCTCTCTGGAACTCCTTCCTGTGTTGCTTTTTTGGGCCAAATACTATGTCAAACCTGCAAAATTGCCAACAAAACAACCATTCACACTGGCATAGGCAAAACTCTAAACTCCTTATGCAAATGCATGATTCTAACATCCTAATGCAACTAAATGTACCTAAAAACAAACAAAAGCATTGTAAGATTGGCATTAAAAATAATACTTTTGGATAGGTAACACACCCCCAAACCTAACTCATTGCTTGTCCTCAAGTAATGCAAACAAAATAAAAACAAACCTATGAAAAAGTTACCTCGACAAAATTTTGGTTGAATGCCAACGCATGCTGGCAAGCAGAATTTGGCTCTATTTCTGTCTTCAGTATCTCAGTGCAATAATGCCAAGCATGTAGTAATTCAAGTGCAGCAATATAACTCTAGTCAAAGTTCATGAAAAGTGCATGAGTGTAGGCAATATGCATCAAGTTTCCTTTCACTCCCTTAGAAAAATTTTACTACCTAAACTCAGATATATATATATATATATATTCATCATTCTTTCTTTGCCAAGGGTTTTTTGCTGGCATTCATTTAAGCTTGCTTCGTGACACTATTTAGCGTGAGAGATAAGAGAGAGCATACCACGAATCCCCACCTTAATCTAGACATCACTAGGCTTTCTCTTCAACTCATACCCTAAGGTTTTGGACTTGAGAACTAAGAGGGAGCAAACCACGAAGCCCCAAGTAACTTTTTACCCCTAGGTAGAGGAGAGTTCATTTCATTTTTTCTTGCCTTGGCAGAACATTGCTGCCTTATTTATTTCTTTTTACCCTAGCATCATTTTTTTCTAAATCTGAGCATAGTTTCAAAAAGTCTAAGTTTGCTAAGGAACTAGATACATACTACGTGTTAAGTGTAAGTTCAATTCCCTAAACTAGAGATCAATTGCCAAGAAAACCTGACATACTACGCTGCTGGCATGGCATGACAACTAAAGATTAAAATTTCCTCATTGGACAGACACCTAGATCAAATTAAACTTGCCTAACAAATGCTAACATTTTTCAAAATTAAACCGAGGCAAAATTTTCTTTTTTTAGTGGTTCGGTATGCATCTATCTAAATGACCTAAATGGCATGACAATAGAATTTAGACATGAAATGTATGGCATGACATAAATGTGAGAAAATACACACCCCAAAACAATTGGGTATCATTCTAGAAAAGCTAATGTGGTGGCAGATGCGTTAAGTCGTAAAGTTGACATTGAGCTTAGAGTGATGTTTGAGAGCTTAAGCGTGACGCGAAAAGGTGGCTTGTTAGCTGAGTTACAGTTTAAACCTAGATTGTCACAGATGATTAAAGGAAGACAGCTGTATAATGTTTCCATGGTTTCGTATGTTAAACACATTTTGGATGAAAACCCCACCAATTTTATTTCGATAATGATGGGGTTTTGTGCTTTAATGGTCGAATAGTCGTGCTAGAAGATTCGAAATTGAGGTCCACTATTTTGGTAGAGGCTCACTCTAGTCCTTTTGTTAAGCATCCTGGTGGTACAAAGATGTATCGGGATTTAAAGGAATTTTATTATTGGATTGGTTTGAAAAAAGATGTGGCCGAGATTGCTTCTCGTTGCATGGTGTGTCAGTACGTTAAGGCTGAACATCAGTTTCCTTATGGGTTGTTACAACCTATTCAGATTCCAAAATGGAAATGGAAAAAATCACCATGGATTTTGTGACGAGTTTGCCTTTGACATCATCCAAAAAGTATTCGATATAGGTGATTTTTGATTGTTTTACAATGTGTGTGCATTTTCTGGCTATGCATACAACGTATTCGTTGGACAGGTTGGCATAATTGTATATCGCTGAGATTATAAGGTTGCACAGGGTTCCTAAGTATATTACATCAGATAGGGATCCACATTTTACAGCAAGGTTTTGGGGAAGCCAGCAGACAGCTTTGGGTATAAGGCTTAATTTCAGTACGTCTTATCATCCTCAGATGGATGGCTAGTCTAAGAGAGTTATTCAATTTTAGAGGATAGGTTGAGGTGTTGTGTTATTGAGTTTCATGGGATTGGGAGAAAAAATTACCCTTGGTGGAGTTTACTTATAATAATAGCTATCAGTCGAGCATTCAAATGGCTCCTTATGAGGCTCTTTATGGACGTAGGTGTCGTACACCTCTTTGTTGGGCGAAATTGGGTGAGAAACATGTTACAGGGCCCGATTTGCTCAAGGATACAAATGAGAAGGTGAAACTCATTTGTGATATGCTTAGGGAGGCTTCGAGTCGGCAAAAGTCTTATACAGATTTGAAGCGTAAAGAAACTGAGTATGAGGTGGGTGATAAAGTATTCTTGAAGGTTTCGCCTTGGAAGTAGGTAATGAGATTTGGGCGCAACGGTAAGCTAAACCCTAGATTCATTGGACCTTATTAGATAATTGAGCGTGTTGATCTTGTTGCTTATAATTTGAAAATACCGGTTGAGCTTGAGAAGATACATAATGTTTTCCCTGTGTCAATGCTTCGGAAGTTTAGATCGGATCCGCCGTATATTGTACCGGTTGAGGAGATTGTGTTGTGACCTGAGGTGTCGTATGATGAGGAACCGGTAAAGATATTGGATTCTAGTTCTAAGGTTCTCTGTGGCAAGACCATTGAATTGGTTAAGGTGTTAGGGCGACACCGAGGAGTCGATGAAGCGACGTGGGAAGCAAAGACGGATATGGAAAAGCAATTTCCTTATCTTTTTCCTTTAGGAAAATTTTGGGGGTGAAATTTCCTAAGAGAGGGAGAGTTCTAACGCCTTGAATTTGGGCCTAGGAGTTAGAATTTAATCGGATAAAATGGTTTTTGGCTAAAATAAAATATACAAAAATTATCTAAAATGTTTAATTAAAGTATTGAACATATGCGAGCTTTCAATTTGATGAAATTAATTCGAATTAGAAGACATTTTGGTTTGTGACCAAAATGTAAAGTTTTCAAAATAGTTTTGGTGACTAAATCGTAAAATGGTTAAAACTTAGAATTTTTAAGGAGCTATTAAACCCAATTGTTTTATCAGACTTTTTCCTTAATTTTATCTATTTTAAAATGGTTTTAAGGGATTAATATATTGTATAAAAGGGATTTTTTTGGTTTTAATTAAAACAAATCAAAAATATTTTCTCACGTAACTAACTTTCTCCAAGCTTTTTCTCTCAAATTCTCAGCAACCAAACTACTATTTTCTCTCGAAATATTCTATGGATTCATCTTTTTAATTCCACATTTGATTTCAACAATGATTCTTCATTAATCTTCTATTTCTACATTGAATTTCTCTTCAAGTCAAGCCAATTAAGGAATGAGTCAACTATTAGAGGTGATTTTCATTTCTCTCCTTTAATCAAAGGTTCTTTACTGAAATTCCCAAGTTCTTGATCCTTTGTAATCAATTTTTGTTATGTGTTGATGATTTAATCGAGAAGGTAAGGTTTTATATTAATTTTGTTAAGAAATTTGGTTGGGGCTTGTTATGGATCTGAATTGTTTTGATCTTGATTGAGTTAGATCATATATAAAGTGTATATTAATCTCATGATATGTGATTTGCAAAAGGAAATCCCGAAACTAATAGAATTGCTAATTTCATAGGTTGTTTAAGGTTAGTTTTTGGGTTGTTTGTGGTGTTAATTGATTATTGGAGGTATAATGATGTTTATGAGGTGTTTTTGGTTTGGTTTTGATGTGTATAAGGTGTTAGATTCGTTGGTATTCTGATTAGTATTGGGTGGAGGATGTTTGATGTAGATTTTGGTAGTTTCGGCTTGGTTTCGGAAGGTTCATGTAAAGGATGGGGGATTCTGTTTAGCAGCGAGATTGAATGCATATTGATGCATTTTCCTCTGGTTTTATGTGCCTAAAACAGGGGACAATCGAGGCGAGGTTGCCTAGTGGTGTACATTGTGTTTCGGAGGCGTAATTTGCTTTGGAAAGCTAAACAAAGTGTAGCGGTGAGTGAGTATTCGCGTTAAGCTCTTTAATGGTTTGGTCGATGGATCATGGGATTTTAGTTTAAGCCTAAAAAGCTAAACTAAGCTCAGGCGTAAGTGGTTCTTACTTCGCTCGATTAATGGTTTCATTATGAGCTTGCGGATTCATGTTGGTTTAAATATGGTTTGGTTTTCATGATTTGGTTTAAAACATGAAATGGTTTACTTACTATAAATGCATGATTTTGAGATTAATATGCAATGTAAATTAAGGTAAATGAATGCCTAAGAGCATTGAGATTTATTCCAAAAGGAATGAGAAGTTGTCTTTGGCAATGTGGTTTTGCATAAGAAATTGTTTTGAGAATTGCATTGAAAATAATAAGTAAATGTGTTTAAAATTTATATATTGGCTATGTGACGTGATGAGAAATTATCGGATATAATTAGCATGCCATGGGGTTAAAGTGCACTATAATATAAATAAGTCAATCGCACCATAGTTCCTTGAGGAAAAGCGGTTTAACTAGACTACTCAGACTATGGGTTGTCACTTGGGGTATGCGGTTTAACTAGGCAGCCCAAGTGATGGTACCTTACGGTTTAACTGGGCAAGGTATGAGATTTGGTAAAGGTGAGACCACTGGAATCCGTGTATATGATGTGCAATTATAATGTTCCACTATTGTGGATGTGTGGATAGAGGTGAGACTATCCAGGTCACTATCAAAGCCTATATATATGAGATTTAAATGATTCATGAAATGAATTTAAATGCATATGGTTGTTATAAATGATATGTTTTGTGGAAATATATGAGAAAAGGTTTTATGTGAATTATGAGATGGATTTAAATGCATATGGTTGTTATGCAAGATATGTTTTGTTGAAACATATGAGAAAAAGCTTATTTTGATATTTGTCAAAAGGTCTCAAGTGTGACAAGGTTTTAAAAAGAGTTTTAGATTGCATCAATGTTTTATCCTTGAGCATCCTCACTAAGCAAGTGTGCTTACGCTCTCTTTTATCCTTTGATGCAGAGCAATAAAGTTGAAGGGGCTGGTGTTGTTTGGCAAGAAAAAATCCAAGAGCGAGACAATTATTTGAGTATGAAAACTTAGTTTTAAATTCGGTTAATAAGGCAACGTGTTTACCATATTTTTGGGTATTTGTAATCTGATTTTCTGTTTGTTTGCTGGTGTTATTTGCTATGGTTGATAGCTCCTATTGATGTTTGTTTGAAGTATGTTTGATAGGAGATTGCGTATGGTTTAATTTTCATTAATTGCCATGTCATTAGTATGTTACTTGGATGCCTATGTTTATGGCCATTTTGATGCAAACATGTTTTGATGGATGTTAGTAATTCAATGGTTTTATGCCTAAGCTGAAATATGCC
The DNA here is from genome assembly GCA_019671005.1 of Hibiscus mutabilis. Lineage (NCBI taxonomy): Eukaryota > Viridiplantae > Streptophyta > Magnoliopsida > Malvales > Malvaceae > Hibiscus > Hibiscus mutabilis. The sequence continues at coordinate 9,601,812 of CM033733.1, read as the reverse complement.
TTGATTCCTATTTTAGATGTTGAGTTGGGTGAGTTTAGGAAGCATGCCTTTAGATTTGGGATGTTGATGCATAATGTTCTACTTAGTTATGTTTGCCATGATTTGGGACATGTTTTATCCCTTGATTTGTTGAGGCATAAGTATGTGATTGATTGGAACATGTTTGGTTTGCTAACTGAGGGAAAAACTAGCTAAATTGGACATTACAAGTCTAAGGGTATCGATACTCGTGTCTAGGTATCGATACCAGTTGGCAAAATTTACCCTAAGTATTGATACTCGAGAAGGCGTATCGATACGGTGCACATAATTTTTCCGGGGGTATGTATAACCCCTTGACTCGGCCTAGATACCAGACTGAACCGATCGAGCTACATTGAGTTTATCGAGACAAACCCGAACGATAACTTAGAAACAGTCTATTTTTCCTTTTATCTTGTCTAAATGCATAATTTAGTCTTAAGGTGATCATCCTGACAGAGTGTAAAACTCACAATTAAATCGGGCGTCAATTTGATATCTAATTGATTGAGAGTGCACTTTAGGGACTAAATTGTAATTTTGGAAAACTAAAGGGACTTACGTAAATACAAAGTTACCAAACCATAATTAATCAGGTTATATGCAATCTGGTTAAGTTTCAACTTAAAATAATCATCCAAGCTCATTTAATTGCATGCTCACGAAACATGAACTAAACTGCAAAGATTCAAACTTCAGCAAAGCACCATGCCAGAAATAACATACTGGGTATCGATACTATCTTTGCCCGTATTGATACGGGTTCACTTTGCAAAGGGTATCGGTACGGTCCTCAGGCGTACCAATACCAGTAGTTCGATATCCAAAATAGAGAATTCTAGTAGCTAAATGGCGTACCGGTACCAAGTGTAATTTCTGAGGGGTGTACCTGTAACACCCCGAATTTGGGCCTAGAAGTTAGCTAGATAGATTAGATGGTTCTGGGGAACTGGATTAGGCGATTCGAGCTAGTTTCAGTAATTAATTCATAATAATTTTTTTGCTAAAATAAAATATAGAAAAATATTAGAAAATGTTTAATTAATATATTAAGAGTTTTGTTAAACTCAATTTAATGAAATAAGTTCGAATTAAATGACATTTTATCTGGTGACTAAAATGTAAAGTTTTCAAAACTATGTTGGTGACTAAATTGTAAAAGGGTCAAAACTTAGAATCTTTAAGGAGCTAATTTTCCAATATTTTTAATCAGACTTTTCCCTTAACCTAGGCTATTTTTAAATGGTTTTAAAATGTTTATTTAATAAAAATAAAATAGACTTAGTTAAAAGATTTTTAAAAGGTGGTTTACTTTTCTCACGTAACTACTTTTGCTCTCAACTTTTATCTCAATTTTCTCAGCAACCAAACTACCAATTTCACTCTAAAATGATCAAGAATCATCTCTTTTTGATTTCATTTTGAGTTCTTAGTTGATTCCTTTGATTTCTACATCAAACCTATTTGTTTTCTTGGAGATTTCATTAAAATCAGGTTAACTTATGGAGAAGTAAGCAATTAGAGGTGATTTTGTTTCTCTCCTGTAATCAAAGCTTCTTTACTGAAATTCTCAAGTTCTTGATTCTAAAGAATTGATTTTTGATATGTTTTAATGAATAAATCATGATTATAAGGTTTTAATTAATTTTTGATAAGAAATTTGATAGATCTTGTTAATAGATCTGATTATTGTTGATTCGAATTGATATAGATCATATTTGAGATATGTTTTAATGTTATAAGAAGAGATTAATAAAAATAATCCCGAAACTAATTGAATTGCTAATTTTCTAGGTTGTAAATAGTTAAATTTTGATGTGTTCTTGGTGTTAAAAGGTTGCTGGAGATATAAAGTGGTATTATTAGTGTTTTTGGATGTTAATTGATGTTGTTGAGATGTTAAAATCATTGAGTTATGGCTGGGCCTCGTTTAGGTTGAGTTTAGTGATGTTTTCGGTTGTTCTTGGAAGGTGTTTGATGGCTTTTAGTGTGGCGAAGTTGAGAGTAGATGTTGCTAGGATTAAATATGCGTTGTAGTGCATTAATCCTCTGTTTTTGTGTGGGTAAAATAAAGGAGACGGACCCTTTAGCAATTGGAGAAGTTTTGGAGGCTTGAAAAGCTTGATTTTGCATCAGCAAGTGGAGCTTTGTGTTGTCGGTGAGTGGAAACATGGTTTACAACTTTGTAAAGGTTTGAAAGTGATTTTGGGAGTTTAGATTAAGCTTGAAACGCTTGTCTAAGCTCGAAAGTAAGTATTAGACGATTTCACTCTTAATTTCTGTAACTCCTCGGTTTTGGGCCTAGTAGCTTTCTAGGTTGATTAGATGGTCTGATGGATCAGATTATGGGATTCGAGTCAGTTTTGGGATTAAACGGAAATAAATATTTTTGAGTGAGGAAAAAATATGGAAAAATATCCTAAAATCTTTATTTAATATGGGAATGATTTTGGTAAAATCAATTTTACAAAAAAAGTTTCAAAAGGTGACATTTTGAGTCAGTGACCAAAATGTAAAGTTTTAAAATTGTTTTTAGTGACTATTTTGTAAAAGGGTCAAAACTTAAAATGCTTAAGGAGCTATTTGGCCAAAGTCTAATATCATACTTTTCTCTTTTAGTTGGACATTTTAAAAAATGTTTTAAATTAAATAAAAAGGCTTGGGGAAATTAAATTCATAATTAGCATTTAAAGAAAACTTTACGTAACTAACTTTTCAACAAAAGATTCTCTCAAATTCTCTCCAGCCAAACACTCTTTTCTACTTCAATTTTTTAGGTAAATACTTGATTTCAATATTCTTTTGTTTTCAAATGAATCCTTAATGGTTTCCTAACAAAACCTATTTGATTTGATCTTGTTTTCTCAAGAAAATTCATCCAATTAAAAGGTAAGCCAAGGTTAGAGGTGATATTCGTTCTTCTCATCTAATATAAGGTTCTTTATTGAAATTCCCAAGTTATTGATCCTTTACAAGTGTTTTCTAAGTTGATTTGATGATTTAATTATGGAAAATTTGTTAAATCAAGGTTTAAATGATGAGATTGATGTATTTTCGTATAGGCTCTATTTTGCTGAGTTCTTGATTGATTTTAATCATGATTTTGATGTGTTATAATGTTAATAAGTTGATTTTAGCAATGGAATCCCGAAACTCAGTGAATCTCTAATTTTCTAGGTTGTTAGTTGTGAGTTTTTGAAGAGTTGTGGATGTTTAATGAATGATGGAGATATAAGGATGGTGTAACGTGTTTTTAGATGTTTATTGATGTTATTTGATGGGTTAAAATGTTAGGTTTTGACTGGGTTAAGTTCGGAAGGTGTTTGATGTTGTTTTAGGTTGCAGTGGACTGAAATTGGGTAGAGGTTGTTGAGAATTTGTGTGAATTGTTGTCGCCGGGCTGTTGAATGCATTTTGATGCATTGAACCCTCTATTTTTGTATGGATAAAATTAGGGAAGTTGATCTTCAAGCTTGAACGAACGTTTCGGAAGCTTTGGAGTCGTGTTTACCGTATCGACAAGTGAGGCTTTGCGTGTCAGTGAGTGAGAACGTGTTTTACAGCTTTTCAAAGGTTTGAAAGTTGTGTTTGGGAGTTTAGATCAAGCTTGAAACACTGGTCTAAGCTCGAAAGTAAGTAAAGGATGAATTCTCTCTCGAACTCAGTTTGACAATTGGTTTTAATGCACTTTTTAGATAACTTGATACTCACTGTATATGTATGATTTGAGCATGGTTTAATGCTGGAAAATGTTTATAAAATGATGATGATGATGCATTTAGAAGTAATTCATGTTTTGGAAATGTCGTTGAACATTGGTTAATGCATGGTTTAATGTATTGGATAAATGGTTTTAATTGATGCATATGAAACAATGAGTTAATGTTAATGAATATAATTGGTAAGTGATGGTAAGAAAAGGTTATGGAAATGTTATCGGATATAGTTAGCCGGCCATAGGATTTAAAGTGCACTATAATAAGTCGCCCATAGTTCGTAGAGGTGATGTATTGAATGTATTACTTCGACCATGTGAACCCCAATATTGTTGAGGTATTATTTCAATGGCTTTTACTCCAGCTACGACCGTAGAGGTGATGCATTGGAAGTGTTTACTCCAAATTAGAGGATAAGCCTTGGTAGTGTAGATGTAATGCATGTGTTGCATTTACTACATGCCATTGAGCTGTAAGTGATTGCGATATCACTTGGAAAATCCGTGTATTCGATGTGGTTTGATGAAAGTAATGAGATTTGGGAAAGGATAACTCGTAAGCCAATATAATGAATTGATGTATCATGTTGATGGATTGTTTTGTATAATGGGATTTATACATGTGAATACTTTTTAAGCTTTGCATATGGGTTGTTATGCATGGTAATGCTTAAATTGAGGGTTGTATATGGGAGCATGCTGTTGAGTCCTTGATACATGTTGCATATGGTTTAATATGCATGATTTGGAAAAGATTAAGTGCATAACTTTGAAAGTAAGACATGATGGTTTTTTGTAATAAAATGTATGTGAAAGGTTTTGGAATAAATCAGTTTAAAATGCATTGGATGATGTTTTGTGTTTGAGCGCTCCTCACTAAGCATTACGTGCTTACGCTCTCTTTTATCATCAATGCAGATTAACGGATCGAAGGGCAGCAAATAAGCGAAGAATGATATCCAAGGACTTGGTTGCAAAGTATGGTTTGAAACAATACATAGTAGTAATATGGGCAATGTGTCAAATGTTGTTTTGGGATGGTTGTTTGCTAAACTCCCTATTTGTGTAAGTTTTATATGTTGGTTTGGACTTGTAAGAGGTTTAAAGTGCTTGAGATGTGTTTGGATTTATGTTTTGGATGTTGAGTAGGAAGCATGCCTATAGATTATGTGAATGGTTGTGTTAGGCTTGCTAGGTTTGCTTAAAATGTTGATATGTTGATTCCAAACATGCTAATGATTATATATGATGTTTAGAAGATGTTTAAGGTTGATTGAAGTGAGCCAAAGAGTCATATGTTGGACCTAGAGGTTATTACAACCCTTCGCGTAGTAGTACGAGTACCTAGGGATCGGTACGCAAGGTCTGAAATGGCTTTGTTTTAAGTGTAAAATGCAAAAGGGCATCGATACGATTAGCTGAGTATCGATACACCCCTAGAATTTTGTACATCAGAATCGGTACACAGGTTTGAGTACCAGTACCACCCCTTCATTTATAAAGAGTCGTACCGATACGCGGGGTACCGTATCAGTACTCGAATTGGTCACTGAAATTTTGGGTTTTGAGAAATCACAAGGGAAATCAGTATGGGGTCAAGAATGTATCGGTACGGGTGGGTTAACACACTGTATCGATAGAAAGGTTTGTGTATCATTACATGTAGCTGTTATGGTCATTAGGCTGTATCGGTACGGGCAGGCCCATATCGATACGCCCTATTACTTTTGTGCATGTTAGCCTGCTGAAGTTTGGAAATTGTGCAATTTGATCCCTGAATGTTATATATGCTATTACTTTAGCTTGGATGATTGTTTTGAGCTGGAATTTAACATGTGAGCATAAAATTAAACTAATGAATGATTGGTAAACTTAATTTTAATTAAGTCCTTGTAATTTGTGGAAATTATATTTTGGTCCCTAGAATGTATATTAGAGCAATTGAATCCTGTTTTGAAATCCGTTTTCAATGTAACATTTTCGCTTATGCATGTTCACCATAGGAAATATATATTGATGTATTTAGACAAGATAAAAGAAAAAATGATTCGGTTTAGGTTATTAGCTCGTGTTTGCTTTAGTAAACCAGATGTGATCCTTTTAGCTTGGTTTTGGCTAGGCCGGGTTAAGGGGGTTACAATTTCGGTTTGCCAAAGTTGATTTTCTCATGCCTATGTTTATGTTTTGATACCTACTGTTTTATGCATGTTTTGGAAATAGAATATGATGCAAATGATCCTATATTGATGACATTTGAGTATGGCAAATGATTTGTGAAAAGGATTTCAATGATATGTAAGTGCACGTTTTGTTGCATTGGAAATTGGTTTGAATGATGCTTATGAAAAATAGTGTGGTATCATGTTTAAAGTGGAATATATTGGCAAGTTACAATGAAATAAATGTTATCGGATATAGTTGGCATACCATAGGGTTTAAAGTGCACTATAATAAGTCGCCTCATATGTGTCGAGGGGTTAATTGTGCCATTTTCTCCACTATAGAAATCACATCGGTCGAGGGGTTAATTGTGTCGTATTCTTCCACTGGTAGATTACGTATCACAATGGTTGAGAGGTTAATTGTGCCGTTTGCTCCCATTGTAGATATTATACATCATAACCGTTGAGGGGTTAAATGTGTCGTTTGCTCCGGTTATAGATGTATGTGAAGTGGTCGAAGGAACCACTTGTGAAATCTGTCTATACGATGTGTTTTGATAAAGGAAAGGTTCTATTTTTGGGTCACTTGAATGGCGATATATGAATTAATTTATCATGATGGATAAATATGTTTTGTATAATGAGATTTATACATGGTTTTGATAAACGAATTAATTTCTCATCAATGTATGTTATGTTGGTTTAAGATGACGTTGATTGTTGTATAATATGTACAGTGTTTGATTATATAATTTTATGACTGAAATATGGTGTTTTAGGGTAGAATCTTAGGGACACGTTGCCTTATTACTACAAGTGTAAATGAATTTTGTTTTTGAAAAATGAACGTCTTGGATCCTTGCTTGAAGCTAGCGTAATTATATTTTTGGTTATATTTTCATACTATAGATACATATTTTTTATTATGCCACTGAGTCAAGAGCTTAGGTCAACACGAATAATGCTGTAAGAGGGCATAAAGTTGAGGGTGAGATAGTGCACCCTGAGGGGTTACCACCTCCTCCGCCTAATCCGCCAGTTGGGGTGGATGTTGGGTAAGCATCGCTAGTCCCACCTGCGGCAGATGTTAATACGGGACTTCTGTTGGAGCATTTACATAGTTTAGGAGGTTCTGAGTTTAGAGGTTTAGCTCCTGAGGTAGCCGAGGAGTGGTTTGCGAGTACCAAGAGTATTCTTGGTCAGATAGAGTGCATGGATGTGCGTAAGTTAGGCTGCATCATATTTTTGCTTTAGGGATATGCCTATAGCTGGTAGACTACCACTATAGCGGGAATGGCACCAAGGATGTGACTTGGGAACTTTTGGTGTTACTTTTCGAAAGAAGTATTTGGATACTCGGGACCAGGATGAAAAGAAGCGTGAGTTAATGTCTTTGGTCCAGGGTAATATGTCTGTTTTGGAGTCTGAGATTCAGTTTGTTCGTTTGAGACAATATGCACCTGAGTTGGTTCTAGATGATCGACAACGATGTGATCATTTTTTATATAGTTTGGTCAAGAATGTTAAGACCTATATGTTGGCTTCGAACTACACTAATTTTGATTTCTTGGTTAGTCAAGCCAAGGATATTGAGTAGAACTTGGGTTTGTCTTCTCGTTTTGGGGCTTGAGTTTTAGCAAGAGAGTTGTTGATTCGAATGTTGGTGGTGGTCTGTTCAAGAAGAATCAAGACAGAAAGTATCATCCTGATCAGAGACGTGGTGGAGGTTATGCTGGATGTGGACAGTAGGGTCAAAACACCTATGCTGGAGTAACAGAGTATAAGCGCTGTTTAAAGCGTCATTCGGGAGAGTGTTGGGTTATACATGGTACCTGTTGGAATTGTGGTTTGCAGGATTATTTGAGACGTGATTGTCCGCAGATGGCTAGGGATGGATAGGCTTTTACACCTGTTATTGCACCGTAGAGAGGTCGTGGTCGTGGATGAGGTAATTTCTAGCGTCGAGAGAAAGGTCAGAGAACTGTAGCTCATACATTGGCTATTCAACCCGAGGGTGGTGAACCTGTGAGGATCTATGTGTATCGCAAGGGAAAGAATGACACAAATATGATTGCATGTACTTTTACTTTGCAGTTCATGCCATTACTTTCTTTGATAGATTTTGGTTCCACGCATTCATATATCTTGCTCAATTATGCATGTTTGCTTGATATATCTGTAGAAGTGTTAGATGTGGGTATGAGAGTAACTAGTTCTTTTGGAGAAACAATAGTTACTAGGAGGTTATTTAGGAGATGTCCTTTGATGGTTCAAGAACATGTGTTTGTGGTAGATATGATAGAGTTACCGTTCATGGTTTTGATGTAATTCTGGGTATGGACTGGTTGACTAAGCATAGGGTTGTGGTCGATTTCAAAACCAAGCTAGTTTCATTGAAACTTGCTGATGATTATAAAGTGGTGGTTGTGGGCGAGAATGTTAAATTATTGTCCAATGTGGTTTCAGTGTTAGAAGCGCGAAAGTTGTTAGAATTTGGGTGTCAAGCATATTTGGCTTATGTTATAAACCCAAATATGAAAGAGATGTGTGTTCAGGATATTCGTACTGTTTGCGATTTTCTAGGGTTTTTTGGAGGAGTTGCCTCGGTTGCCGTCGAATAGGGAAGTAGAGTTTTATATCGAGACGTATACCGATACGAATCTAGTGTCAATTGCTCTGTATCGCATGGCACCTAAAAAGTTGAAGGAGTTGAAGACGTAACTTTAAGAGTTGTTGGATCAAGGTTTTATCTTACCAAGTGTGTCACAATGAGGAGCACCAATATTGTTCGTGAAAAAAAGGATGGCACGAGGAGGATGCGTATTGATTATCAACAACTGAACAAGTTGACGATTAAGAATAAGTATCCTTTGCCACAATTGATGATTTGTTTGATCAGTTTTAGGGGTGCTACAATGTTTCCAAGATTGTTCTGAGGTCTGGTTATTATCAGTTAAAGGTTAAGGATAAAGATGTACTGAAAACTGCTTTTCACACACGTTATGGACATTATGAGTTTTTGGTGATGCTTTTTGGGTTGACAAATACGCTTGTTGCTTTTATGGATATGATGAATCGGGTATTCCATGAATATTTGGATCAGTTTATGGTTGTGTTCATTGATGATATCATTGTGTACTCTCGTACCGAGGAAGAACATGATCGATATTTGCAAATTTTGTTGCAAACTTTGCTGGATAATCGATTGTATACTAAGTTGAGCAAGTGTAAATTTTGGTTAAGGGAAATAGTTTTCCTTGGACATGTGGTGTCATTAGAAGGTATCCGTGTGGATCCGTATAAGATTGAGGCAGCGTTGATTTGGAAGTCACCTAAGTCGGTGTTAGAGGTTCGTAGTTTATTGGGGTTAGCAGGGTATTATCGTCGTTTTATAGATGTGTTCTCGAAGGTTGCAGCTTCTTTGACTAAGTTGTTGCAAAACGATGTTTGTTTTGGGTGGACGGAGGATAAACAACAAGATTTTAAGAAGATCAAGGAAGCTTTGACGCAAGCTCCAATCTTGATTCAACCTAAATCAGGTAAAGAGTTTGTTGTTTATAGTGATGCATCCTATGTTGGTTTGGAGTGTGTGTTAATGCAAGAAGGAAATTTGTGGCTTATGTATCTAGGCAGTTGAAAATGCACGAGCGTAATTATCCTACGCATGATTTAGAGCTTGCCGCAGTGGTGTTTGCTTTAAAGATCTGGAGGCATTATCTCTATGGTGAGAAGTGTATTGTGTAACGACACAGATTTTAGAATTCAAGGGTCGGGTTAACCCAAGAGTTGGGCCTTGCATTTTAGGCCATGTATAATTCCTTACTGGGCTTCCCTCTTGTTGTGGGTTTGGGCTTGAGGCCCAATGTGACATCGGGTTTAGGGTGTTACAAAAATATTAGCAATGACAATAAATTAATTCGAAATGAATTAGAACGAAGCTTAACTGTATCGTGGCATGAAACACTACCTTAGAAGCAAATTTGTCCCGATTGGTGTAATCGCTGCACTGGACACCCCCAAGGTGAACACAGTCTCTCCTTGAAATCATACACCTGAAATCAGGAGTGGACAAAGGTGGTATTGCTCTTCTCTTAGAACTCAAAGTTCGAAAATATCTTATATAAAAACATAGAGGAAGAAGTGTTTTACAAATTTTGTTTGCTATATGCTAGAATGAGTTGAAATGCTTAGAATTTATAGGCTCAAATCGAGGACAAAAGAGTAAGAAGTCAATGATAGATGCAAAAATAATAAGTTTCATAAACATGTACTAAAGGCCATAAATATTATTTTTAATACTATGTCAAAAAAGGTCAAAACCACTTAAATGTAGTAGAAAAACCGGTTCAGAAATGTTACAATTATGGTCCAATTCAACAATTGAATTAAAGGCCGAATAAGAGGAGTGTTGTTATTAACAACAAATAATCAACCTCAATAACCTTCATTAACACATTTCTGAAAATGTTTCAAAAAGAGCTCTTAAATTAAGAGAAAATCTTATGAATTTTCTCTAAAAATATAATACATGTGTGGTACGTGTTAACACAAACCGAACTGACCTGACCAAGCGGCAATCACGGTGCATGCGTACGAAGGCCTCGTCATCCATCCATTCAATAAAGAGGAGAAGGAAAGGCTTAATATATATCATTTTTAAAGTTACTTTCCTACCTAATAAGGGATTACATGCCTTACTCTCTTGAGCATTACAAACACTTAGTGCAAGTGATCGTTAGCTTTTATAGCTCAGGATTATATTATTAAGGGTCACATGTCTAGTTCTGAGTCTCTTTATGTAAATACTCTTTTATCCATAAATACTCTTAATATATACCCTTTCTTAAAGCTTTATATGTGTCTTTTGATTATGGTATGATATGTTAAAAGATAGCTTAATGTTCCATGTGGTTAAAATGACCAATTGTGTGTTTATATGTTAGATTGGTAAGTTCAACATGTTTGAGAATGAAACTTGTCTGTGATGTGAATTGCTTTCTAGATTATTAAACTTGCAGCCTTTATATGCATTTGGTTGGTAGTTGGAATTGAGACCAAATATCCTTGAGTTGTTTGATTTGTGAATTGGAATAAATGGCATGTTGTATGTTTTGCCTTTTAGGTAATGGACTTTAGCTCTGGTTTTGAAATTAGTTAGTATTCTCAAATTGAGAAGTTAGCCTTAATGGTACCATTTGACAACCTTTATGATTAGAAATTTGTGAAATGATCCTTGTATGGATCTTGATGACAAGATTATATTTGAAGTATGTTTGGCATGGTTTAAAGTCCTACTAATGGTAAAATAGTATGCGTGGGGCATTAAATATGCATTTATTGGTTTCTTGTATATTAAGGAAGTTAAATTTTTGCATTTCAGGTCAACGGTTTTGAAACTATTGAACCTGGTTTCGATACATTGAACATCGAAATGGTGAATTGTAGCACGTTTCTTTGCTTTTCTGGCACGTTTTATCTGTTCTTATAGGTTTTCTTAGGGTTGAGTTTGACGATGCTCTCCAGTGGCATTTATTTAGCCATCTTGTTGATATATCCATGCTTTAGACCTTCGAACGGGATATAAGTTCTCTTATATCGATATACACTCGCAATCACCAAAAATAGTTCATGGTTAAAATCGGTTTTGTCAACATGTTGTCATTGTTATATACATTTTTATGTTAGTGTTGATAGCGTTTATCCTTCACCAACGGCAATGATGTTTGTTTGTATATCATATTTTAATGAGAAAATTTTTTCAAGAAAGTTGAGGGTCTAATTAAAATTTTCAAAAAATTTGGGAGACTTAATGAAAATTTCAACAATTTGGAGAACTTAATTAAAAATATTCAAAAAAATAAAACTTAATGAGAATTTCTAACAAATTTGAAGGACCTAATTAAAATCTAAAATATTTGAGAAGCATAATTTAAAATTTCCCCAACTTTGGGGTACCAAGGCTCCCCAGACTTGCTTATGCTCCGCTTCTGCACTTAATAATAAAGTGGTTTGATTGTTATAATAGGTAGAGAAAATATTTTGATTGTGACTTTTTAAGATACGGTAATTTAATTATAAGCTTTTTTTAACAAAGTTTAAGCAAAAGGTGCTATGCGACAGTTAACAGAGTGTCCTCCAACAGTTTTCAACGGTTTTTCTTTTTCGTTTATTTTTTTAATGTTGGCGGCGATTTTTGTCCGTTTTGTTATTTTTTTATATTTATCTTTGTTGGTAAATATTTTCTTGTTCTTTGTTTTTTTAACGGATTCATATCACATATGTTTTTATGTTATTTTTTCGTATGAGCTTAAATGTTAGAAAGATGCCCAAATTATACTATTTTTTCCAGTTAGGTGCTTAAACGTTGTTTCAGGCCAAATTGATACACAACGTTTACTTTCGTAACTCAAATCAAGTTTTCCACCGACTGTTAAAAAATTCTGTCATCCAATTATAACATGACATGCAGTCTGTTTTTATTTTTTTAATTTCTTCAAAAATATAAATTTCTTAAAAACACCAAAGTTTGAATTTCTTTCAATCAAACCCTCAAATCACATCTCCTTCACCGTCCGACATCCCCCACACGTTAATGGCTCACTGTTCACCGCCAAACATCGCGTACGTCACCGTTCGACATCCCCACCCTTTAACCGTCGGTCAGAAACCCAATTGGCCTCTTTTTTCTTCATTGTTGGATATTCGTTAACGGAACAATCGATGGTTCATTCGTCTGTTTTTGACAACGGGATGATAGGGTCTTCATTCGGGGGGATTCGACGAAGACAATGGTAGCGGGTGGAGTTGAATCGGTGGTTGAATAGGAGAAATTTAGGGATTTAAGTATTTAAGGTTAGAGTTTGGGGCTTCTTTAGAGAAATTAAAGGTTTTTAGTTTTTACAAAATTAAAATTTTTCATTTTTTAAAAATAAAAATAACAAAATAGGTCACGTGTCGCGTTTTTATCACCAATCATACAAAATGTTCTTTTTAAAATTCATTTGTGGAAAATGACCATCATATGGCTGCTGGAAAAAGAAACAGTTAAACTCAGCATTTGAATGTTCTTTTATCACCAATCTAATCCTTTGGTGGGTGGCCATATATGTAAGAAAATGACCACTGGGTACAAGCATGGTTGGATGTTTTTACTAATCGATTAAGTCAAAAATATTTTTCATTTCATTTATAACATCAAATATCCGTTCAACAAAGTTTGTTGAACTGAAAGTAAGAGTTAATCGAAAGTTGGATAATTAAGGCACTTTGGGAGTTGGGGACCAGGCACAGCCCTTGTATTCTACCCAAGGCCTAGCCACAGTTTGCGATGTAAATTAGGCCACGTTCTCAAGCTTTTATATTGGAACCAAATGTTCAAAGATGGGATATGTGTTCTTGGCTCCCACACACAATTGAGTGATTCATATTCAAAGTTATTTAATACTAGGCGAATTGATGAATTTAACAACTTTGAAGTTGCTGTTTAGTTTTTTTTAGGTTTTTATTCTCTCTCTACTTTTTTTCTAGATATTTTTGATGTTAAAAAATAAATTTCTAATTTTTTATGGCTATGTCCTGATTAATCTGAATCGATTCGTGTCGTATAATTGATTTTAGAGAGTAAGTCTCCCAATAATTTTTTTATACACAAAGCCTCAAACTCAAAACATGCTTAAGCGATATCAAGTTATTTATCATTTGGACAAACCCCGTTACTAATTTCGTGACTCATATTTTATCACAATTCTTCCTATGCTATTCTTCATCTTCTTTTCTTTTATCATTTAATCCTTTTTCTGTCTCTTTATTTTTGGTTTTACATATTTGATTTTTTTTTTTTGTAATTTGGTTTAATAAATCTTCTTATTCTTTTAACTAAAATGGTGTATTGTAGCACGTTTTTTAACTTTTCTTTTGCTAGCGGTTAAATAAATCACACACAAAAAAAACATTTTCAAGAATCATGAATATGCTTATAGTCACTCTTTTTCTCCCATTTCTATTATTTTTAGCATATATTTTTGTGTGATACCAAAATGAGAAGGCACCAGATAAAAGAGGTAGAGATAGCAGACCAAGATAATTGTGACAAATTAAGATGATTCACCCCGATAGACTTGGGCAAAACCGTAGACAACATGACGATTTGAGCTATAAAGTAAACGAGAAGAGATGATGGAGAAGAGGGGTATTGCCCTCTTGGTCTGGCCTACCTTCTCTCTTCACCTACCTGAGTATTTATAGTCATAGGGACTGTTGGTGATTAGATAGTGACATGCCTAGTGACGGCTTACAGAACTTTCGAGCCAGCAGACTAATGAGGTTGTTGATGTCAAAATGAGGAGACACCAAACAAGAGAGGTGGAGTTAGTAGACTAATGAGGTTGTGGCGGATTCAGACGGTTCACCCCCTATAGACTTGGGGCGGAAAGTCGCAAACAACATGACAATCTGAGCCATGAAGTAAACGAGAAGAGATGATGGAAAAGAGGGGTACTAACCTCCTTATCTGGCCTGCCTTCTCTCTTTACTTGCTCGTGTATTTATAGTCCTAAGGACTATTGATAATTAGATAATGTTAAACCTAGTGACGGCTTACGGATGAGTTGACATAAATAGATCCAACTTTTAATTACTTAGGCTTACATGTTAGGCAAATGGATATCGTGCAAAGGTATCTGGCTATGCCTTATCATCGAGTGTCCTGAGGGCTTCAAAAACATTAATCTCCGGTGGGATTTTTTTCATAGAGACAATTATTGTGAATTATCTTTGGTGATCACCAGATATGGAGGAGCCTGATGCTGAGATTATTTGCGGGGGACGACAAATTTGGGCGTAACTATTTTCAATTACAATGAGTCTACGAGTGAGTCAAAATTCTTGCTTTGAAGGCTTAGGTCCCTTTACTTTTTCATGTCAAAGAATTGGACTAAATCACAAATTATACTTCTAAATTGAACCATCGTGACAAACTATATGACATACAAAGGGACAAGATAAATAATATTAGCACGACATACATAATAAGATATGCTAATTGATCGAGTGGTCAATAATGCTAATCTTGACCTATTTTGTATAAGTTCAAATCCTAATAATGTAATATCTTTATTTTTTATTAAATAAAGAGATATTACATACTCATGCCGGGATTTAAACCATACGAGATGAGTTCAATATAAACATCCTTAGCCACAAGGCCAATTAGTGGATCTCAATGTAATATCTCTATTTAATAAAAAAAAAACAAAACGATTAGACCACGTCATTTTAAGCTATTTTATAAATTGATAACACTTTTAACAATGAATTAGAACATGAAAATAATTAAAAACACATAATATCATGTTAAAAAAAGACACAAATATGACATTGTATATGAATGTGTTAATACTTGCGTAAAATAATTTATGCATTGACATAAATTTTAAATAAATTTCAATACATGAAAATTAACCTTTAAAGTATTTTTATTGACGTAGAACATTTTAAAGTTTGAGTATCAATAGAAAATCATGATTATAGTTTGACAACGTTTGATGCAATTAATTTTTTTTATTTTTTATTTAATTTTCGCATTAAAATAACAAAATTATCCTTCTAATTTTTATTTAAGCTCATTAAATTATATATTCTCAAATTCAAGTATTTCATTAATTTCGGGGCGAATTTAATTGTAGTGTATAAATATAATCAACCTTTTTACATTGGAACATTAACCAGTTGAAAGTGCAAATAAGGTGGAAACACGTCATTTCTTAAATCCCAAACGGCTCTTTCAGTCTGAATCCGACCTCGATTTTGTCGAAAAGTATTTCAAAGTTCACGAATCGACTAAAAATTTTTATAATTTTTCTCTCGTCGACCCTCTTTTTCTCTCCGTCGGATAGATTTCGTTTTTCGGTATGTTAAAATTTTAGCATACACGTCGGTAATTATTGTACAATCATAATGATTTTTTTACGTAAAAAATCAATTAAATATAAAGGATATTGGAAGAGGTTAACTACCCCAACCCAACACTAACAAACAAATGTTGGAAACATCAAATCTTTTTACTTTTTACATCATATTCAGTTAGTGTTGGAGAAGTTTAGTTCAGTATCCAGTTCTTTTATCAGCTTTGATAAAATGGTGAAGAACACCGACGTCAGGGACACAACAACAATGCAGAGTTTGGTTTTTGCTGTTAATGGACAGAGGTTTGAGCTGTGTAACGTCGACCCTTCAACCACTTTGCTTGAGTTTTTGCGGTATCAAACTCCGTTCAAAAGTGTCAAGCTCAGCTGTGGCGAAGGTTTTCCTCCCCCCCTCTCGTTTTATTACATCTTCTTTGCGTTTGCTTGTATGTGAATGTGTTTGATATTCGGATGGAATCTAGACATCTTTGGATGGAGTTGTTTCTTATGAATTGACCGATTGTCGGTTATTTTTCTTACACATCCTGAAATGATTCATTTCTTTTGTTTAGAATGATTCGATTTGCCCCTCAGATAGTCGTATCAGAACAATTCTGTTTATTTATTTATTTGCTATGCTTTCATGGGTTTTCATATTTTTTATGAACTTTTCACTGTTTTGGAGGCAAGTAAAGTTAATGCGAAAATCCTCCATTTTTAGCTTGTTCAGTATTGGACATAATTCTCTTGTTTCTTTTTGGTACATAAGGGTAAAAGTTTTATATGTTAATGAGATATTTGTTAATATGCCTAACAGGAGGATGTGGTGCTTGCGTTGTCCTACTTTCCAAATATGATTCTGTTAGTGACAAGGTCGAGGACTTCACTGTAAGTTCATGTCTCACACTGCTAGGCAGTGTAAATGGATGCTCGATCACAACGGCCGAGGGTATCGGGAACAGCAAGGATGGGTTCCATCCAATTCAAGAACGGTTGGCCGGTTTCCATGCTTCTCAATGTGGCTTCTGCACTCCTGGAATGTGTGTTTCTCTCTATTCAGCTCTCGTCAATGCCGAAAAGTCGAATGATCGAGCTGAGCCATGCCCAGGAT
This sequence comes from Hibiscus mutabilis, assembly GCA_019671005.1. NCBI lineage: Eukaryota > Viridiplantae > Streptophyta > Magnoliopsida > Malvales > Malvaceae > Hibiscus > Hibiscus mutabilis. The sequence goes on along the minus strand of CM033733.1, from coordinate 9,584,901 downwards.
TCTCCAAGCTGACGGTTTCCGAAGCAGAAAAGTCTATTGCGGGGAACCTTTGTCGATGCACAGGCTACCGGCCTATTGTTGATGCTTGTAAAAGTTTTGCCACTGATGTTGACATGGAGGATTTGGGGTTTAACTCCTTTTGGAGGAAAGGGGAAAGCAATGAAGTAAAGCTGAGTAGGTTACCTCCATACGATCGCAAGAACGCGACTCGTTTGTTTCCCGAGTTTCTTAAGAAGGAATCGACAGTTGGTGCCAATATGGACTCCCAAAGATGTCATTGGCGTAGTCCTGTTAGTCTAGAAGAGCTACAGAATTTACTACAAATGGAAGCTAATAAGGGAACTTCAATGAAGATTATTGTTGGTAACACCGGAACTGGTTATTACAAAGAGCATGTACACTATGACAAGTACATTGATTTGAGATATATTCCCGAGCTTTCGATCATTAGAAAAGATCCAACAGGGATCGAAATTGGAGCAGCTGTGATGATTTCTAAAGCTATTGAAGCTTTGAAGGAAGAAAATGAGGGTGAATTCAGTAAAGAAGCTAAACTGGTGTTCGAAAAAATCGGTGACCACATGGAGAAGATTGCTTCAAGGTTCATCAGGAATTCACGTAGTGTAGGTGGGAATTTGATGATGGCCCAGAGGAAACATTTTCCATCTGATATTGCTACAATACTACTTTCTGTGGATACAATTGTGGAGATAATGACCCGTCAGAGTCGTTTAAAGCTTACACTAGAGGACTTCCTTGGAAGGCCTCCACTGGATTCGAAAACTGTTCTGTTAAGTATTAAAATCCTATGTTGGGAGTCAAGCACAGGTGTTTCCTCCGATGCTCACGACAAGTTACTGTTCGAAACATATCGAGCTGCAGCGCGCCCCCTTGGAAATGCACTTCCATATTTGAATGCTGCTTTCTTGGCTCAGGTATCTATCTGTAAGAGTCCTACTGGATTTATGCTAAAAAACTGCAGGCTCGCGTTTGGCGCTTACGGAACCAAGCACGCTACTAGGGTGAAGGAGGTTGAGGAGTTTCTATGTGGGAAATTTCTAAGCATTAGTGTGCTGTATGATGCTACTAAGTTACTTGAAACTTTGGTAATACCTGAAGATGGCACCTCTAGTCCAGCTTATAGATCAAGCTTGGCTGTTGGGTTCCTTTTTGAGTTCTTAATCCCCTTAATCGACTCCCCTGTCAGAATCTCAAATGGCTTGGTTAATGGGTATAATAGGGCTTCGTTGTTCAAGGATTCAAATAAGGAGCATGATCGGTTTGGTCAAACCAAATTCCCAACTTTGTTATCATCCTCAAAGCAGGAGGTTCAGTTAAGAAACGAATATCATCCAGTCGGAGAGCCAACGATAAAAACTGGAGCTATCCTCCAAGCTTCTGGTTTGTTATACCTTGCTTGTTTACTTGTAATTTATTGACAATGAACATATGTGATCAACTAGTTTATGACGCTTATTCCATTCAATCTTGTAGGTGAAGCTATTTATGTTGATGACATTCCATCTTCAAAAGATTGCCTATACGGAGCATTTATTTATAGCACAGAACCTCGGGCAAGGGTGAAGGGCATAAAACTCAAACCCGGATCATCACCTGATGGAGTTATTGCACTTATTACTTCCAAAGACATTCCTGGTTTGAATTTTGGGTCTAAATCGTTTTTTGGAACCGAACCTTTATTTGCTGATGAGCTTACTGAAGGCGTTGGTCAGCGGATTGCCTTTGTGGTAATTCCATGGCTATCCTTAATGTTGATGTGATACAATGCTATATAAGTTTCTTTCATGCCTACGGCTCCCAAGTATTTAGAACTTGAATATGGAAATTATGATATCAGGTTGCAGATACACAGAAAAACGCAGACATTGCAGCTGATCTTGCAGTGGTTGAATATGACAAGGAAAATCTAGAACCACCAATATTATCTGTAGAAGAGGCAGTTGAGAGATGTAGCTTTTATAATGTCCCTCCTGCCCTTTATCCTAAACAAGTCAGTGATTTATCGAAAGGAATGACTGGAGCTGATCACCAAATTATTGATGCTCAGGCAAGTTCCTATATTTTTTGTTTCCTCTTCATATAATGACCTCAGGGAAAACATGTTGATGTTTCGGTTAAATGTTTCATCTAGATCAAACTTGGGTCGCAATACTACTTTTATATGGAGACGCAAGCTGCTCTTGCCATCCCGGACGAGGACAACTGCATGGTGGTATACAGTTCTATTCAATGCCCCGAGTATGCTCACAATACAATAGCTGAATGCCTTGGTGTTCCTGGCCATAACGTTCGCGTAAAAACTAGAAGGCTCGGAGGAGGATTTGGTGGAAAGTTTGTCAAATCCACAGCAGTATGTTCCTTTTTCTTTTATACTTATTTGTTGATAATCTCTATCGAATTCATCTTATTATACAAAAACGAAAGTAAAGTTCATTGCAGTTTATCTAATTGAATGTCTTTGTGATCCGTTATAATTTGTATCTTATTTTGTGTTTCCATACATTGAAAGGTTGCATCAGCATGTGCAGTAGCTGCTTACAGATTACACCGTCCGGTTCGAGTTTATGTCAATAGGAAGTTCGATATGATAATGTCGGGAGGAAGGCATCCAATGAAAATAGCTTACAGTGTGGGATTCAAAAGCAACGGGAAGATTACAGCCCTGAAACTTGATATATTGATTGATGCAGGGATGTTTGTCGATGTGAGTCTAATAATGCCAGGTCATATGCTAGGTTCACTTAGAAAGTATGATTGGGGTGTTCTATCTTTCGATATAAAGCTGTGCAAAACAAACCTTCCAAGCCGAGGAGCAGTGAGAGCCCCAGGAGATGCACAGGCTTCTTACATTTCTGAAGCTGTAATCGAACATGTTTCGTCATACCTTTCGATGGAAGTCGATTCTGTTCAAAAAACTAATCTCCATACTCACAACAGCCTCAAATTCTTCTTTCCGACTTCTGCAGGAGAACCATTTGAATATACCCTGCCTTCAATATGGGAGAGGTTGGCCGCTACTTCGAGATTTTATGACAGAACCGAAATGGTTAAAGAATTCAATAGGTGTCATGAATGGGAGAAAAGAGGGATTTCAAGGGTGCCTATTGTCTACGAAGTGGGGATGAGATCGACCCCGGGAAAGTAAGCATTCTACGCGACGGATCAATAGTTGTTGAGGTCGGAGGAATTGAGATGGGGCAGGGCCTTTGGACAAAAGTGAAACAAATGACTGCATATGGTCTTGGTTTAATTAAATGTGGTGGAACACAAGATCTATTGGAGAAATTAAGGGTCGTTGAAGCCGATACTTTGAGTGTAATTCAAGGTGGTCTGACTTCGGGAAGCACGACTTCGGAGGCAAGCTGCGAAGCAGTTCGACTCTGCTGCAATGTCCTGGTTGAAAGACTTATCCCTCTCAAGGAAAAGTTGATGGAGAAAGTCGGATCCGTAGAATGGGAAACACTGATTCTTGAGGTAGCCATTTCCACTTCTTTGACATTTTTATGATCAGATAATAATCACCGTTCACACTTGCTCATCTCCCATATGCAGGCATATAATAACTCTGTAAACTTATCAGCAAGTGCACTATACGTACCGAACTTTTCCACCATGCGATATATAAACTATGGTGTGGCCGCACGTGAGGCAAGCTTTCTCTATATGCCCTTTTTTGCTTTCGTTTTCATGCTTGTATTACAGTAATGCAGTTCTTGTCAAAGTACATTCAATTTCAAGCCAATGAACACAATATAGTAGTCATAACAGATCATACCAAAGTCTTGGATTGATTTCATAGTATTTTGTTTCATGCTTGTATTACAAGTAATGCAATTCTTGCCGAAGTACATTCGGATTCTAGCCAGTAAACACGGTATAGTAGTCATAATAGATCATACCATAGTCTTTGATAGCTTTCGTAGTTTACCAGTTTCAGACTATCGATTCTGCAGGTGGAGGTAAACCTTATAACAGGTGAAACGACAATTATTCGGACAGATATCATATACGACTGCGGCCAAAGCTTAAATCCCGCTGTGGATTTGGGACAGATTGAAGGAGCTTATGTTCAAGGAATCGGGTTTTTTATGCTCGAAGAATACCTCACAAATTCAGATGGATTAGTGATTACCGATAACACATGGACTTACAAGATCCCTACGGTGGGCACCATTCCAAAGTAATTCAACGTCGAAATCCTCAACAGTGGAAATCATAAAGACCGTGTTCTTTCTTCCAAAGGCAAGTCATTCAATTACATGCTGCTGATTATTTCTCCATTGCTCATGTGACTGAAATTTGAATTGTTGGATATCATACTTTCTTTTGTCTCCTTTGCTGCTTCCGGTGAGCCGCCATTGACATTAGCAGTTTCGGTTCACTGTGCTACAAGAGCCGCCGTAAGAGAAGCCAGACAGCAAGTTCTTTCATGGGGTGGGGAAAATGAACCCGGTTCGACATTAGTCCAACTGGAGGTACCTGCCACAATGCTTGTGGTGAAGGAGCATTGCGGGCTTGACAGTGTTCAGAAGTACTTGAAGTGGAGAATTGGCCGAAACTGATACACATATAAATGAGCTCATATTGGCCCAATTTTATAAAGTATCTAGTCAATATAAAATTGATCATTTTCCATGTAATAATTTTTTTAAGTTTAGGGACCAATATAATATTATAGTCATAGTTTGAAATGTATGATACAATTAATACTTTATTTATTTGCTTAATTTTCTCTTCAAAATGACAAAGTTAACCTTCTAATTTCAATTTAACATACTATTTTTTGAACTAATAATATCAACTAATTCTATTGAATAAAAAGTATTAAATGTGTTTACAAAACAAGTATAGATATTTTTCTTAAAACGTGCACAAAATAACCACTTAAAAAATATAATAGGATCAAACAAAGAGCTAATTAAAATCTCAACAAAATAACTCAGACAAACAAATATTATTGTCATCGATACTGATAAACATCATTACCATAAGTATAAAAATACATATAACAAACTCAACAAGTGGTCTCAATAAAAAAGTGAATAATCTTCATATCATGAGACCCAGATTCAATCGCACTCTTGAAATCCAATTGAATGACAAGGAAAGTACACAAACACAATTGAATTTTTAACAGCCTTAAATCCAAGTCTCCCCAATCACCCTTCTTCCATTTTGAAGGAAAAAAAAAACTAATAGTAACAATTCTTTTTTTTTTACATAAAAATGTGCTATAAATAAAACAAGTGCAAAGAAGGAATGCAAATATATTATGTAAGGGATGTATAAATAAATACACTGATAATTTTGTCCACAGAACGAAAAACAGGCTACAACAGCAAACAATGAAAACTGAAATATACAAGAGACCAAGTACTATAATAATTTTTACCTCAGTAAATGTAAAGCAAATCATGAAACTGAAGTTTTAAATAAAATAAGAATACATACAGAGGATTTAACATACAACCAAAATTTACTGATTCATCTCAAGATTTTACCTCCGCAAAAATGTTTGTGCAAATCTAGCTCATTTCCTCCTATTATTCTATATTATATTAAAGACAAAAGAAATCATCAAAATGTAAGTAAAGAAATACGATTAAGAGCGTATTATTAAAAATAGGCTTAATTACAAAATAAGTGCTCAAATATCTCTTTTTTACAAAAGGTACCTAAAGTATTTTTTAGTTGAAATAGGTGCCCAAAGTTTTATTTTTGGCTGAAATAGGTGCATAAAATTTTGTTTTGGCTTGTTTTAAAGTCAATTGCGGCATCTACTTTGGCACCTATTTTAACAAAAAATAAAACTTTAGGCACCTATTTCAGCAAAAAAATACTTTAGGCACATACTTTGGCACCTATTTCAACCAGAAATGGAACTTTAAGCATCTATTTCAACCAAAAAATACTTTAAGCACCTATTTCAACTAAAAAATACTTTAAGCGTCTATCGCAAAAAAAAAACATAGGTTAGATACTTATTTTATAGCTAAGCCTTAAAAATAGGATTATTCTACGAAAACTATGTCAACGGCACAAGCAGAAAATTCCACTTAAATCATGCCAACATCAAATTACAAAGATAAACATCCAATTTAAAACTACCAATAAGCAAACTCCACTCTGAATGCGCATAATCATAAAAATAAGGGGATGTACAACTAAAACCAAATCCAATAAACACTTTGAAAAACCTGAGAAAGAAAATCCAACCTAAATCTAAAAACAGAGAAAAGTTAAAGGCTCAAACATAACATTTTACGAGGTTCATGAAAACAGTACAAATTTAAATCGTAATTCAAAGAATTAACAATTTAAAAAACAGTCAAATCATAAAAAAAATTCTCAATAAACCTTAGTTTTTAAACGAGCAAATAAACATACTAAAACTAAAATCATGACATCATGAACAGATAAGTATAGACTCACTTGCTCTGATACTATTTCTTATATATTCTACACTTCGTAAAGAGGAATAATATCAGTTGGCTCTCCTAAAGATACATAAATTTTTATAGTTTAGGATTGTTATTTTTAATCATCAATTATTAAAAAAATTGAAATTTTAATAGAAAATTAAAAAAATAAACTTATATGTGATGTCAAATGGGAACTACTTGAATTTTGAGAGAGAAAAATAAGGTTTTGCAAAGGAGATAGAACAATGAAAATAGACTTTCACTGTAAAGACTAGCGATGGAGCGGCTATTGTAACTCCAATATGATCTTAGGATCCGAAATGCTACATTAGATTTTTGACCTAATTTGTCACAATTTAAAAGTCAGTTTAGCCAAATAATTTAAAACCATTCTCATTATATATCATTCATAAATTAAAAACATAAATCATGTACAATAAAGTTTACAAAATACGGGAGCTTCAATTCTAAATTAATTTATAAATAAAGGGTTCAAATAATAAAAATATTTACAGACTAAACAGTGTAAGGTGCAATGAATACATAGCTCATTAAATACAAATATTATACTCTTGATAGTTACAACATGCTAAAATCTCGAACGGATAGTGTTCATCAAGCTCACGATCACATCTACTAACCTGTGAAAAGAAACAACGATTTCGAATGCTGTGCTTACAAAGCTCAGTGATACACATCTACTTTGCTATACTTCATGCGAATTATAAATATAATAATGTAAGCTAGTATAAACAATGCGAGAAAAAAAGAAGAATAATGTGGCGCTATTACTGGCTGACTAAACTCAGGTTTTCATAACATAGCAAGACATCATTAACAGCATGCTTAAAATCACCTAGATTACCATAACAATATTACGCCACCTGAGATCACCAAGCTTCAGACTCACTATGAACGTACTTGAAACCCTATGGCCATTAAGTATTTCGTAGCGGTATTCAGACTCACCTGGTCAACTAATACAAAACAATACAATCACATACAATTTCACACATATAGCACACAAGGTCCTACCTTACCCGATTTCATAGAGAAAACATGTTAATTGAGACTATACCCTGTTCACCTAGCGCAGGTATGCCCCGAGATACTTACCTGATTCACCGAGTACAGATAGCTATCGAGGACCGTACTCAGTTCACATCCCTTTGTATCATGTACTGCAGTACGTTTTATAGGACATTCGAATTCCTTAACAACAATCAACATGATACAAGTGGAGTGCCTCTGTAACATCTTGAAATCGGGTTAGGTAGTTTTTCGAATCCGGTGACCGAAAAATATTTTTGATGATGAAAAGTTATTTTCAAGCTTTAGTATAAGTGTTCAACGAACCAAAGTTAGTTTGATTAAAGAATAATTCGAATTAGGATTAAATTGGAAAACAATAAATGAAATTGGGAAGGACTATACTAAATCGTAGATGAAGTAAAAGTTACACGATTGCATGGTTAATAACCCAATTTATAATTAGTGGGAAATTATGGGATTGTGTACTTGCAAGGTGTCATCCGTGTCAAGATATAAGATTTCTAAGTGATGATTAATAGCAAAATTGTTTTTTGACAATCGGTAAAAAACATAATTTTTGGTGTAATACGCCATTTTGCCGATTGAAAAAGGAAGTGAAGCTAAAGCCATTCCACCGCTCCTTCGTGTTAGACGTTATAGGATGTAAATTCAGGTACTCGGTCGAGTTTTAGATTGGGTCAAATTAGGTTGGGTCAAATCAAATTCGGGTTATGTCAGGTCAAGTCAGTGGTTCGACTCGAGTCAGGTCGGGTCCGGATTGACTCGGGTTCGGGTCATTGTTGGGTTGATCCCAACTCAGACTCGGTTCGGGTTTTGGTCGGGTCAATTTTAGGTCGAGTCAATCCCAAGTTCTGTTCAAAACATGTCAGATCCAAGCAGTTAATTATCAGGTTAATTCGGGTTCGAATGGAATTCGAATCTAGACATTCCAGATATCAGGTCAAGTTCAGGTAGGGTCACGTCGGTTTTGGGTAAAATTTGGGTCGAATTAATTCAGTTTCGGATGAACTTTGAGCCGAGTTAATTCACATCAGTTTCAGATAAATTCAATGAATATATATATATAATTATATTAAAAAAGTATATGAATAATCTTAAAAAAATATAAACAACATTACACATCTTTATATGAATATTCTTTAAAAATTAAAAATTAAAATTTTTAAAATTTACATAAATAATCTTTATAATTTTAAAATTTTTAAAATTTAAAATCTTAATTTTATGAGTATACATATGGATATTCTTTAAAAATTATTAAATAATATTACAAATCTTTAAAATATTATATTGATAATTTTTAAAAATTTTAAAATTTAAAATATTAATTCATTGAGTGTATATATATAATTATATTAAAATATTAAAAATTTAAAAATTATATGAATATATTTAAAAATTATTAAATAACATTACAAATCTTTTAAAAAATTATCTGAATAATCTTTAAAAAAATAAATTTAAAACTATATATAAATAATCTTTTAAAATTAAAAATCTTACCAAACACAACACCCTTTCCCTTTTTCAATTTCTTTCTACAACCATCATCTCCCACAGTTTAAATCCATTTTCTCATTTTCTTACAAGCCAAACCTTCCGTAGTGGAAGTTCCACTTAATGTACTTAACATCATCATAATCATCGTAATTGGTTGTATGATTTTGAACTAGAGGAAAGAAAAGACGAGTATCTTCGTGTGGTTAAAGATTCTTCAGTTTTTGATTTAAAAGAAGAATCACTTAGTTTAATTGTTAATAATTTTGTATATGCTTTTTTTATATATTTACTTTAATATTTACTGATATTGTTTGTTCACTAATATTTTTTATTGCTCCTTAATGGATTTCGTACTTGGTTTTTTGAATTTATTGGTTGGTCTACTGACTTTTAGTTTTATACGTTCTAGTTTTTTTGTTTAACTTTGTATGTCACTCCTGATTCAGATAAATGGGATAATGTTAGGTCAAGTTTGTAACAAGTCAGGTCTGTAACAGGTCGAGTCTGTAGCATGTTGGGTCAAATTGGATCTTGGGTTGTTTCAAGTCGGGTTATATCATATATTTGTCAGATTAATTTCGGGTTTGGGTTCATATCAGGTCGGGTGCAGGTCGGGTTCCGTTATCAAATTATCGGGTTCAATTCGAGTTTTGGTCATTCTCAAGTCGGGTACAAGTTGGGTTCGGATCCAAAATTTTTGGGTCTAAATCGGGTTCAGATTAACATCAAGTTAAACTCGATTGATTCCAGGTCATCATCACCTCAGGTCATAAATAGTTCAGACTCGGGTCAGTTTCAGTCGAGTTTCCAGGTTGGGTCAATTTTTTATACCCCTAGTTATCAATTGCAAGTTGTTAGTGTCACGGCCTGCACATTTGGGTCCAAGACAGATGCGTAACAAGCAACCCAAGAGGTTCTAGGCTTGCCAAGAAGACCACCAGACTTGGTCCGATCGTTGGAGACTGAAAGAAAGCCCAAATACATTGAGCCTGGTAAATTAATAGATGGCATCTTACCGGGGAATATTCCAAGGGATAAGAATATCTCTCAATGTAAACACAAACTTAAGGAAAGAATTTCATAGTGATAGAGTTTCCTTAGTTAGTGTAGATTTGGTAGGTGGCTTTCGATCTGGACCGTTAGTGTGATTCGATCTCGTCCGTTCATTGTATAGGGATTCAACTATAAATAGAGGCCTCCCCACCTCACTTGTATTCATCCATCATTTGAGTAATACACTTGGCATTTACTCTAAAAACACTCTGTAGTGTTCTTTGCGTTCTTGAGCGTTCTTTCTCTTGTTCTTGTTGCCTTTCTCTTTTGTTCGGTTCCTCTTGGAACGATCTTGTGTTTGTGAGCATTGGAAGTATTCGATCTTTCGGAGAAGGATTTCAGGCTTACTTAGTCGTTTGTCTAAGAACATCGACTAAGGCCGCACGTTGGGTTGGTTCAGAAGTCTAGCCCTGTGACAGTTGGTATCAGAGCGAGTGTTCGAGCGCAAACACTGATTGGAGATGGCAAAGAAAGGAGGGAATGTTGCAGCACAAAAGGGTGCAGAGACCCAGGCTGACGATGGAAAGTGAGACAGTCCGAGCAACACTGTGCCTACGATGGAAGAAAGGTTGGGAAAGCTCGAAGGATCCATGAAGGATGCCCGAGAGGAGATCGACGTTGTGAGAGTACGTCTTGACGAGCTGGACTCTTCGGGAGAGGAACTCGAGAGCAACGTGCAGGACCTAAAGAACAACGTGCGAGACCTTGACCAGTGTGCGGATAGACGGAGTGATGTACTCGAAGCCGAGCTAAAGGCTTTGAAGGCGGAGATTATGGAGGAAATCAAGGGCTCAAGGGAGAGCTTCAAGTTTACAAGGCTGTCGTGACTGATATGTTAAACACGGCAACAATCAGACCAAAGTTGGACGTGCCAAAGCCGAAAGAGTTTAGCGGAGCTAGATCGGCCCAGGACGTGGAGAACTTTGTGTGGAGCATGGAACAATTCTTTCGTGCTACAAGTATCAAGGATGATGCGGATAAGGTAAACATTGCTTCTGTTTACTTAACTGACGTTGCACTTTTATGGTGGAGACGCAGATGCTCTGAGGAGAAGAGCAAGGATATTTCCATCGGGACTTGGGAAGAGTTTCAAGCTGAGTTCAAGGAACAGTTTTACCCAAAGAACGCCCAACAGGAGGCTCGGGAGAAGCTGCACGAACTCAAGCATGAAGGTTCCATCCTGGAGTATGTCAGACGGTTCACTGAACTCAAACTCCAAATCACGGACATCGCTGAAGCCGAAGGCCTCTTTATCTTCAAGAACGGGCTTAAGCGATGGGCCAAAATGGAGCTGAGAGGATGGGAGTCGAGGAACTCTCCAAGGCTATGGCCGCAGCTGAATCCATAGCTGAGTTCGAGATGGCGGAGTCCCTCAAGCCCCGAGGCAAGGGCTATGGTGGGGGAGTCAAAGATGGGGAAGGTCTTGTGTGCTGTATCTGCGGAGGGAAGCACATGATGAAAGATTGCCCCAAGAATGATCTTCTTAATGCTGTCAAAGGCGATGAGTCCGAGGAGTCGGACGAAGAAGTGACAAGACTTGGTGCGATTGCGAGTGTCAAAGCAATCAAGCTGAGGGTAGAGAAGCAACTAAAGTGCTACCAATGTAAGGGGCCACACAAGTTGCGAGCATGCCCACATCGAGTCAAGCCATCCAAGGGGGTGGACGAGCCCGAACAGAGCGAGGCTGCGAGACTTGGTTCGATGATACTAAGTTCTGCTAAGGCGAGAGTACGCAAGCAGAAAGGGTTGATGTTTGTCGACATCAACATTGCGGGACGATCGAGGAGTGCTCTAGTGGACACCAGAGCAACCGATCTATTCATGTCCAAGAAGGCTGCCGACAAACTTGGTCTTAGAGTTGTGGGTTCAACTGGAAAGATCAAGACTGTGAATGCTAAAGAAGTTCCAATTATTGGAACGGCACGGAAGGTTGAGCTGCAGATTGGTGAATGGAAGGGCAAGGAAGACATCAAGGTAATCAATTTCGATGACTTTGATTTTGTTTTGGGACTAAGCTTCCTTGACCGTATAGATGCTCTTATCGTTCCTTGTGCCGACGTCGTCTGTGTTTTGGATCGCAAACAACGTTGCGTTGTGCCCACGTACCGAGACAAGGGTAAAGGAACCAAGACCCTGACTGCCATTCAGCTTGCCGAGGATGCTCCAAGCCAAGGAGACATCGCTTTGGGGGCTACTGTTGGAGGGACTTCTTTAGTTGGGCAAGAGTTGCCCAAGTCAGCTAGCGACATGAGGCCCGTGGAAAAAGCACCTTTGGGCAAGGTGGAAGAAGCATTGAACTTCAAGTGTGAAGAAGGGTCAATGCGGGAAAAGTTGCCAATGGGCAACGAGGCACCAAACTTCACAAGGGAAGGGTTGATGCCGGTTAGAGTGAATGCCACGAAAGAGGTGCATCTCAAACTTCATCGAGATGTACGCAATGATGCAGAGCAAGAAGTTACACAGCGGAAGGAACCAAGGCGAGCAGTCTGTATGGGAAGACAACCCAGTCTGAGTCGAGCGCTCCTTATGGGGGGAGCCGTTCTTATGGGGGAACATCGTTGCCCGATTCTGAGTTGGGAGCAAGCCAAGGTACCATGGAAGATCCAAGATCAACCAAGAGAAGTATTTTCTGAGACAGCGATGAGGGCATCGCCGGATTTGGTGGGGGAGAATGTCACGGCCCGCACATTTGGGTCCGAGACAGATGCGCAACAAGCAACCCAAGAGGTTCTAGGCTTGCCAAGAAGACCACCAGACTTGGTCCGATCGTTGGAGACTGAAAGAAAACCCAAATACATTGAGCCTGGTAAATTAATATATGGCATCTTACCGGGGAATATTCCAAGGGATAAGAATATCTCTCAATGTAAACACAAACTTAAGGAAATAATTTCATAGTGATAGAGTTTCCTTAGTTAGTGTAGATTTGGTAGGTGGCTTTCGATCTGGGTCCGTTCATTGTATGGGGATTCAACTATAAATAGAGGCCTCCCACCTCACTTGTATTCATCCATCATTTGAGTAATACACTTGGCATTTACTCTAAAAACACTCTGTAGTGTTCTTCGCGTTCTTGAGCGTTCTTTCTCTTGTTCTTGTTGCCTTTCTCTTTTGTTCGGTTCCTCTTGGAACGATCTTGTGTTTGTGAGCATTGGAAGTATTCGATCTTTCGGGTCGAGGATTCAGGCTTACTTAGTCGTTTGTCTAAGAACATCGACTAAGGCCGCACGTTGGGTTGGTTCAGAAGTCTAGCCCCGTGACATTAGCTGTTAATGCAGTTAAACAATTAGTTAATGCAGTTACGTCAGTTACATTACTTGTATATATAGGAGTAAGGTGCCATCGTTGTAAGCAGCTTGGTTTTCAATAAAATACCAGTATTCTTATTCTTGTATGTTAACATGGTATCAGTTGCTGAGTGATCCATGCTTCTTTCTCAACTCGCGTTGTTTCTCCTTCATCTTTGTCTTGTTTCTGTTTGTGAATCATTGTCATGGCTCCTCCTAAATTGGTGGTTAAACTTCCTGTTGATGGTTAAAATCTTGAAGCCCGAGTTTTCTCAAACAAGAGAGTTAATGTATGCCTCAACAAAACCAATTTCCTTATTTGGAAACATCAAGTTGTTCTTACGATCCGGGGTCTTGGTCTCGAAGGCTATCTTAATGGTTCCATTGTAGTTTCAGTCAAGGTGGTTCGCGTTGATGAATGCATAAATAACCTATATTTTAGACCTTTTTAGCTTAGCTTTTGCATGTGCTTAAGCTCATCTAGTTGCATTTAGAAGTAATTTTTATATAGTTTGCATATAGTTATAGAGTTATGGTGTTTGAGCTTAGGGTTTATCTATATTGATGCTATTAATGGGAAAGGTATTGGTTTTTAGTGTTGCTTCCACAGGAAGTAACGGAACAGTGGAGCGTTGGAGTATTGGAGCAGTATTCTCTCGTGCTGGGCTGGATGCTACTGCATTTGCTGTGATGCTAGAGACAAATCTTGGATCCTTCAAGTGATTCAATGCGTGGTCCCCTCTCCTTTATTGATTCACTAATGATGTGGAAAAAGCAAATATCCTCTTTAATGGGTCACATGGCACTTTATTAAAAGCATGTGACAAAATATTCTTTTATTGGCATTTAATGAACCAAAAAGTAAAAAACCCTAGGGTTTGTACTTATTATAAAAGGCAAGGGTATATCACAAGAAAGATGGGGTTGCACCTAACGCAAAAACACGCAAAAAAGAAGTATTAATCGAGGAATAATCCTTTTTTCTTCCATGGTGGAGAGCCACCATTGTCGAAGGTCAAGAGGAGTCTCCAAGCGGCGAAAGCTATCGAGAGAGGCTTGAGGAGGTTGGAGCGTGGCAATATCGATTCGCGGGCACAAGGGAGATTCTTAGGACGGTTTGATTCTTTTCCTTGTTGCTTTATTTGACTGCCATGATTTATTATATTATTTTGATAGATGTTATTTGCTCAGACACGAGTTAAATACTTTTTGTTGGGTTATTGCTTAAGATACTATGTTTTAATTATTTGTTCAATGTTATAGCACTTTTCCTTATCTATTATGTTCATCGTTCTTCATACATAATTATTGTAAGAGCTATCGAGAGAGGCCTTTAATTATTGATTTGTGGCTTAATATCGAGAGAGTTAAGTTAGACAAACGTGCACAGTAGAACTTAAGCTATCAATTTAGATTCTAATCCGGCTTAGACATAAGTTTAGGATTTCAACGACTAATAAATGGAACTTGAATATATAATAGAGTCATTAGGGTTCACACATACATGTATTACCTTGCTTTACTGTTATCAACTTCTTGGCATCGAGAGAGTTAAAAGTTAATTAGAAAACCATGTCGATTAGATAAGTATATAATTGGTTTACGCAGACATGTATTGTCAACTTCTATAACATTCGAATGATAATTAGCATAATTGTTAGACAATAAACCCAACATCCATCCTTATTAGAATCTTTGCTACAACATCTGTTTGTTCTTTGATAAATGCTTCCCTTTACTTTAATTTGGCATATCATTAGTTTATAGTTTTATTCATTATATCACACATTATTATTTTACTAACTCTTTTGTGAAATTGCTTTGAGTTTATCACTCCAATCTATGTAGGTTCGACACTCGATACTTATCACTTTATTACTTGTACGATGGGTATACTTGCTCTAATTGCGCATACTATATTTCACGCATAAACCGTGCAGGTAATGAAATTCTCAGTCCTCAGTTTCTTCAACATGTGAAACAAGATAGTTCATTAGAATCTTGGCTTCTTTCAACCATCAGTCCTTAACTGTTGCCTAAATTTGTTGGTTCTGAAACAACTTCTGGCATTTAGAAGTCTGTTTCCAAGCCTATTCTAGTCTTTCTACCACCAAAGTCATGAATCTACACTATCATCTTCGTTCCATGAAGAAAGGTGCTTAGTCCATAAATGAGTACACTATGGCAATTAAACAAACATGTGATCTTCTAGCCACATGTGGCAGTACCATTTCAGAAGTTGAGCATATAGTCACCATTCTTAATGGATTACCCATCGAGTATGAGCTAACAATTTCTGTAATTACTGCCAGTAAAGAATTTTACTCAATTGAAAATATAGTTTCTATTCTTGTTGATGCTGAAACAAGAATGGAAGATTCTTTAAGATTCTCAATTGGAATCAACCACACTAGTTACAATTAAAAAAACCCTTCTATGAAGGTCAATGATGAATCAGTTAACTCTTCTCCACAAGGTTCTGATCAAGATCCTTCTCGGCAGCCTTATAGTGCAAAGAACAAAGTCAGGCCACAACCACAGTGCCAACTTTGTGGTAAGTTAGGTTATCTTGTCGATAGGTGCTGGCATAGGTTCGATCAAAACTTCAAAAGGGTGTCTTCTCAGTAATCTAGGGTGCACCGAGAGCACAAGCCAACACTTGTTCCTATAATCATGCACCTTAAGTCAATTATAATCTTTTTGTAATTGACAATTCTCCTGCTTTTACGAGTGTGCAAGATAAAGCTATCCAGGTTAATGCTCTTCTGTTGATAGGCCAGTTTCGTTTCACAAATAGTTCTATGACTCTGGTGCAACACACCATGTAATTTCTGATGCTTCCACTCTTCAGAATAAGAATGCGTGTACATGCAATGGTAAGGTGCATCTTGGTGATGGTACAGCTCTTCAAATTAATCATATTGGTAGCACTGTTATAGACAGCAACTCTAGTTCTTTGTGTTTAGAACAAGTGTTACATGTTCCCCACGTTACCAAGAATCTTCTTTTAGATGTTAAGTTTGCTAAAGATAACCTTGTATTCTTTGAATTTTATGCTGACATTTGGTATGTAAAGGATTCAAAAACTAAGGTTGGGCTGCTTAAAGGAAGAATTGGTAGAGGACTATACAACTTTGAGTTTCAGACAGTAGATGAGGCAACAATTTTTCATACTTCAGTCAAGGGCGATGAGGATTATTAGCTATGGCATCAAAGGTTGGTTTATTGGTTCATCCAACTGGATAAATAGTGAAGCTTGTTAATAAATCAGTCACTGTGGATAAATCTAGAATATGTGCAGCATATCAGATGGGGAAAAGCAGAACTTTACCATTTCCTATGTCTTAAACTGTATATCACAAGCCTTTCGATTATGTTGAAATAGTTGTATGGGACCCGCCCCTATTCTAATAGCTTTAGATATTTTGTATTATTTGTTGACATGTTAATTAAAAACACCTGGATGTATCTGTTGAAGAATAAAAGTGAGGTTTCCACTGCATTTGAAATATTCAATGCTCTTGTTAAAACTTAATTTGACTCTACAATTGTTGTTGTACAGTCAGATGGAGGTGGTGAATTCAGATTCTTGGAACATACTATGTATAAGCTGGGTGTCAAGCTTCAAAAGTCATGCCCTCACACTTCACAGCAAACTATATCGTTGAGAGGAAGCATAGACATATTGTTGAAACGTTCTTGACACTGCTGGCTCAAGCCTCATTTCCTCTAAAATATTGGTCCTATGTTGCCTTTAGTGTTGTATTCCTTATTAACAGAATGCCCTCAAGAGTATTAGAAGACAGTTCTCCATTCCAGAAACTCTTTGGCACTGAACCTGACTACAAATTCCTTAAGTTGTTTGGTTGCTTATGTTTTTCACACCTTCGACCTTACAATCGACACAAGTTTAACTACAAATCCAAGTCGTGCTCCTTTCTTGGATACTCACCCACTCATTATGGCTACTTGTGCATGGCTAAAGATGGGAGAATTTTCATTTCAAGGAACGTTGTCTTTGATGAAAAAGTCTTTCCTTTCAACACTAATGGAAACACAAAGAAAGATAAGTCCTCTCCAGCATATCAATCTTGTTCAGTACCTATGGTGCCTGATTTTATGTCCCAATCTACATTTCTTGATGCTACTGAACATGATCACAGTAGCTCTACTAGTCCTGAAGATTTGCATGGATCTCCTACAATATCACATGATTCTCCTGCAATGAACAATGAAGAGGAGGATATGGCTAGTCATTCTGAACAACAAAACAATGTTACCATGGCCTTTAAGGAACAAGATGATGATTGTAATCATACTACACAACCTGGAGAGGAAGCTGGGGATAGTTAGGAGTTTGAGGAAGCACAAACTGAATTTGAAGTTCAGCCTGAGCCTGAACAAGGGGCTGCTGTTGATCAACCTGCTCCCTGTGCTACAGTTGCACAGAAGCAAATTCAAGTACATGGCAATGCTAGTAACACACATCCCCTGGTCACACGGCGGAAAAATGGAATCTTTAAACCAAAGGCTTATATTGATCAGTTCAGAAAGCACTACCTCGTGACATTCATGCTGTTACACCCCAAATTGTAGTCCCGAATTAAAATCTTAATTTTAATTTTCTGAAATTCAAAAACCCTAAAAAAATTAAGATTCTTGAAACGTTTTGTTAAAAAATGGAAAATCGGAATTCGAGACCAACTCACAAAGTTTGAAAACTTTAAGGGACAAAATTTTAATTTCTAGAAACATCTAAAATTTTAAATTTGAAACTATGGACTAGATTGTAAGGATGTAGAAGTTTGGAGTCAAAAGTGCAGGGTTTGAGAATTAGGTACTAATTTAAAATCCCAAGGAAAGTTTGTTGTCTTGCTTAGTATTTAACCCATTTTATTTTGAATTTGAATTATGATTAAATTAGGTTTCAAATCTCTGCCTCGAAAATTTCACATATATTAATATTATATTAAAACTCTTTTTTATCCACTTAAATAAAAACCCTACTTGTCGCACAACCTAAAAACCAAAAAGTTTATCTTTTGAAAACTTAAAAACCCTGCCGCATAATATTCTTTTTCTTTAGGTTTGTTCTTTGCTTATCGGCACCAGCTTTAATAGTAGTTGTCGGCCGTTGATCTATCATTTTTTTTGTATTTTTTATTTTTTATTGTTTGTCTTATTTTTTTAGTTTTGAATAAATAATGATGTTCATGTGACACGTTTTACTCTACCTTTTGATATGTTTTTTTTTTGTCTTTTAGCATGCTTTTCTTTTATTTATCGGTCAGTTGGCCTTTTTCTATTTGATTTTCTATTAGGGTTGAATTTGTCGCACTCTTTTTGTTATTTTGTTGATCTCCCTATTTTGGACCCGCGAACTGGATTTGGATACGTGCTCACAATCACCTTTCTTGTTCGCGATTAAGTAGTGATAATAACCATGTTGTCAATGTGCCTCGTTGTAATATGCATTTTTATGTTGTTTGTTGATGATTTTACCTTTAATTGTCGTTCTTTGGTGATGTTAATATCTATTTTGTTTCGAGTATTTAAGTTGGTTTTTTACCTTTTCTTGTATGGTCCTGTTATGATCTCGAAACGCTAGTTTCTTGTTAAATGGTTGTAGGAATATGTTAAGATTAGGTGTTTTTGTTTACTTATATGTAAACTTGCATTGTAATTTTGGATATATCCTCATTCTATAAAACTAGCGAATTTTAATTAAAAAATCCTATTCCCAAAATTTCCATAAGCTGCTCTTCAAAACCTTTGAAGCAGTGTCTTGCTCTTTTAGTTTTTTTTTTCCTTTCAAAATCAAGACTGTACTTCGAACGCAGCTAAACCTTTTTCCAGTTATTTTCGACAAAAACAAGGTTAATACGAGCATCAATTGAGGTGACTCGATCGAGTAGAACTGTGATATTTTGACTGGTTATTATACGGCGTGTGTCTTTCCTTTTTTCTTCGTAAATTAATTCTACGTCTTTGATAGTTAAAATAGTGTTAGTGTATGTCTTCCCGTTTGTCTTGTTTAGATAAATTTTTTTCTGTTTTTTTTTTTATAATTTGGTTGCAGCTTTTCTCGTCTTGGTTTTCTCTTACACCTTACGTGATTATTATATACATTATGGCTTGTATGGTTGACATCACATGCATATGATTTTAAAATGTATTTTAACTATGATTTATGGAACATCAGATTTACAAAACTATGATTTATGGATTATGATTTATGAAGTATGTTTATGGAATATCGGATTAATGGAACTATGTTTATGAAATTTGAGTTTTAAACATCATATATGTATGAGCATGAGTTGAGATTTGTACGGGGAAGTTCAGTAGTTTCACCATTTGGGCTGAATTTCACTTCAGATGGCAAACGTAGCAAGGAGGTTATGGGAACCTTCCTCATCTTTTGAGGGACGTAGTTGGTTGCACTGCATTATGCTTGTAGCATCATATCATGTGTCATTGAGACTTGATTGTGTGTTCCTTGAGATGTTGTGTGACCTATGTGATGATTGTGACGAATGACATGTACGTATGTGATTTGAGATTTTGAGAATATCGTTGTGTTGTATATATTTTACTCAAGTGTTATGTTCATTAATATGTTGTCGTGTATGTTTACGTCGTCGGACCACACTAGGCTTCTAGCTCACCCCCTCTTTTGTCTTTCCCTTTCAGATATTTCTAGAGGATAGTATCAGTTCGGCACCGAAGGATCGAAGTCTCGAATTTTTGACTTTAAAAAATAAAATATTATTTGAACTAATTGTCAGTTGTGACTTTTTAAATTTGATCAAATTATCTAGGCCGAGTTTAAGTGGTTACACATGCAGCCTTACATGATGATGACAGGAGAGTTGCAATGATGGCTGAATATGAAGCTCTTGTCAGCAATAACACTTGGAAAATTGTCGAGCTACCTGTTGGTAGAAAAGCCATTGATTTCAAATGGCTATTCAAAGTAAAACACAATGCTAATAGATCAGTGGAGAGGCTTAAGGCCAGGTTAGTAGCCAAGGCCTACTCACAAGTTTTCTGATTTTGATTTCATGGACACTTTTAGCCCAATGGTACGGTTCACTACATTCAACATTTTACTGTGTATTGATATGACATGTCAGTGGTAAATTAGACAAGTAGATGTCAACAATGTCTTCTTGAAAGAAGATTTATGCGAGGATGTGTATACAGTGACGGAAGCGGACCGCCCCTCAAAATTTTAAAAAATTTTAATTTTATTTTTAAAATTTTAAAAATTTTTAATTTGGCCCTCCAAAAATTTTTAAGAATTCATATTAAGTTTAAAATTTTAAATATTTTTAATGAAAATCCCTCTCAAATTTTTAAGTTTTTTTGTTAAATCTCTTAAAATTATTAAAATTTTAGTTAAACCCTCAATTTTTTTTTAAGAATTTTCGTTCAATCCTCCAAATTTTTTTAAAAATTTGAGTTGGCCCCCTCAAACTTTTACTCCAAGTTTCGCCATTGTGTGTATATGCATCAAGTACCAGGCTTTGAGGAGAGATCTAGTGATGGCAAAGTTTTGGTGTGCAAATTAAAAAGAGCCTTCCTTATATGGTCTTCGACAGGCACCTAGAAACTGGTTCCTCAAGCTAAGGGAATTCTTTTGTCAGTTGGGATTTTCATCTTCCAAAACAAACCCTTCATTGTTTGTGCTTAAAACTGACAGCCTGATTACCTATTTGGTGGTATATGTGGACGACATCCTGAATTTTGGCAACTCACATGTCATTGATCAGGTGATTCAGCAATTTCAATACAAATTCTCCTTAAAAGACCTTGGCGAGATCAAATTTTTTCTTGGAGTTGAAGCCAAAAGATCTGAAGTTGGCCTATTCCTCAGTCAAAGGAAGTTTATAACTGAACTTCTTCAAAAAGTCCACATGTCTGACTTCAATCTTGCCACTACACCAATGCCAGCAAACTTGAAACTAAGACTGATGGTGCACCACTGGAGAATGTGCAGCAATATCGTAGTGTGGTAGGGGCATTACAATACATAGTTCATACTTGTCCTGATATCTATTTTTAGTCAAAAAAGTGGCTCAGTTCCTTTAAACCCCTACAAGTGATCATTGGCTAGCAGTCGAGATGATTTTGAGATATCTAAAAGGAATCTTGAACTATGGGCTATGGTTTCCTGCTCAAATTCAAAATGATGTGAGCATTAATGCCTTTTCGGATGCTGCTTGGGCTGGGGATATTGATGACAGACGGTCTATCTCAGGCTATTACGTGTTCAACTCTGGTCATCTGCTAGCTTAGAGCTCCATGAAACGAGCTATATCCAGGTCAACCGTAGAAGCCGAGTATAGGAGCTCGGCGGATGCCACTACAGAGGTAACATGGATAAAAGTAGTGATTAATGAAATGGGACTGAATCTTGAAGATATTCCCAGAATTTGGTGTGATAACACTAGTTCCGTTGTCATGGCAGCAAATCTAATTTTGCATGCAAAAATCAAACATATTGAGCTCGATCTACACTTTGTACGAGAAAAAGTAGTTGTCCAGGAATTGCAAGTAAACTATGTGCCTGCAGACTGTCAAATAGCCGAAGTTCTTACCAAGCCACTGTCAATAGTGAAGTTTGAGAAATTCAGGAGGAAGTTGTCTGTCATTGAAGGACAATAAATCTTTCCAGGGCTGAGAGATTAGGGTGAATGTTAGACGTTATCAACTGCAAGTTGTTAGAGGCTGTTAATGCAGTTCATGCAGTTACATCAGTTACATTACTTGTATATATAGGAGTAAGGTGCCATTGTTGTAAGCAGCTTGGTTTTCAATAAAATACCAGTATTCTTCGTCTTGAATGTTAGCACTTTAATAAAAAAAAAAAAGGCAAAGATGAATTCTTCATTTATTTAGAGAGAAAAAGCTTTAAATTCATCCAAATTTAGAAATAAAAAAATCAAATCCAAGTATAAATTCTTAAAGCCCAACTCCTAAACTACAAGTTGGTACCATCCATTCTTTGACCAAAGATTTGGTGAGATTCCATCAAATATTTAGTTTAATTTGGATTTTGGTATGTTAATATGTTTATATTCGTTTTCGCATGTGATTGGAAGATCATGAGATTACTGGAATCTCTTGAAAAAAGAAAGAAAAACCGAGTTAATCAAGAAATTTGTTAATCTGAGGAATACCGTAAGCTCGGATTAGGTGAGTGTAGTCGATTGTGTGTTCGATTGCATTTTGATATTTCTATGATATATGCTTTTTTGTAGGTTTTGTGACTAAACTGATAAGTGTTACCTTTAAACATGAATTGAGAAATTGGATACTTTGAGCATTTGCAAGGTAAGTTCCAGTGAGCTTTGGCTTGAGAATGATATATACGTTGAGCATTTGCAAGGTAAGTTCCAATTTGGGTGACCATACGAATAAGGAAAATCAATGGAAATGCATTTAATATAAAAATGCCGTGTTTGATATGGTTGATGTTGTTAATATATTATGTTTAATATGATAATAAAGATTTATATGAGATACAAGCATGTTCAAATATATTTGTCGTATACAGAAATTCAAGAATTTGATGCAGGTCAAAGTATGAGAAATACATAAATAAGTGAACTTTTGATAAGAAATTTATGTCACATTAAAGTAATTAAATGGCATACGTTAGGATATGTATATGGATATCTTTGATTTTGAATACAGGGGCTTCATGCTACATCGTTATCATATGTGATAATTTCTGATACTTTGATAAAAAGAATATTGAGCCTTTGGTTATTGGTTTAGTTCTGGATACGGTTGGTATGTCATAGGTTTCATACAGTTGGCATGTCATAAGTTTTATAGTGTTTGTGTATGAGTTATTGACTTCGGTCTTGACGAGAAGAGGGATGTTGTGTATATTTTATGGACTTTGGTCCCGGAAAAGAGAATGAATAAATGTAAGATGCATCGTGTCGATACTTGGCGAGAAGGTGAGATTTGGGTATATGTAGGACACTAATTAACACCATCGGGGCTAAATAATAAAACAATTAAATGTTATCCTATGAAACTGACTAATCTATGAATAACTTATGATTGAGTAATGCCATGTGATAAATTGTAAAGAAAAACAAGAAAACAAGATTTATAAAAACAAGAAAACAAGATTTAGTAATGTAATAATGTATCGAGCTAAATGATCATGTAAACTATATTAAGGATGAACAATTGGGACTCTAAAATATGTTACATTATAATGTTTTATATTTCTACCTAAAAGACTGTGCTAAATGAAATTAGTATACTTCAAAAGACATCTTTGTTAATGGACTTTGATGCAAATGCTATGGTATGTTAATTTATGAATTCATAACTTGTCTTTGAAGCCATGTCTTTCTTTCTTTATGTGTATAATGTGCAGTGTTCTAACTAGTAGTTAGTGTAAAAGAATCTTTGACTACCTCACTAAACTATATAATTTTATTCGTTATTTGTTTAACTGTTTAGTGTTGAAAAATATACTACAACAAAACAAAATGTTAGCAATGACAAGAAATTAATTCGAAATGAATTAAAACAAAGCTTAACCTGTCGTGGCATGAACCACTGTATTAGAAGCAAATTTATCACGATTGGTGTAATCGTTACACCGGACGCTCCCAAAGTTACGTAATTTCTCCTTGAAATAATACATCCGAAATTAGGAGTGGACAAAGATGGTACTGCTCTTTTCTTAGAACTAGAGCTTGAAAATAGCTTATATAAAAACTTAGAGGAAGAAGTGTTTTACAAATGTTATTTGCCATATGCTAAAATGAGTTGAAATGCCTAGAATTTATAGGCTCAAATTGAGAGCAAAAGATTAAAAAGTCAGCGACAGTTACAAAAATAATAATTTCCATAAGCATGTTTTAAAGGCCATAAATATTATTTTAAATACTCTATCAAAAAAGGGTCAAAACCACTTAAATGATGTAGGAAAATCGATTAAAAATGTTACAGTTATGGTCCAATTCAACTGCTGGATTAAAGGCCGAATAAGAGCAATGTTGTTATTAACAACAATCAATCAGCCTCAATAACTGTCATTAACACATGTCTAAAACGTTTCAATATGAGTTCTTAAACTCTAGAGACAATATTAAGAATTTTCTCTAAAAAAATAATACTTGTGTGGTACGTTTTAGCACAAATTAAACCGAATTGACTAAATAATATTCACGGTGCACGCGTGCGAGGGCCTTGTCATCTATCCATTCAAAAAGAAGGAGAAAGAAAGTTTCCTAGATACATGGCAAAAATTTTCTCAATTATTCAAATTTCCTCTTCTTTGTTTTGGTTCACCGCCGACCGGTATGTTGGTCCGACCACCTCTTGGCCATTGGGAGTTGAGAGTAGGTTGGCCACCACTTGGCCTTAGGCAACTGTGTCGCCTCCGCCGTCAGGTTTTGAACGATGAGCATGGTATCGGCGCTAATTTCCGATGTTCGGTAAGTACTTGGTTTTCTCTTCTTTTTTTGGATAAAAATGTGAGCTTTATTTATCCAGAAAGTAGCAAACTACTTACAAAAAACCTAAAACAAACAATCAAAGGGGGACTCCCAACTATAGAAGGATCCCCCAATCAAGACATAATTTCCTATTTACAGTATCATCCAAATCCATACTCTTCCTATGGAGTTTTGTACAAACAAAACTCTTCACTGTAATAACAATGTCATTGCTAGTTCTAGAAGTATGCTGAAACGATCTTCTATTTCTCTCCTCCCAAATAGTATAAATGCAAGCATTCAAAGCAACTTTAAGAATGAAAACAATTAGAGATTTGCCTTTCAAGTTGGCAACAACCCACTTAACTTCTTCATCCCAATTCCAAATGTTTCGATGAAGATCACACAAGCCAAGAATGTCACCCCAAACCTTTTTCGAGAAAGAGAACTCAAAGAAAATATGATTTCTATATTCAGCCCCATTACCATATAGAACACATATATCTTCTTGGCTAATCCCCCAATGAATTAGCCTATCCTTAGTGAGAAGTCTATTTAGGATGGCCATCCAAACCAATATAGAATGCTTAGGAGTATGCATAGGATACCACAACATTCTCTCCCATTCCACCTTATCTGCCCTATCTCTTATCCTTTCCCAAATCCAATTAGTATCAATTAACAACCAATCTGAAACAGAAGAAAAAAGCACCGCAACTTCCTATCGAGTCTTGAGCAGTTTCTTAATCATCCAACTAAACTGAGGCTTAGAGTTCAAGGACCAAAACTCTCCTCCTTGAAATGCACAAAGGGAAGCAAGGATTGACCCCTGACCAGATCCTAGGGCTGAAGGGATTTGATGAAGATGCCCCAGCAGAGACAGTTGATGGTGGAGCCAAGACTTTTGCTGCAGCGAGTATTGCCTCTTTGGTAGACTCCACTAGACGCATGAAAGCGGAGATGGAGGAGATGAGCAGCAATTTGCATACTTTCTTCAAGTATGTCAAAGAGAGGGATGGTGTGATGAACTCTTACTTTAAAGAGATGCTCCGTACATGAAAATTGATTTTCCTCCCTTCCTAGATGCCCTATTAGTTATAGCGAAGAACCATCCTCCACCCAAGAAAGCACATGTCCCGTGTACAACCTCTGCTTCCACAACCAGTGATCGCCCATCGAGACAAATCAAAGGACAAGCCCCAATGGAAACCCCGCCAACTGAAAACCCTATAGATGATCTGGTCACCATCAAGAGTGACGATGCGGAGATGTTTGACGACACTCATGTCCCTGCGTAAGCTCAAACACCAAATGTCACAGTGAGAACAAGGCGACGTCTGAAGCGATCTGCCGGTCGTGATTGGAACACTCATACCGAGGGGAGTGCTGTTTGGGATGACCTGCACGACCAGGATGAGCAAGACCACCCACCACCAGAACCAGCAGAGCCTGAGGAGCCCATCGCCGCGCTAAAGAAATAGCGTCTGAAGCATAAGGCCACCAAGACAACAACACCAAAGTAAGACCGTAGTGAGGTACCTCTCATTTCATTTTTTATAGTTTAGTTTCAGTTAGTTAGTTTTCATGCATTGGGGACACTACATCCTTCAAGTTTGGGGGTGTTCTTAGTTAAGCTTTTGCATCTGTAGTTAGGAACAGGTTTTGCTATAGCATTTTGTTTAGCTTAAAGACATCTTTTATGAATAAATTAAGGATGTCCAATGATGAGTATTTAATTTTTGTGGCTATGGATTGTTTGAATCTACATGACTATTGAGATTGGTAGAACTGACTTTAAGGCTTGATGCTTTGCGATTAAATTGTCACACGATTGCATGTTCTCTATGCTTAAGGTTGTTAGAAATTTTTTATGAAACAACTCTTGCATGCCTTAGTATGAATGATCTTAATGAACTTGAATGATAAATGAAAGAATTAAAGGCTTTATTAGAGTCCCTTGTGCTTATTACATGTGTTGATTGTGAATAAATGCTTCGTCATATCTATAGAGGAACACCCCGCTTTGCATGGTTTGCCTGGATACTGCATTTTAATAAATGGCAGCCATAGCAAATGAGTGAATGAAAGTTGTCAGGATGACTTTATTCACTAGCTCGAGGATGAAATGTTTACTCCATATTCATATAGAGTTGAGGACGGTAGTTGTAATGAGCTGACACCCCTCGAAACAGTTTCAAAAAAAATATTTGGTTAAAATTAAGAAAGTAAATTTGTGCTTAATTGATTAACAGATACCAGGGTATAATAGAGAACTTGACTAAAATTTTTCTAGCTCTGTTAAGCATAGATTGGATGCAATTACACACACACATGCAAAGGATCTTGTTCTAAGGAAAAGTTTTTAAAAATCTCAAAACTATCTAGCTTGTTGAAGCCTATATTTTCTAAGGACTGAAATTTATGCCATAGAGTTATCGTGATTTGAACCTTGCGATAGCATTTTCTCTGTTTTTCTCTATTCATTGCTTGAGGACAAGCAATAGCTTAAGTTTGGGGTTGTGATAACCTTGTAAAAAGTATACATTTCATGCCTTTTTACTTAGTTTATTGGTTGGTTTTAAGCTTATTATATTGCATATAGTTGCATTTAGTTCATATAGTTGCATATGGTGGTGTTTGCTTGGTTGCTTTTATATATTTGTAAAATTGGTGCTGCTTTAGGAAAGGTTTGTTTCGGTGTGGTGATGTCCAGGTGAGTCAAGAAGCATTGCTGGGTGAGGAAAATAGGTCGCAGCATTTTGGTCGACATTTCTGGGGCAAAAAAAGACAAAGAAAGAAGATATTTTGCAGCCCACATGTGAACCCCTCACCAGCCAGCTGTGCCACACTTGTGAGGGGAATATTCCTTAGGGCACACAAAGAATTAAGGGCACAAAACCCTAGGAGACCCAACTATATAAAGAATAGGACACCCACATTTAAGGGCAGCTAGAAAAAGTGCTTTATGAGATAAGAAAGAGAGAAGAAAAAGGCGGCTATCCTTCTTCTCCTTCATTTTGGGTGTCCTACATTGTCGAAGCTCAAAGGGAAGATCTTGTTGGCCTTTGAGAGAAGCAGCAAACTTAAGGCGGTTCACGACAGTCCACGACAACTTCAGAGTTTTCCTTTACTCTTAGTTGTTCCATACATTTCCATACTTTTCTGTTCCTTACATTTTCATACTTTTTTGAAATGGGTTGTATTAAACGGATGATATTTTCCCAGCCATGAACTAACTTTAAGTGGCTTGGGTTTATTGTGGATGATTATTTTTCTTGCTTGAATGAATGTTTTAGCTTTTTCTAGTATCATATATGTTTTGTTCACTGTTTTATTGCTTT
The DNA here is from genome assembly GCA_019671005.1 of Hibiscus mutabilis. Classification (NCBI taxonomy): domain Eukaryota; kingdom Viridiplantae; phylum Streptophyta; class Magnoliopsida; order Malvales; family Malvaceae; genus Hibiscus; species Hibiscus mutabilis. Next base: position 9,556,750 of record CM033733.1, on the reverse strand, counting down.
AAGTTTGTAAGAGCTTTCAAGAGTTAGCCTTTACCTTAGTCATCCTGTGACAACTTTCATTCACTCATTTGCTATGTTTGCCATTTATTAAAATGTAGTATCCAGGCAAACTATGCAATGTGGAGTGTACCTCTACAGATATGCCAAAGCATTTATTCACAATCAACACATGAAATAAGCACATGAGAGTCTAATAAAGCCTTTAATGCTTTGTTTTATCATTCAAGTTTATTAAGATCAATCATACTAAGGCATGCAAGAGTTCTTTCATAAAAATTTTCTAACAACTTTAAGCATAGAGAACATGCAATCGTGTAACAATTTAATCGCAAAGCATCAAGCATTAAAGTCAGTTCTACCAATCTCAAAAGTCATTTACATTCAAACAATCCATAGCCACAAAAATTAAATACTCATCATTGGACATCCTTAATTTATTCATAAAAACTGTCTTTAAGCTAAACAAAATGCCATACCAAAAACCTGTTCCTAACTACAGATGCAAATGCTTAACTACTAACACCCCAAACTTTAAGGATGCAGTGTATCCAATGCATGAAAACTAACTAACTAAAACTATACTATATATAATGCAATGAGAGGTACCTCACTACAGTCCTACTTTGGTGTTGTTGCCTTGGTGGCCTTATGCTTCACACGCTTCTTCTTTAGCGCGGCGATGGGCTCCTCAGGCTCTGCTGGTTCTGGTGGTGGGTGGTCTTGCCCATCCTGGTGGTCCTAATCGTGCTGGTCATCCCAAACAGCATTTCTTTTAGTAGGAGTGCTCCAAACGCGGTCGGCATATCGCTTTAGGTGTCGCCTTGTTCTCGTTGTGTCATTTGGTGTTTAAGCTTGCGCAGAGACAAGAGTGGCGTCAACCATCTCCTTATCATCCCTCTTGATGGTGACCGGATCATCTGCAGGTTTTTCAGTTGGCGTGGCTTCCATTGGGGCTTGTCTTTTGCTTTGTCTCGATGGGCGATCACTGGCTGTGGCAGCAGGGGTTGTACATTGGACATGTGCTTTCTTGGGTGGAGGATTGTTCTTCAGTGTAACTAATAGGGCCTCTAGGAAGGAAGGGAAATCAATAGTCATGTGCGGCATCATCTCTTTAAAGTAGGATTTTATCACAGCGTCCCTTTCCTTGACATACTTGAAGAAAGTATGCAAGTTGTTGCACATCTCTTCCATCTCCACTTTCATGCGTCTAGTGGAGGCTACCAAAGAGGAAATCCTCGCTGCAACAAAATTCTTGGCTCCACCATCAATAGTCTCTGCTAGGGTATCTTCATCAAATCCCTTCAGAGCTGGGGTATGGTCAGGGGTCAATCCTTGCTTTTCTTTGTGCACTTATCCTCCTTCGGGTCTTCATAAACTTCCTTCTTTCGGTAGAGGGCCATGATCAGATTAGGAATGAGCAAAGGGCTAGATTTTCTCCTCAAGCAGGCATAAACTTCATCCATTATAATCTTCCTCACGTCAATCGGCCTCCCATTAAGAATGGAGTGCAGGAGGAACAGTCTATTTAGGGCGACGATTGTGTGGTGAGAGGTTGGCATCAAGCGAGTCTTGATGTAGTGGTTCCATAACTTGGAATTGGGCTTCAAACGTCCTTGCTCCACTGTCTTATTGGTTGGGTCCAACTCAGTTCCCCTGAAGCATAAGTCCTCAAGGACTTCCTTGTGCGTCTGGGCATCAACGACTTCAGCAAAAGATGCGTGTTGGTCTACAACATTCTTTAGTCCATAGAACTTGTTTATTGCCGCAGCGGTAAACTTAATTTGTTCCCTTCTCACATATGCACCGGACTGTGTAGGGCTTGTGAGATGAGCATGAAACTCCTTTACCAACTGCACAAAGATGGAATTTGGGTGCTTGACAAAGGTTTCCCAGTTTTGCTTGGTGATAACATCCATCACCTCATTGTCAAAACCCTCTTCACCTTCTGAAGGGAAGATAAACCCTTGTTCGGGGAAAACATTTCTCTCTTGGATTTGTTGGAAGCGAAGGTTGACCGCATCGTCGTAAAATTTCTTGATTTCGATAGACAGCTGGGCTTGTGCGCTACTAGAGGTGCCGGTCATATTCTTACAGCGAACCATTATTGGAAGAAGGGGCAAATATTTTAAGGGGCAATTAGGCTTTAGGGGTGACTTTGTGTTGGAGAAGATTAAGAAGGAGAAGAGTTGAAAGAGAAGAAGGGAGTAAAATAGAAGTATGATGAAAGAGAGAAGGTTGTTTCAATGAAAAAGAAACCGACACAAGCAATGGGAGAGAGAGTGGAGGCGACAGTTATAGGGCTTTGGGAAGAGGAGAGATAAGATGTGTTGTAACACACTAAACTGGGCCTAGAAAAGTTACCACTATCTAAATGATTAACTAATTGAATTAGGTGTTAGTTAAATTAAAAGAATTAGAAATTTATTGAGGGAAGAATATTAGCTAACATAATTAAAGGACTAAAACGTTATAGCCTACAAATTAGAGTACCAAATTAAGATGACCAAATTGAAACAAGGGTGAAACAACAAATTTGCATGGTAATTGGACCATTATTCTATAATGGAATACATGTGGCAAACAAAATTTACACATGGAAAGGAAGATATCATCTTCTCCTTGTTGGCCGGCTATGCTTGAATCAAAGAAAGAGAAAATCAAAATTGAATCATCTTCTTCATCTTTCAACCTTGCTAGCCGATTCTTGAGAAAGATTAGTGAGAGAGAGTTGTTTGTTGATCAAATTAGCTTGATAGGAAGGTAAATGCTTGATTTCTTACTTCAATTTCATGTTTAAAATCTTGAATTTTGATGTTATTGTTGCTTAATTTGAATAGGATGGAAGATATGCATGTTATAGTGATGTTAGTTCTAATATTCTTTGAAATTTTGAATGTTGTGATCAAATTGCTAAGAAAGAAATATATATGTTGCTGGAAACTTGAATGTTCATGCTGGAAATTGCTAGGATTGATGGAAAATTTGGTACTAAATTGGTATGAATTAAATGTCACATAGAATGAAACTATTTTGATCACATTGCTAGTTGAAATGTGTAAACTTTCTTGGTTGGACATAATGCCCTATTATGATCACATATATAAGTGAATTAAAACTGACCTAGACATGTAAGAGCATGAAAATAAGTTGAACTACAATGTTAGAATCTTGTTTAGGGGAAACATGAAGCTAAAAATCTAGCCTAGTGTAATCTGCCCAGAATGCTTTGTTCTGGGCAGTAACTTTGAAAAATTACCATAAATTGTGTAAATGGAATTTAAGGCTGAAAATTTAACGGACAGTGCCTTAACATGTCTAAATTCATTAAGAGAAAACGGAATTGAAATCGGGATTGTAGAATGGATTGTAGAAATGAAACCCTAGGGACAGTGCAAACTGTCCAGTGTTGTAATTACCCTGTCTTTAAGTAAAAAACTGTATTAATTGGTAAATAATTAAAATGAAAGGCCCATATGGTTAGAAATACAATTAAGTTAGCTTTCCAACGGTGTAAACCATTTGAAATTTCGACGTACGGAATGAAAGTTATGCATGTTTTAGTAAGTAATGCACAAGCTGCCAGGCAGCAGCCTTGATGTCTTGGAATGAATGATAAATGAATTAATTGTATTGTTGCCTTGTTTTGAATAAATGAATGAACCTTGTATTGATCTTGATTTAATTGTATGAATTGATAGAGCAAGGAGTAAAACTTGTGGAAGAAGAAAGGAGTGGCCAAGCTAGTGTCAAACACAAAGGAATTTGGATCCAAGGTTAGCTAAGCTTGGAGTATTGTGAGTGTAGTTTACAATAGGGTTAGGACTTAGGTCCTAACCAAATGTGCATGATTATCTTCTTGCCATTGATATGCCATGTTAATGATCTCAATTTTAACTTGAATATGTATAAAAGGGAAGAATGGACTAAGCTAAAATTGTGAATAAGTAATAGCATGCAAAATTGATAAATTAATTAGAAAGAAAAGTGAAAACAAATGTATGCTTCCATGCCTTGGATATGACTTGTTATAATGCTTGCTTGATAGTGCTCTTTGATACAAATGCTTGAACCTTGATGCCTTGACTGTGATTAATTCGAATGAATACTTGGATGTACCATTATGATCTAAATACTTGTTAACATGATATAAATCGTGAATTAAGGATCTTGCCTGATGCCTAAGAAATGGCATATGTTAATTGCTTGCTTGAATGACAAGATTAAATTGTAAAGTGTAGAGCTAAGACTCAATTGGCCTAAGGGCTGTGCATATGAACATGATCTTGCAATGTATCACTTGAATTGATCCTTGAATAAGCTATTGCTTGACATAAACATGCAATACTTGAATAAGTGAGTCATAATTGAACAAAGCCTTGGTTGTTAGTGGTCATAGGTAGAAGGGCATGCCTTAGAGTCTAGAGCTCATTGTGTAAGGGTGGACTACAGTCCAGGGATAAGGCTCTTAATTGGTGACAGATGGAGGGTACGTATGTGTGGTCTTTGGCGACAGTAGGAGGGTTGACCAGTGCTACGGTACATCTTGTGGCGACAGTTGGTTAGAGACTCGATTACCTGGACAACTAAACACCAAAGGCATAAAATAAAGAAAGCAAATGAGAAATAACTAAAGAATAAAGCTCCTTGATACTTGAATTATTTGATAACTTCATTCTTGAATTACATGATACTTGAGCTACTTGATTTTTAATTACATGATACTTGAGCCACTTGATTCTTAAATTACATGATACTTGAGCTATTGATTTTTGAACTACTTGATACTTGAGTTCCTTGATACTTGCACTACTTGATACTTGAATTGCTACTTGAATGGGTCATAAACCCTCTTGCACTGATGTGTGCCTAATGTTTTGCTTGAAATCATATGTCACTAAATTTGAAAATGATAAGTATTTATTTGAAGCTTGAAATCGAATTGCTTCCAACCTTGACTAGGCTCAATTTAACTAATTGATACATGTCTTAACAATTGGTTAGAACTAGTTGCTACCTCACTAAGTACATTCTTGTTCTTACCACTCTCGTTTCCATTCTTCCCAACCATAGGTTAAAGGATTCGATCGTTGCTTGATCCTGAAGCCTGAATTCTTGTGCTCGTAGCAAGACACAAGCATAGCTAAAGTACGGACATACTTGTTTTGTACTCCCCTAGTTGGTGGCACTTAGTTGTATATAATGTCTTGTGCATGCATTTTGAATGCTTGGAAACTTGTATATGTATATGTTTTGAATGTGCTTACTATGTATGAACTTGGTTGATAATATGAACTAAGTAATGGACTCTTGTTGCAGCGCATATTGATATGTATACATGGAACATTCAAAGTGATCATCTAGCCTTGTATCATTCGAATGTCTTGTGATATGTGATAATTACTTGTGTAAACATACCATGTTATAGTATTTTTAGAATCTTGTATGGTAAATTGCCGAATAGTAAGGTTGGCTTTTGGCTTGCTTGGAATCAAGGTAGGTACAAGTGATCTTGTTTAGTAAATTATGTATGAAATGTTACATGTATCAATCTAAGGAACAAGAATTAAAATGGAAGCATGTTTGCTCTTAAGCTATTCGAATGATGATGTCATATGATGATGTAAATTGAAATTTTCAGTAAACTATAATGTATGTAAAAGAGATTGCTTACATGTTAAGTAATGAATATTTGGTTGCTTGCTAGTTAAGTAACTCATCTAATAGGGATGAGTTAGCATATTCTTGCTTGTTCTTGCTTGTATTGTACTCGGTAACGCTCCTGAACCGGTTTGCTGCCAACCCGGGGTAGGGGTGTTACATGGGTAGTTAATGCAGATTAAAAAGTGGGAGAGAGAATTTGAAAAGTGTAATGATGGGGTAGGGTTTTGAAAATTAAATCGGCATAAAATCCCCCTTTTCTCCTTTTTAATTCCGCCCAAAAACTTGGAAAAGTTTTATCCCTTTTCAACTTCCTTCAATAGGTAAAGACAAAACCCTAACCTAGTTTGGAACAACTTCTTTCCTTAAACTTGTCCCCCACATGCCACCTGCAGCTAGAGGATACAGTCTGAAATGAGGTAATAAAATAAACACAAAATAATAACAAAATATAAAAAAACTAAAGAACAAAGAACATAAAGATAAACAAAAATATTTATTTACATGGGAAAAAATGCTATAGCAAAATAGAGGGAGTGAGGGGATGCAAACTCTCATGGATCATGCAAGAGCAATGATGACTTGTGTTGCGCGTAATAAGTGCTCCGCAATTGTGCAAGTGTACACGTTGCAAGTTATAGTATAAAAGATATCGTCTCCATAGGGATTGGTGCCACTTCAAGAATCTAGTCTTTTGCACTGTAAAAAGTAAAAGAACACAAGTAGGTGATTGCAGGAGTTTAACTAACAACTAAACTAGAAAGCAAATAAGTAAAAGAAGATGTAATCAAATGAGAGAGAATAGGCCAGGTTATCGTGAGTTGAGGTGTGATAGCCGATTGGATCGTCTTGGTAAAAGAGTGCAAGGGCAACTCAGTTGCCGTGGCAACTTGCACAGCGGGGTTGCCTTGGCAACTAATCGATGGTTGCCTGGGCGACTAGTTGGGCAACTACTTGGGCGGCTAGGCAGCAACTTCAAGGTTCGGCGGAGCATTCTTCAATGGTTTCTTCTTATCCCTAAGTCAAAACTCTAGCTATTTGTGCATGCCTTGATAATACATCCCTGCGTGAATCAAGGGTGAACAACAACCAATCTTGCGCTCCTCTTAGCCGTTGAAATACTTAACTTATTCCTAAGCCGGATTAATCTTCACCATCAATAGATTGAATAAAGACCATACTCATTCGTTTTTTGAATCTAACTCTCCCGATATTATATAAATAGATGAAGTTATGAGATCCTCTCCCAATTCACTCGCAAATAAGAATAAGAACCAAGAATGAGTAAACCTTGAATTGAAAGTGCAAACTCTTATTACCTAAACAAAATCCAATTGTTTCTCACAACCACAAAACACAATAACCTTAGCCAAATAGATTTAGTTCATGGCTAGGTTCCAAAGAAACACAAGACAAAGAATTCATAGCATAAACCTAATTGAACAAGAAAGAAAAAGATGAAGAATGGTTGAAGCCTTGTCAAAACCTCTCCAAAGCCTTGTCGAGATCTCCCTTGCTCTTTGTCAAAATTTCTCTCATCTCTCTCCCTATGGAGTTGACGGCTTGATCTTTAATTTATAGGGCTAGGTCAAAGTCTTTTTTGAGTAGGAAGTTAAGTTGGAATTAAATATCTTTAAAGAATATAATTCTTTATTATAATTAAATTCCTTCTAGAACTTCTCCTATCTTCTTTGGATTTAATTTCTCTTTAACCTCTTCATGGAAATCAAACTCCTTTGGGATTTAACTTTGCTCCACATCATCTTGGGCTTATCTAGTCATCAATTTTGACTACCATATCATCTTACCCCTTATCAAAAATTGCCATGGCAACTAGCTCGGCATCTCCTTCAAGCATTACCCTGGCAACTAGCTCGGTATCTCCTTCATGCATTGCCCTGGCAACTGGTTCCAGCCTTGCTTTGGCAAGTGATTATGCACACACACACAAAACACACCAAAGCAATATCTTTTTCCACAAAATTAAGCAAAATATGAAATCAAGCTTGCCCACCATGGAAACGATGCAAACATGCATGATGGCTAATAATGAAACTAATATGAGCCTAAGTCTAGCAATAATATGAATAAAAAGGGTAATAAAAATAGTACTTTTGAACACTTAACACACCCCCAAACTCGAACTATTGCTTGTCCTCAAGCAATGCAAACTAATAATTACCCGCCAAGACTTCAATTTTCACAAACTTAGCTTTGAACATGATTTCAATTCTCAGAACCGTGGCACAAAGTATGATTGGCTTTTCATTTTTCGAAAAACTTACGTGTCACTCGGAATCAAACTATAATGCTTGTGAGTGTGTGCGGAGTTGTGTGCAAGTTGATTTTTCGGATTCTATGCAAACAAGAGGTTTTCAAATTACTTCATCGGGTTCTTTTAACATGTTTTAACTAGAGCTATTTTCGGGCACCTCTGGTGTTTTGTTTTTAGTTTTCTTAAGTTAATTAATTTATTCGACTAGGGCCGGTTTCGGGCACCTCTAGCGATCAATTTTTAGCACATACTAGAGCCAATTTCGGGCACCTCTAGTGATCAATTTTTATTACATACTAGAGCCAATTTCGGGCACCTCTAGCATTCATCCAATTTTTATTCTAATCCCCCAAGTTTTTAACTATCAACCTAAGTTCGCTAGAATTCCTTGAATCAATCAAGCCACAACAGTGTTTCATCAAGTTTAGCATCATAGTACGATTCTAAGTGTTTCCACGTTTATCCTAGAATAAAAAGTTCTATCAATTAAGTACATTGGAAAAGTCATCATCGGATATTCATCAAACCTAGGCAATTCTTGTTCCAACTAAAGGCATGGCAAGCAATTTATGTATCCTAAATGCAATACTTAAGATGAATGCAACTAAACATGGTAACTAACTAATAACAATCCCCTCCAAACTCGAGTGAGGCATTGTCCTCAATGCATGTAACAAAGAAAAATAAAAATAACAATAAAGAAAGTAGAATGCAAACGAGGACTTACTCCGAGAGTTCGTCGTCGTGGATGATTAGTTTCCTTTAGGTTGGTGTCAATGTCATTGGCTTTTCGCTTGGGCTTGGAGGATTCGATTGGTGCGGTCTTTGTTGGTGCAATGGAGGACTCGTTCGAATCTGAAAAATCAAAAAATGATTCAGTATGAATTGCTTCGGGCATAGGTGCTTTACCTTTGGCTTTTACAGTGGTTGCCGGGGCGTCTTTAGCTTTGGTTGTCGCAACATCTTCAGTGTTAGTTGCCGTGGCAACTGCTTGGGCAGGCACAGTGTAGGTTGCTGTGGCATCATCTATTGCGGTTGTCGTGGCAACTACTTCATTGGTTGTCGTGGCAAGAATTTCGAAAGGAAAAATTAGGAACGGCACGCGGCTATCTGTGTACTTTTCCAGGATGACTTGGGTGATGGCATTGTTGTGATCCTTCATGTACCGCATGAACATTAGTTGCCGTTATTCAATTTGCCTAAGGCGGTTTGCCAACGGTTGTAAGAATGCTTCAAGTTGTCTTGGGGTTACTGGCCGAGTTGCCCGGGCATCAGTTGCTTGGGCATTAGGAGTTGCCAAGGCGACAAGAGTTGTCGTGGCAATTGAAGGCGTTAGGGATTTTACCTGTGCCTCTCACATTAGCTTTCAGATTTGTGCTCGATTCCAACCGGACTTTGGTAGGGCCTTTTCATCAGTGGATTCACTTGGGACATGTATCTCCTTGCAAAGATTGGAAATTAAGCAAGGGAAGAAAAAAGAACCCTTGTCTTTTGTGCTACATACAAAAATCTCATCACAAATAATTTTCCAATGTTAATGATGCAATTATGCAAGATAGAATGTATGAGCAAAAGATGAGGTGTATCAACGGTGGTATTGTGTGTTGTGGGCATTAAAAAAGTTTTAAAAAACTTATTCCATAATTTTGCCTTGGGTTTAAGCTGAAGGCGATTTACCGTGCCCTTGTATTTACCGTCATTCCAATGAGTTCCCGGTAGAGTGAGTTCTTGAAGTACCTTGTCGAGTTGCTTGGGCGTGAGTTGATCAACAAAGGCTTGATGCTCGTCCTTCTCAATGTAGAGCCCGTAAAAGGTGTTGTTGTTTTCGGGGCTTATGAGTATAGCCTTGTCATGAACAAAAACATAAGGATTATCTGGGTTAGGTGAGTGAGCATAGAATTCTCTTACCCATAAGATGTTACCCGGTTCCGATTGATGGCAAAAGATTTGCCACTTTTGATGTGCAATCCTTTCGAAGATGAATGGTTCAAGGCCGAAATCTTGATGAGAGTTGGAGTATTCAAAGCCTTGTTCTTCGCAAATATTCCAGCTTTCAAACTTGGAGTGAAAACTTTCTTGAACCACTGGTGTAGCAAACTTCTTGTATCTTGGTTCTTTGGAGGAACTTGGATGAACCAAAAATTCGATTTTGGATGCCATGGATGATCTTGGTTGTGAGTTTGGTAGAAACAAAGAAAAGAAAGCAAAACAAAAAATCTAAAGAGTTGCAAGATGAAAAGTAGGAATAGGTTTCTTGGAAGTTAAGGGTGCTGGGTTAAATAGAAAAGATAGGTAGTAAATATGGTGGGTGAGATTAATTTTGGAATAAAGAAGAAAGGGGTTTCAATTTAGGGGAAGGGTGACGGCTAGGGGGTTTATTTAGGGTAAATTGGAGGCTTAATATAAGCCTTAGATTCAACCCATTAATTTCCTTGTTGAAGAAGTTTCCTTCTTGAATCAAAATTCCTCTTTATCTTGAACTCTTTTCCTACAATTCAAAAACAAATAAAATAAGGATTAAAATTAAAGATAAACTAATAAAAGAAAATAAATAAAGATGTGCAAAGAAATTCTTAAACTTAAAAAGATAAATATGAAAGAAAGATGTAGTTTTAATCTTAAAAAAAAATCTATCCTAAAACAAATAACCGAAAATAATAAAAAAATAGAAAATTAAATAGTTCAAAAAAAATATATCAAAATGAGAGCATGCTCATGCATCTCCTAAGATGACCACTTCTTTGTTACGTTCCACATGGGCACCGTTGTAGTTCTTCAATCTTTGTCCATTAACTTTGAATTCATGTTCGTTAGTGATGGACTTCATTATCACGGCACCATGGGAGAATGGTTTGACAACTTCGAATGGTCCCGACCATCTTGATTTCAGTTTTCCCGAGAAAAGTTTTAGCCGAGAATTGAATAAGAGAACTAGTTGCCCTGGCATGAATTGCCGCAGAAATAGTTTCTTGTCATGTCATTGCTTTGTTTTCTCCTTGTAGATTCATGCATTGTTATAGGCGAGTGCACAAAATTCTTCTATCTCGTTGAGGTCCAACAAACACTTTTGCCCGGCACTTTCCCAATCCATAGTCACGGTCTTGATTGCCCAATATGCCTTGTGTTTGATTTCCACCGGTAGATGGCATGTTTTGCCATAGACAAGTCGGAAGGGGGACATGCCTAAGGGCGTTTTGAATGCAGTGCGATATGCCCAAAGTGCTTCATCTAGTCTTACTGACCAATCCTTCATAGAGGGATTTACAACTTTCTCGAGTATACCCTTCAATTCTCGGTTGGAAATTTTTGTCTGCCCATTGGTTTGTGGATGATATGCCGTAACAATCTTGTGTGATACGCTGAAGAGTTGCAACATCTTGGCAATAAGTATGTTGTCAAAATGCTTGCCTTCATCACTAATAATTGCTCTCGGCATCCCAAACCGTGTAAATATATTTTTCTGCAAGAATCGTTGCACGGTCTTGGAATCGTTGTTGGGAACTGTAGCTTCCTCAACCCATTTAGACACGTAGTCGACGGCAAGTAGAATGTAGAGATTACCGAATGAATATGGGAAAGGTCCCACAAAATCAATCCCCCATACATCGAACAATTCTACCTCGATGATGTTTTTGAGCGGCATCTCATGTCGTCTAGAGATATTGCCCGTCCTCTGGCAACGATCACATTGCTTGTAAAACTCTTGGGCATCTTTGTACAGTGAAAGACACCCTATAATTTCATAATCAAAAATGGAAAATTGGCTATGGAGATTCCGCGCGGTCAGAAATTCATACAGACACAAAGGGGTTCGACAGGAAAGTCGTTTCGATCCAATCTATTCTTGGGGTCAAATAAAGACAAAGGATATGCCAGTGACCTGGCACGCCAAAGCACTCTCCGAGGGTATGGAATGTCTAATTTTTCGGTCAGAATCGCGATAGTAATGTCTCTGTTAGATTCTCCGGTCGAAATAAGGGAAAACTCCATTCAATTCTCGATGGAAACGGAGTTTTGCGAATTCTCTCCAGAACTGGAAGATCATTTCGAGGTCTTCGAACATATTCGAGGGTTCAATGTGACTATTGTCACTTCGGCCAACACACAAGATGAGACTTTACCACCGTGGAGCGGCTTTTTGCAGGGGGAATGACTCAGCTCTTTGAAAGCTTTCACCTCGACTAGAAGATAGAAGAAAGAAGCTTAGAAGCAAGCACATGCCTTACCTTCCGCCTTGTCCTTAGATAGAAGAAGAACATGAGAAAGAAGAACTTTGGCTGCGGTACGTGTTCCTCTAAAATGTCCTCCATAGGGTGAAGAATGGAATTTCCAGAGTACATTCTGCTGCTCCTCTTCAGGGACACATCGGCGTATAACCTGATTTGCACATTGTTTAAACAAAAGAGGCTCGTTCCAAAAGTAATGCTTAGCATCATGGCGGAGCCACTTCTTCCTTTGGTGAGTAAGGCCATAAGTTAAAATACCACAAACAAGGAAATTAACTAAATTCGCGTACCAGGGTATTGCCGAGGCATGTGCTGCTGTGGCGACTGCTTCCATGATTACCGAGGCGTGTGAGTCTAGAGTTGCCGAGGCATACGCGTCTGGAGTTGCTGAGGCATCGAAGGTTGCGGAGGTATGAGCATTCAATGTTGCCGAGGCGTCGAGGGTTGCTGAGGCGTGTGCATCCATGGTTGCCGAGGCAACTAACAGTTGCTCATCCGGGAATGCATCGCGTATCTTTAAATTCTTGTCCTCTTCCCTATTGCGTTCTAAGCGTGATAAGTGACTGGCCACTTAATTTTCTGTTTCTTTTCTGTCCTTAATTTCAATGTCAAACTCTTGTAAAAGCAATATCCAACAAATCAAACGAGGTTTGGCATCTTTTTTAGCAAATAGGTACTTAATTGCCGAATGGTCCGTATGAACAATTACCTTTGTACCAATCAAATAGGATTGAAACTTGTCAAATGCAAAAACTATGGCTAGTAACTCTTTATTCGTTGTTGTGTAATTCACTTGAGCACTATTGAGAGTTTTAATAGCGTAGTTTATCACATGAAAGGTCTTACCTGTGCGTTGGCCTAGGACTACTCCTACTGCGAAATCATTTGCATCACACATGAGCTCAAAAGGTAGCGTCCAATCTGGTGGAACGACAATGGGTGCCGAGGCAAGATTTTCCTTAGGGTTTCGAATGCTTGGGTGCAAGAATCATCAAAATTGAAGACTTTATCCTGTTCAAGAAAATTGCAAAAGGGTTTAGTAATCTTAAAAAAAATTATGAATGAACCTCCTGTAAAAACCTGCATGTCCATGGAAGCTTCAGATTTCTTTAACCGAACTTGGTGGGGGTAATCTCTCGATCACGTCCACGTTGGCTTTGTCTACTTCAATTCCCTTGGATGAAATCTTTTGGCCGAGCACTATTCCTTCATCTACCATAAAATGGCACTTCTCCTAATCAAAGACTAAATCAGTTTCTTCACATCTTGCCAACACCTTTTCTAAATTGCCGAGGCAACTGTCGAAGTCATTACCAAAAACGGAAAAATCATCCATGAAGATCTCAAGGAAGTCTTCGATTTTTCCCTCTGGATGCACATAGGATATGTCGGTTAGCTGTAGCATAACTGTTGTAGGTCTTGTCTTCCCGATTCCTAGTTTCTGAAAAAACGATTTAGGCATCAAGTTTATGCTTGCTCCAAGGTCACATAATGCTTTCCCGACATAGTGGTTTCCAATAGAACATGGTATTGTGAAACTTCTGGGATCCTTCAACTTGGATGGCATGCGATTGTGCAACATGGCCATGCATCCCTCTATTGCGGCAACTGTTTCAAACTCTCCTAGCCTTGTTCTCTTGGACACAATGTCTTTAAGAAACTTGTCATAGTTCAACATTTGTTCAATCGCTTCAACCAATGGCAAGTTGATGTGGACTTGCTTGAGGATATCAAGAAACTTCTTGAATTGATATTCTTGCTTTTGTCGCTTCAACCTTTGTGGGAATGGTGGTGGAAGTTGGATATCTTCAATCCTTTCATTGGTCTGGAACCTGATTGATGGCATTATCGAGGCAACTGGAGTTGCCGAGGCATTGTCAACTGGGGTTGCCGTGGCGTGCCTATCATTGGTTGCCGAGGCCTCATTATCGCCGGTTGCCGAGGCATGCTTATCGCTGGTTGCCGCGGCAATTCCTGGTTCAGTATCTGAGGCTTTTTCGCTGAGTTCGTCTTGATCTTTTTGTGGAGTTTTGTTTGATGAACGAGCTTGAGCCTCTTTAAGTTGTTGGCCACTTCTAGTGGTGATCGCCTTACATTGCTCATGGCCAGTTCCTTTTGTGACTTCAGTATCGCTAGGTAAAACTCATTGCGGTCTAGTATTCAGGTTTTAAGCAAATTGTCCGACTTGATTTTCCAATGATTTGATTGCCGCCTCTTGGTTTTGCAATCTCATCTCGGTCCTGTTAATAAAAACATCCGTTCTTTTTATGAAGTTACTATTATCAGCCATATAAGATTCAATTTTCAACATAAAAGCATTGAGAGTATTTTCCAAAGAACTAGATGTTGTCGGTTGTTGCTGCGACAACTGTTGCCGTGGCATATTCTGCTGGAATCCCGATGCTTATGCATCCTGATTGTTCTGGTTTAGAGCATTGTTGGGATTACTCCATGTAAAATTCGGGTGCTTCTTCCAAGCTGGATTGTATGTATTGGACATCACATTGTTGTTCCGGTTGTAATTCGCCACATAAAAGCTGGATTCTGAATTCTGCATACATTCAGAAGAATCATGGTTACCACTACATAACTCACAAAAGGAATCCATTACCTTTACCTCTTGTGTGTTGTTTGGTTTATGCATGTTCTGGACCATCTTAGTTAGAGTGGCCAATTGTGCCGAAATTCAGTCTGATGATCCCAGTTCATGTATTCTGGCTTGGCATCTAACTCCTCCTCTTCTAGCAGATGGGAATTGATAATCATTCTTGGCAAGCCTGTTTAGAATTTGCATTGCTTCCTCCAGCGACTTATCTAGGAGTATGCCGTTTACCGAGGCATCTAGCATCATCTTTGTTGGTGTATTCACAGCGTTGTAAAACATTGTTACCTGTGTCCACACTGGGAATCCGTGTAGGGGGCATTTGTGTAGAAGTTCTCTATATCGCTCCCGAGCCTCGTACATGGATTCATCATCTGCCTACCGAAAAGAAGTAATTTCGTTACGAAGCTTATCAGTCAAATTTGTAGGATTAAATTGAGCAAGAAAATCACGACAAAGATCGGTCTAAGATCCTATTGATCCGGCAGGAATACTATTCAACCATGCTTTCGCCCAATCCCCCAGTGAATAGGGGAATAATCTTAGTCGTAAAACATCGGGCGTGACTCCTTGTATTTTGAATGAATTGCAAATCTCGAGGAAAGATTTAAGATGTTGTCGTGCACCTTCAGTTGCTGAGCCACCAAATTGACCAATTGTGTTGATCATATTAAACATCACCGGTTTCAACTCAAAGTGGTCGGCTTCAATTTCAGGTGTGACAACTCCTGGATTAAGTCCTTCAAGATCTTCTTCAAGATAGTCTCGAATAGTCCTGTTTCGTGCAAGAATCACTCCTCCTCCTGCTAGAACATCTTGATTCATATTGCCGTCTTGATTAGCCATTGCTACTCTTAACCTTCGTCTAAGTCTTTGCAAGGTTCGTTCAATTTCTGGATCAAATGGATATTCTAGTGTAATCGGTCTCGCCCTGGTCATATACCAATGCAAAACCAAAGTTTGTTAACCATTTGAATCTTAAACAAGAAAAATAAAAAAGTGCAAGAAAATAAAAACAAAGTTGCTATTGCCAATCCCCGGCAACGGTGCCAAAAACTTGTTGCGCGTAATAAGTGCTCCGCAATTGTGCAAGTGTACACGTTGCAAGTTATAGTATAAAAGATATCGTCTCCATAGGGATTGGTGCCACTTCAAGAATCTAGTCTCTTGCACTGTAAAAAGTAAAATAACACAAGTAGGTGATTGTAGGAGTTTAACTAACAACTAAACTAGAAAGCAAATAAGTAAAAGAAGATGTAATCAAATGAGAGAGAATAGGCCAGGTTATCGTGAGTTGAGGTGTGATAGCCGATTGGATCGTCTTGGTAAAAGAGTGCAAGGGCAACTCAGTTGCCGTGGCAACTTGCACAGTGGGGTTGCCTTGGCAACTAATCAATGGTTGCCTGGGCGACTAGCTAGGCAACTACTTGGGCGGCTGGGCAGCAACTTCAAGGTTCGGCAGAGCATTCTTCAATGGTTTCTTCTCATCCCTAAGTCTAAACTCTAGCTATTTGTGCATGCCTTCATAATACATCCCTGCGTGAATCAAGGGTGAACAACAACCAATCTTGCGCTCCTCTTAGCCGTTGAAATCCTTAACTTATTCCTAAGCCGGATTAATCTTCACCATCAATAGATTGAATAAAGACCATACTCATTCGTTTCTTGAATCTAACTCTCCCGATATTAGATAAATAGATGAAGTTACGAGATCTTCTCCCAATTCACTCGCAAACAAGAATAAGAACCAAGAATGAGAAAACCTTGAATTGAAAGTGCAAACTTTTATTACCTAAACAAAATCCAATTGTTTCTCACAACCACAACACAAAATAACCTTAGCCAAATAGATTTAGTTCATGGCTAGGTTCCAAAGAAACACAAGACAAAGAATTCCTAGCATAAACCTAATTGAACAAGAAAGAAAAAGACGAAGAATGGTTGAAGCCTTGTCGAAATCTCTCCAAAGCCTTGTCGAGATCTCCCTTGCTCTTTGTCGAAATTTCTCTCCCCTCTCTCCCTATGGAGTTGACAGCTTGATCCTTAATTTATAGGGCTAGGTCAAAGTCTTTTTTAAGGAGTAAGTTAAGTTGGAATTAAATATCTTTAAAGAATATAATTCTTTATTATAATCAAATTCTTTCTAAAACTTCTCCTATCTTCTTGGGATTTAATTTCTCTTTAACCTCTTAATGGAAATCAAACTCCTTTGGGATTTAACTTTGCTCCACGTCATCTTGGGCTTACCTAGTCATCAATTTCGACTACCATATCATCTTATCCCTTATCAAAAATTGCCATGGCAACTAGCTCGGCATCTCTTTCATGCATTGCCCTGGCAACTGGTTCCAGGCTTGCTTTGGCAAGTGATTCTGCACACACACACACAAAACACACCAAAGCAGTATCTTTTTCCACAAAATTAAGCAAAATATGAAATCAAGCTTGTCCACCAAGGAAATGATGCAAACATGCATGAATGGCTAATAATGCAACTAATATGAGCCTAAGTCTAGCAATAATATGAATAAAAAGGGTAATAAAAATAGTACTTTTGAATACTTAACAACTTGTCACGCAGGATCGGAGCTTCATTGTAGGCCTTTAGTCTTTGGCCATTGACTTTGAAGATAGTGTCATCGTCATGGTTCTTGATGTCCACAACACTGTAAGGATAAACCTTGTGCACTTGGAATAGGCCTGACCATCGTGGCTTGAGTTTGGCATGGAATAGCTTGAGCTTAGGGTTGTAGAGGAGCACTTGTTGGCCTTCTAAGAAATGTCTTGGCAAAAGATGCTTGTCATGCCACTTTTTTGTTTTCTTCTTGTACATGTGTGCATTCTCATAAGCTTGGGCTTTAAATTCCACCATCTCATTTAGCTCCAATAACCTTCTTTCTCCAACTAGCTGGGCATCCATGTTGAGCTTTTTAATGGCCCAATAAGCCTTGTGCTCTAGCTCAACTGGAAGATGACATGCTTTGCCATAGACAAGCTTGAATGGGGACATTCCCAAAGGTGTTTTGAACGTTGTTCGATAAGACCATAAGGCTTCATCAAGCTTTGGGGACCAGTATTTCCTTTTGGGTTGACCATCTTCTCTAATATTTGCTTTATCTCTCAATTGGAAACTTCAGCTTGGCCATTGGTCTGGGGGTTATATGCTGTAGCAATTTTGTGTTGCACCCCATATCTTTGTAATGCTTTGGCAATGAGCTTGTTGTCGAAGTGAGTGCCTTCATCGCTTATGATGGCTCATGGGGCTCCAAATCTTGTGAAAATGTTCTTGTGAAGGAACTTCAAAACTGTCTTGGAGTCATTCTTCGGTGTAGCTTCTGCCTCGACCTATTTCGACACGTAATCCACAGCTAATAAGATGTAGAGATTTCCAAATGATGAAGGGAAGTGTCCCATAAAGTCTATTCCCCATACATCAAAGAGTTCCACCTCGAAGATGCTTTGCAATGGCATGTCATGCCTTCGAGATATGTTCTCCGTCCTTTGGCATCTGTCACAAGCCTTGTGAAATTCATTTACATCCTTGAAAAGTGTGGGCTGTTGCGCGTATTGAGTGCTACACAAACGGTGCAAGTATACACGTCGCAAGTAATAAAGTGATCTGAGTATCGAGTATCGTCTCCACATGGATTGGTTTGGGTCACTTTGCTTAAGTTACTGCGTTGGAAAAGAAAAACACAAGTAGGTGATTGTAGGAATTATAACTAATGAGTAAACTAAGAGCAATAAACTAAAAGAATAGATGAAATCAAAAGAGAGGGAATAGGCCAGGTTATCGTGAGTTGAGGAGTGATAGCCAATTGGATAGTCTTGGTAAAAGAGTGCAAGGGCAATTCAGTTGCCGTGGCAACTTGTGCAGCTGGGTTGCCTTGGCAACTAATCGAACGGTTGCCTGGGCAACTGGCTGGGCAACTGTTTGGGCGGCTGGGCAGCAACTTCAAGGTTCAGCTGAGCGTTCTTCAATGGTTTCTTCTTATCCCTAAGTCGAAACTCTAGCTAATTGTGCATGCCTTGATAATACATCCCTGCGTGAATCAAGGGTGAACAACAACCAATCTTGCGCTCCTCTTAGCCGTTGAAATCTTTAACTTATTCCTAAGCAGGATTAATCTCCACCATCGATAGGTTGAATAAAGATCATACTCATTCGTTTCTTGAATCTAACTCTCCCAATATTAGATAAATAGATAGAATTATGAGATCATCTCCCAATTCACTCGCAAACAAGAATAAAAACCAAGAATGAGTAAACCTTGAATTGAAAGTGCAAACTCTTATTACCTAAACAAAATCCAATTGTTTCTCACAACAACAAAACACAATAACCCCAACCAATCAAGTTAGTTCATGTTTGGGTTCAAAAGATATACAAAGAATAATCCCTAAACCATGAATCTAATGGAAGCAAAGAAGAAGAAGAAATCGATCAGCCCCTAGTCAAACTCTCTCCCAATCGAACTCTCTCCCCCTTGCTCTCCCTTGAGTTTGACGGCTTGGTCTCCTTTAAAAAGGATATGGCTAGGTCAAAGTCCTTCTTGAGGAGGAAGTTAAGTTGGAATTAAATACTTTAAAAGAATATAATTCTTTATTATATTTAAATTCCTTCTAGATCTTCTTCTATCTTTTTAGGATTTAATTTCTTTTTGACCTCTTCATGGAAATCAAACTCCTTTGGGATTTAACTTTGCTCCATGTCATCTTGGGCTTATCTAGTCATCAATTTTGACTGCCATATCATCTTATCCCTTATCGACAATTGCCCTGGCAACTAGCTCGGCATCTTCTTCATGCATTGCCCTGGCAACTGCGTCGACATCTCCTTTATGCACTGCCCTAGCAACTGGTTCGAGCCTTGTTTAGGCAAGTGGTTCTGCACACACACAAAAACACACCAAAGCAGTATCTTTTTCCACAAAAATCACCATGTTATGTAATCAAGCTCAACGGTGGAAGGAAACATGAATTAATGCATGAATGACTAATTATGCAACTAATATGAGCCTAAGTCTAACAATAATATGAGTAAAAAGGGTAATAAAAATAGTACTTTTGAACACTTAACACACCCCCAAACTCGAACTATTGCTTGTCCTCAAGCAATGCAAACTAACAATTACCTACCAAGACTTTAATCATCAAAGACATGCTTCAAAATTTAATTCAAACCTCGGAACCGTGGCACAAAGTATGATCACCTTTTAATTTTTCGAATAGCACAAAAATTACCCGGAATCAAACTGTAATGCTCGTGACAACGTGTGTGCGTAGTTGTGTACAAGTTGATTTTCAAGATTCTATGTGAACAATAGGCTTTTATCAATTTAATTACCGGGGCATTTATTTTTATTTTCACTAGAGCCAATTTCGGGCACCTCTAGCAAAGTAAGTGATAAGTGTTCAAAAGTACTATTTTTCTTACCCTTTTTACTCATATTATTGTTAGACTTAGGCTCATATTAGTTACATAATTAGCCATTCATGTATTAATCCATGTTTCCTTCCATCGTTGAGCTTGATTACATAACTTGGTAGTTTTTGTGGAAAAGATGTTGTTTTGGTGTGCTTTGTGTGTGTATGTGCAGGATCACTTGCCAAAGCAATGCCGAGCTAATTGCCAGGGCAATGCATGAAGGATATGCCGAGTTAGTTGCCAGGGCAATGCATGAAGGAGACGCCGAGCCAGTTGCCATGGCAATTGTCGACAAAGAGAAAATGCAATAGGGATGTCGAAATTGATGACTATACAAGCCCAAGATGACATGGAGCAAGGCCCAAGCCCAAAGGAATTTGATTGCCATGCAGAGATTAAAGAAGAATTAAATTCCAAGAAGATAGGAGAAGTTCTAATAGGAATATAATTATAATAAAGAATTATATTCTTTAAAGATAATTTAATTCCAACTCAAACTCCTCCTCAAAGAAGGACTTTGGCCTAGCCTTATAAATAGCAAGGAGATTTCGAGAATCCAAGGGAGAGAGCATTAGGGGAAATTTTGACAAGTCCAAGGGAGAAAGCAAGGGGAATTTTCGACAAGCATCTAGGGCAAGGGATTTTCGACAAGCTTCATCTTTTCTTCCTTGTTCGATTGGGTTCATGCTAGGGATTGTTTATCTTGTGTTTCTTTGGAACCTAGCCATGAACTAAATCTACTTGGCTATGGTTATTGTGTTTTGTGGTTGTGAGAAACTATTGGTTTTTGTTTAGGTAATAAGAGTTTGCACTTTTCTATTTCAAGGTTTATTCATTCTTGGTTCTTATTCTTGTTTGCGAGTGAATTGGGAGAGGATCTCGTGATTTCATCCATTTATCTAATATCGGGAGAGTTAGATTCAAGAAACGAATGAATAAGATCTTTATTCAATCTAATGATGGTGAAGATTAATCCGGCTTAGGAATAAGTTAAGGATTTCAACGGCTAAGAGGAGCGCAAGATTGGTTGTTGTTCACCCTTGATTCACGCAGGGATGTATTATCAAGGCATGCACAAGTAGCTAGAGTTTCGACTTAGGGATAAGAAGAAACCATTGAAGAACGCTCTGCCGAACCTTGAAGGTTGCTGCCCAGACGCCCAAGTAGTTGCCCAACTAGTTGCCCAGGCAACCATCGATTAGTTGCCAAGGCAACCCCGTTGTGCAAGTTGCCACGACAACTGAGTTACCCGTGCACTCTTTTACCAAGACAATCCAATCGGCTATCACGCCTCAACTCACGATAACCTGGCCTATCTCTCTCTCATTCGATCTCATCTTTTCATTTACTTTATTGCTTTCTAGATTAGTCATTAGTTAAACTCCTATAATCCTTTACTTGTGTTTTTACTTTTTACAGTGCAAGAGACTAGATCCTTGAAGTGGCACCAATCCCTGTGGAGACTATATCTTTTATACTATAACTTGCGACGTGTATACTTGCACATTTACGTAGCACTTATTACGCGCAACAAGTTTTTTAAGAAAACCTAATATGAGCCTAAGTCTAACAATAATATGAGTAAAAAGGGTAAGAAAAATAGTACTTTTGAACACTTATCACACCCTCAAACTCGAACTATTGCTTGTCCTCAAGCAATGTAAACTCATAATTACCTGCCAAGACTTCAATTTTCATAAACTTAGCTTTGAACTTGATTTCAATTCTCTGAACCGGGGCACAAAGTATGATTGGCTTTTTATTTTTCGGAAAACTGAGGAGTTACTCGGAATCAAACTATAATGCTTGTGAGTGTGTGCGGAGTTGTGTGCAAGTTGATTTTTCGGATCCTATGCAAACAATAGGTTTTCAAATTACTTTATTGGGTTCTTTTTAACATGTTTTAACTAGAGCCAATTTTGGGCACCTCTAGTGTTTTGTTTTTAGTTTTCTTAAGTTAATTTAATCGACTAGAGCCAGTTTCGGGCACCTCTAGTGATCAATTTTTTTTAGCACATGCTAGAGCCAATTTCGGGCACCTCTAGCATTCATCCAATTTTTATTCTAATCCCCCAATTTGTTAATTATCAACCTAAGTTCACTAGAATTCCTTAAATCAATCAAACCACAACAGTGTTTTATCAAATTTAGCATCATAGTAAAATTCTAAGTTTTTCCATGGTTATCCTAGAATAAAAATTCTATCAATTAAGTGCATTGGCAAAGTCATCATCGAATATTCATCAAATCTAAGCAATTCTTGTTCCAATTAAAGGCATGGCAAGCAATTTATGTATCCTAAATGTAATACTTAAGATGAATGTAACTAAACATGGTAACTACTAATAACAATCCCCCCCCAAACTCGAGTGAGGCATTGTCCTCAATGCATGCATAAAATAACGAGAAAAATAAAAATAAAAAAATAAAAATGCATACGAGGACTTACTCCGAGAGTTCATCATCGTAGATGATTAGTTTCCTTCTAGTCGGTGTCTTGATTCTCTTGCTTGAACGCGATGGTTGTTTTCTTGTTGCCGGGATGTCTTTAGCTTTGGTTGCCGTGGCATCTTTAGGGTTGGTTGCCGTGGCATCAGCTTGGGCAGGCACGATGTAGGTTGCCGCAACATCTTCTTCATTGGTTGCCGGGGCAAGGATCTTGGCAGTAAATTTCCTTAGCATAGTAGTTGTGAGTCTTGTTGTGAAAAAGAAAACAAAGAAAACCTGAAAACTAAAGAAAATGAAGAAAAATAAAATATCTCCTAAAAATAAAAATGAAAATAAAAAGAAAAAGAAAAAGAAAATATTGAAAGGAGAGCATGCTCATGCATCTCCTAAATTGACCACTTCCTTGTTACGTTCCACATGGGCACCATTGTAGTGCTTCAATCTTTGTCCATTAACATTGAATTCATGGTTGTCAGAGATGGACTTGATTATTACGACGCCATGGGAGAATGGTTTGACGACTTCAAATGGTCCTGACCATCTTGATTTCAGCTTTCCTGGGAAAAGTTTTAGCCGAGAATTGAATAGGAGAACTAGTTGCCCTGGCGTGAATTGGCGTGGCAATAGTTTCTTGTCATGCCATCGCTTTGTTTTCTCCTTATAGATTCGTGCATTGTTATAGGCGAGTGCACGAAATTCTTCTATCTCATTGAGATCCATCAAACGCTTTTGTCCGGCACTTTCCCAATCCATATTCACAGTCTTGATTGCCCAGTACGCCTTGTGCTCGATTTCCACCAGTAGATGACATGTTTTACCATAGACAAGTCGGAGGGGGACATACCTAAGGGTGTTTTGAATGCAGTGCGATATGCCCAAAGTGCGTCATCTAGTATTAATGACCAATCCTTCCTTGAGGGATTTACGACTTTCTCGAGTATTCCCTTCAACTCCCAGTTGGAAATTTCTGCTTGCCCGTTGGTTTGTGGGTGATATGCCGTGGCGATCTTGTGTGATATGCCGAAGCGTTGCAACATCTTGGCAATTAGTCTGTAGTCAAAATACTTGCCTTCGTCGCTAATAATTGCTCTCGGCATCCCAAACCGTGTAAATATGTTTTTCTGCAAGAATCGTTGCACGGTCTTGGAATCGTTGTTGGGAACTGCAGCTGCCTCAACCCATTTAGAAACGTAGTCGACGGCAAGTAGAATGTAGAGGTTGCCGAATGAAGATGGGAAAGGTCCCATAAAATCGATCCCCCACACATCGAACAATTCCACCTCGATGATGTTCTGGAGTGGCATCTCATGTCGTCTAGAGATATTGCCCATCCTCTGGCAACGATCATATTGCTTGTAAAAGTCTTGGGCATCTTTGTACAATGTTGGCCAATACAAATCAGATTGCAAAACTTTGGCCGCGGTACGAGTTCCTTCAAAATGTCCTCCATAGGTTGAAGAATGGCATTGCCGGAGTACATTCTGTTGCTCTTCTTCAGGGACACATCGGCGTATAACCTGATCTGCACATTGTTTAAACAAAAGAGGCTCGTCCCAAAAGTAATGCTTAGCATCATAGCGAAACCGCTTCTTCCCTTGGTGAGTAATGCCATAAGGAAGAATACCACAAACAAGGAAGTTAACTAAATCCGCGTACCAGGGTATTGTCGAGGCATGTGCTGCCGTGGCGAATGCTCCCAAAGTTGCCGAGGCCTGTGCGTCAAAGGCTGCTGCGGCATCGAGAGTTGCCGAGGCGTGTGCATCCATGGTTGCCGAGGCGTCGTGGGTTACCGAGGTGTCTAGGGTTGCCGAGGCGTCGAGGGTTGCCGAGGCAACTAAAATTTGTTCATCCGGGAATGCATCACATATCTCTAGATCCGCGTCCTCCTCCCTATTGCGTTCCAAACGTGATAAGTGATCGGCCACTTGATTTTTTGTTCCTTTCCTGTCCTTAATTTCAATATCAAATTCTTGTAAAAGTAATATCCAACGAATAAAACGAGGTTTAGCATCCTTTTTAGCAAATAAGTATTTGATTGCCGAATGGTCCGTATGAACAATTACCTTTGTACCAATTAAATAGGATCGGAACTTGTCAAATGCGAAAACTACAGCTAGTAACTCTTTCTCTGTTGTTGTGTAATTCACTTGAGCACTATTAAGAGTTTTACTAGCGTAGTATATCACATGGGAGGTCTTACCTATGCGTTGGCCTAGGACTGCTCCTACCGCGAAATCACTTGCATCACATATGAGTTCAAAAGGTAGCGTCCAATCTGGTGGAACGACAATGGGTGCCGAGGCAAGCTTTTTCTTTAGGGTTTCGAATGCTTGGGGTGCAAGAATCATCAAAATCGAAGACTTTATCCTGTTCAAGCAGATTACACAAGGGTTTAGTGATTTTAGAAAAATTATGAATGAACCTCCTGTAAAAACCTGCATGTCCGAGAAAACTTCGAATTCCTTTAACCGAACTTGGTGGGGGTAATCTCTCGATCACGTCCACCTTGGCTTTGTCTACTTCAATTCCCTTGGATGAAATCTTGTGGCCGAGCACTATTCCTTCATCTACCATAAAGTGGCATTTCTCCCAATTGAGGACTAAATACGTTTCTTCGCATCTTGCCAACACCCTCTCTAAATTGTCGAGACAACTGTCGAAGTCATTACCAAAAACCGAAAAATCATCCATGAAGATCTCAAGGAAGTCTTCGACCATGTCTGAAAAGAGTGCCATCATGCATCTTTGGAAGGTTGCCGGGGCGTTACACAATCCGAACGGCATCCTTCGGAAGGCATAAGTACCGTATGGGCATGTGAAGGTTGTCTTTTCTTGATCTTCTGGTGCTATGGAAATCTGATTGTAACCTGAATAACCATCAAGAAAGCAATAAAAGGGTTTACCTGCAAGACGGTCAAGCATTTGATCAATAAAAGGTAATGGGAAGTGATCTTTCCTAGTGGCTTTGTTTAGCTTTTGATAGTCCATACAAACCCTTCAACCGCTCACAGTCCTGGTTGGGATAAGTTCATTATTTTCATTGCTTACCACCGTTATACCTCCCTTTTTCGGTACACATTGTACCGGACTTACCCACGTACTATCGGAGATAGGGTATATAATGCTGGCGTCAAGCCACTTGATGATTTCTTTCATTACAACCCCTTTCATGGCATGATTCAGTCTCCTCTGGGCCTCAATTGAAGGTTTGTGATCATCTTCCAACAAGATCTTGTGCATGCACACCACCGGGCTAATTCCCTTCAAGTCGGCAATTGTCCACCCTATTGCCTTTTTGTGTAGCTTCAACATCTTGATCAGCTTTTTTTCCTGCTCAGGCTGTAACTTAGAAGAAATAATTATAGGCAATGTATTATCGGTCCCTAAGTATACATATTTTAGTTGCTCTGGCAATTGTTTCAACTCAAGAATTGGTGGATGTTCAATAGAGGGTTTTTCGATCTAACCTTCATTACCTGAGTAGTCCAGTGGTTCAAATTATGTACCTGGTCGGTTGACTAGCCAATTTGCCTCTTCTTGTTGTTCCTCATCGACCGGTTCTTCATACTCCTCAGGTTCCTCTTGATCGGCAATGTAGTTGCCAAGGCAACTAAATTCCTCGTCGAAGTTAAACTCTGCCGTGGCATGAAGAAGTTGGCATTCTTCTGGATCATCGGCATGCCTTAGTGTTTGGAATACATTTAGTTTAACTTGCTGGTCATTCACCCTCATTGTGAGTTCTCCTTTTTCAACATCGATCAAGGTTCTCCCTGTTGCTAGGAATGGTCTCCCGAGAATGATGGGTGCATGCTCATCTGCTTCACAATCCAAAATAATAAAGTCAGCGGGAAAAATAAATTTATCAACTTTTACCAGTATGTCCTCGATTTTTCCCTCTAGATGCACATAGGATCTGTCGGCTAGCTGCAGCATGACTGTTGTAGGTCTTGCCTTCCCGATTCCTAGTTTCTGGAAAACCGATTTAAGCATCAAGTTCATGCTAGCCCCAAGGTCGCATAATGCTTTCCCGACATAGTGATTTCCAATGGAACAGGGTATTGTGAAACTTCCGGGATCCTTCAACTTGGGTGGCATACGATTGTGCAACATTGCCATGCATCCCTCTGTCGCGGCAACTGTTTCAAACTCTCCTAGCCTTGTTCTTTTGGACATAATGTCTTTAAGAAACTTGGCATAGTTTGGCATTTGTTCAATTGCTTCCACCAATGGCAAGTTGATGTGGACTTGCTTTAGGATATCAAGAAACTTCTTGAATTGGTATTCTTGCTTTTGTCGCTTCAACCTTTGTGGGAATGGTGGTGGAAGTCGGATATCTTCGATCCTTTCATTGGTTTGAAACCTGATTGACGGCATTGCCGGGACATCTGGAGTTGCTGAGGCATTATCAACTGGGGTTGCCGGGGCATGCTTATCGCAAGTTGCCGAGGCGTCTTTATCGTCGGTTGCCGAGGCATGCTTATTGCCGGTTGCCGTGGCAATTCCTGGTTCAGCATCTGAGGCTTTGCCACTAGGTTCGACCTGATCTTTTTGTGGAGTTTTGTTTGACGAGCGGGTTTGAACCTCTCTAAGTTGTTGGCCACTTCTAGTGGTGATCGCCTTACATTGCTCATGGGCGTTCCTCTTGCGACTTGATGATCGCTAGGTAAACCTCCTTGTGGTCTAGTATTGATTTTGAGCAAACCGTCCGACTTGATTTTCCAATGATTTGATTGCCGCCTCTTGGTTTTGCAATCTCATCTCGGTCCTGTTAATAAAAGCATCAGTTCTTTTTATGAAATTACTATTCTCAGCCATATAAGATTCAGTTTTCATCATAAAAGCATTTAGAGAATTTTCCAAAGAATTAGATGTTGTCGGTTGTTCTTTGCGCGCATCATTGCCGTGGCATATTCTTCTGGAATCCCGATGCTTGTGCATTCTGATTGTTCTGGTTTAGAGCATTGTTGGGATTACTCCATGAAAAATTCGGGTGCTTCTTCCAAGCTGGATTGTATGTATTGGACATCACTTTGTTGTTTCGATTGTAATTCCCCATATAGAAGCTAGATTCCGGATTCTGCATACATTCAGAAGAATTATGGTTATCACCACATAACTCACAAAAAGAATCCATTACCTTGACTTCATGTGTGTTGTTTGGTTTTTGCATGTTCTGGACCATCTTGGTTAAAGCGGCTAATTGTGCCGAAATTTAATCTGATGATCCTAGTTCATGTATTGTGGCTTGGCATCTAACTCCTCCTCTTCTAGTAGATGGGAATTTATAGTCATTCTTGGCCAGCCTGTTTAAAATTTGCATTGCTTCCTCCGGTGACTTATCTAGGAGAATTTCGTTTGCCAAGGCATCTGGCATCATCCTTGTTGGTGTATTTACGGCATTGTAAAACATTGTTACTTGAGTCCACACCGGGAATCTGTGTAAAGGGCATTTGTGTAGAAGTTCTCTATATCGCTCCCAAGCCTCGTACATGGATTCATCATCTGCCTGCCGAAAAGAAGTAATGTCATTACGAAGCTTATCAGTCAAATTTGTAGGATTAAATCTAGCAAGGAAATCACGACAAAGATCAGTCCAAGATGCTATGGATCCGGCAGGAATGCTATTCAACCATGCTTTCGCCCTATCCCTCAGTGAATAGGGGAATAATCTTAATCGTAGGACATCGGGGGTGACTCCGTGTATCTTGAATGAGTTGCAAATCTCGAGGAAAGATTTCAGATGTTGTCGTGCATCTTCAGTTGCTGAGCCACCAAATTGACCTATTGTGTTGATCATATTAAACATTACCGGTTTCAACTCAAAGTGGTCGGCTTCAATTTCAGGTGCGACAACTCGGGTTAAGTCCATCAAGATCTTCTTCAAGATAGTCTCGAATAGTTACATTTCGTGCAAGAATCACTCCTCCTACTGCTCGAACATCTTGATTCATATTGCCGTCTTGATTTGCCATTGCTTCTCTTATCCTTCGTCTAAGTCTTTGTAAGGTTCGTTCGATTTCGGATCAAAGGGATATTACGATGAAGTCGGTCTCGCCTGGTCATATACCAATGCAAAACCAAAGTTTGTTAGCCCTTTGAATTTTAAACAAGAAAAATAAAAAGAAAGTGCAAGAAAATAAAAACAAAGTCGTTATTGCCAATCCCGACACGGCATAAAAAAACTTGTTGCGCGTAATAAGTGCTACGCAAATGTGCAAGTATACACGTCGCAAGTTATAGTATAAAAGATATCGTCCCACAGGGATTGGTGCCACTTCAAGGATCTAGTCTCTTGCACTGTAAAAAGTAAAAACACAAGTAAAGGATTATAGGAGTTTAACTAATGACTAATCTAGAAAGCAATAAAGTAAATGAAAAGATGAGATCGAATGAGAGAGAGATAGGCCAGGTTATCGTGAGTTGAGGCGTGATAGCCGATTGGATTGTCTTGGTAAAAGAGTGCACGGGCAACTCAGTTGCCGTGGCAACTTGCACAACGGGGTTGCCATGGCAACTAATCGATGGTTGCCTGGGCAACTAGTTGGGCAACTACTTAGGCATATGGGCAGCAACCTTCAAGGTTCGGCAGAGCGTTCTTCAATGGTTTCTTCTTATCCCTAAGTCGAAACTCTAGCTACTTGTGCATGCCTTGATAATACATCCCTGCGTGAATCAAGGGTGAACAACAACCAATCTTGCGCTCCTCTTAGCCGTTGAAATCCTTAACTTATTCCTAAGCCGGATTAATCTTCACCATCATTAGATTGAATAAAGATCATATTCATTCGTTTCTTGAATCTAACTCTCCCGATATTAGATAAATGGATGAAATCACGAGATCCTCTCCCAATTCACTTCCAAACAAGAATAAGAACCAAGAATGAATAAACCTTGAAATAGAAAAGTGCAAACTCTTATTACCTAAACAAAAACCAATAGTTTCTCACAACCACAAAACACAATAACCATAGCCAAGTAGATTTAGTTCATGGCTAGGTTCCAAAGAAACACAAGATAAACAATCCCAGCATGAACCCAATCGAACAAGGAAGAAAAGATGAAGCTTGTCGAAAATCCCTTGCCCTAGATGCTTGTCGAAAATTCCCCTTGCTTTCTCCATTGGACTTGTCGAAATTTCCCCTAATGCTCTCTCCCTTGGATTGTCGAAATCTCCTTGCTATTTATAGGGCTAGGCCAAAGTCCTTCTTTGAGGAGGAGTTTGAGTTGGAATTAAATTATCTTTAAAGAATATAATTCTTTATTATAATTATATTCCTATTAGAACTTCTCCTATCTTCTTGGAATTTAATTCTTCTTTAATCTCTGCATGGCAATCAAATTCCTTTGGGCTTGGGCCTTGCTCCATGTCATCTTGGGCTTGTATAGTCATCAATTTCGACATCCCTATTGCATTTTCCCTTTGTCGGCAATTGCCATGGCAACTGGCTCGGCGTCTCCTTCATGCATTGCCCTGGCAACTAACTCGGCATATCCTTCATGCTTTGCCCTGGCAATTAGCTCGGCATTGCTTTGGCAAGTGATCATGCACATAAACACACAAAGCACACCAAAGCAGCATCTTTTCCACAAAAACTACCAAGTTATGTAATCAAGCTCAACGATGGAAGGAAACATGGATTAATGCATGAATGGCTAATTATGCAACTAATATGAGCCTAAGTCTAACAATAATATGAGTAAAAAGGGTAAGAAAAATAGTACTTTTGAACACTTATCAGTAAGCAATTTCTCATTTTATTTTAGTCGACTAGAACCAATTTCGGGCACCTCTAGCGATTCTTTAATGTGCATTAACTACTAGAGCCAATTTCGGGCACCTCTAGCAAGAATTTAACTTTTAATTTTCAATTTTAAATTTACCCAAATTTTAAGCAACCTAAGTTTACTAAGTTTATTTCAATCAACAAGCTACAACCGTGTAAAAAAATTCAGCATCATAGTAAAATTCTATGTTCTTTTCATGCAATCCTAAAATTAAAGGCTCTTTTAATTAAGTGCAGTGACAAAAATTCATCATTGGATATTCAACAAGTATTAAGCAATTAAATCCAATTAAAGGCATGGCAAGTAACATATGCAACCTATATGTGACTGCTAAAGATGAATGCAACTAAACATGAAACTAACTAGAAACCAACACCCCCCCAAACTCGAGTGAAGCATTGTCCTCAATGCATGTAAAAGTGAAACAAAAATTAAAAGAAACCAAATGAAATGAGTTAGTCGGAGAGGTCGTCACCTCGAGTGATAAGTTTCCTTCGTGCCGTTTGCTTGATTCATTTTCCGGTCGGTGGTTGAATGCCTGTGGCTGGTACCGCGTGAATAGCATTGCTTTGATTTGATCCATGTTTGCCGAGGGAGGTTCACTTTCCTGGGCATCAGTAGTTATCGAAGCCATTGTTGTTTCCTGGGCATCGCCAGTTTCTGTTGCTGTGGCAACTACTGAGGTAGTTGTCGGGGCATCCTCTGTTGCGGTTGTCGTAGCAAGTAGTCGGTAGTGAATTTCCTTAGCATGGTGGTTGTGAGTCTTGTTGTGGAAAAGAAAAGAAAATAAAGAAAACCTGGAAACTAAAGATAATGAAGAAAAATAAAATAAAATAAAATAAAACATCTCCTAAAAATTCCAAAAATAAAAAAAAAACGAAAATAAAATAAAGTTCTAAAAATTAAAAATAAAAATAAAAAATTCTTAGAAAGAGCATTTTTCATGCATCTTCTAATGTTACTGCATATCTGAGAAAACTTGAGGAGGGTCGTTTCCGATACTTCTTATAGTCCATCCGCACCCTCCATCGAGTGATAATATTGCCCAAAAAGAGTTTGTCCAATGTGCTTGCCACCACTCCCTTTTGCGTTACCATGGTGGAGGTGTCTTTCTTTCGTGCTCCCTTGTAGTCCATGCACATCTTCCACCTTGCTACTATTCCTGAAGGCATGAATATATTATTAGGAAAAATTATATCAACATCCAACCATTTAATTACCTCAATCTCATCGTCCTCCATCATGGTTGGATGTAGCTTTCGTTGTCGTGGCAATTGCTGCTCAAGCCAATTGTCGTGGCAATTAGTTGCCAAAATTCGCAGTAAGTTAAGGGAAAACCAGTTTTATGAAAAGCTTCATGAGTCCAAACACCGTTTTCTTTAGGCTTCTCAAACATCTCCATCAGTGATGGCTTCAAATCTACTAGCTCAGTTCATCAAAGAATACCTGCAATGGAGGAGGTGAGTTTTTAAAGAATTCAAAAGGTTCAACCATCACCTGCTCATATTCCATTGGCAAAGTATTGTCATCTCGTTGATCTTGCATGTGGTCGTGCAATCGTCGTGGCAAAGGTGGATGCGAGTAGTCTACTGTAGCATTACTCTTATCAACCTCTCGGTATGTTGTCGCGGCGCTGCTCTGTTCAGACTCATCAATCATTGCCGAGGCAATTTGTTGCTCAGGCTCATCATATGTTGGGCAGTCTCTCTCATTGGCATCCTCTTGACTTGAAGGTTCTAGTTGTTCCCCACACATCAGGGACCTCTCTTCGCATTGCTCCTTATCCTCTTGCCTTGGGACGTCAGTATCCCCAGGAATGGATTGTTGGTGCATGTTATCCAAGGCATATGTGGATCTCCTCAATTGATCTTCTGAATCCCCCAAGGTTGCATCCCACTGAGTTATCCTTGCATCCATTTTCTTTGATAGCTCTCGAATCTCTTCAATTGATTCATCAAGTTTAGCCAAGGAAGCTAGCAACGTTTCCTCCAAGGAATTGGAATTTTCTTGAAATGGACTACACTGCCATGGCATATTTGTTGTCGTTACACTAGGTTGCTGATAAGGACTACATTGCCGAGGCATGTCTATTGTTGTAGCAAAATTATTATGGTAAAAAAAATTGAGCTTTTTGATCATTCCATGAAGGATTTTGCTGTTGGTTCCATCTATGGTTCTCCATGTAGTCATATGCACCAAAAATATGAGGGTAATTTTCAAACACATGATGTTCTCCACAACAAGTGCACGAGTTTTCCGTGGTATATGCTTTTCTCGGTTGGTATAGGTAATCATCAAAGGGTGCAAGAAACTCTTGATTGGATTGATTCCTATCTTCCTACATCAACTCTCGAATAGATCAGTTTTTATTTCCCGACATGTTGATGTCCCTTAACTTGTAGCGCACCTGAATTTTTTTTATAGAACAAACAAAAAGAAAAGTTAGTTTTAAAAGTCCAAAGGGCATCCTTCTAAAGACGTAAGTACCATAGGGGCATGTGAAGGTTGTCTTCTATTGATCCTTTAACACTATAGCAATTTGGTTGTACCCTGAGTATCCATCAAAGAAACAATAAAAGGATTTGCCCGCCAATCGGTCTAGCATTTGATCGATGAATGAGAGGGAAAATGGTCCTTCTTGGTTGCCCTGTTAAGCTTTAGATAGTTCATGCAAATCCTCCATCCCGTGACGGTCCTTGTTGGTAAGAGTTCATTGTCCTCATTGCTTACCACGGTCATGCCTCCCTTCTTTAGTACACATTGTACCGGGCTGACCCATAAATTGTTGAAAATCGGGTAAATAATTCCAGAATCGAGCCACTTGATTATCTCCTTCATCACCACCTTTTTCATGACTGGATTAAGCCTTCTTTGGGGTTTAACAGAATTGTTGTGGCATTCATCAAGCAGAATTTTGTGCATACAAATAGTAGGGCTTATACCGTTCAAGTCAGCTATAGTCCAACCTAAAGCTTTTTAAGGTTGAGCTAACACGTTTATCAAGCTATGCTCTTGGTCAGGCTTAATACTAGAGGAAATTATCACATGCAAAGTTTTATTGCAACCCAAATAAGCATATTTAAGGTGTGATGGTAAGGGTTTTAATTCTAACGTGGGTGTATGCTTAAGTAATGGTTTCGGAGGAATAAATTCAGTAAAATCTAAAGGTTCGAATCATGTACCTGGTCTAGCTATGAGCAAGCTAGATTGTTGCACCTCCATTAGGAACTCCTTGAGCTCCTCATTGTCATCTTCATTCAGTATCAAACAATCTTCAACCTCTGAAAAATTGCTACAACAAAATTCTGCAGCTTTTTCTTTTCTATAGAATCCATATCCTGAAGACATTGACACTCCTCTGAATCATCCACATATTTGAGAGTGTTGAAGACATTTATGGTCACCCTCTGATTAGCCACTCTCATGGTGAATTCACCATTTTCACAGTTGATCAGAATTCGGTCGGTGTCTAGGAATGGTCACCCCAAAATAATGGGTACATTATAATCAGCTTCGTAATCGAGAATGAGAAAGTCAACTGGGAAAACAAATTTGTCCACCTTCACCTCAACATCTTCGATCCTCTATTCTGGACGAACATGGGATCGGTTTGCCAATTGCAAAATAATAGTGGTAGGCCTTGCATTTCCCATACCAAGCTTTACAAAGACTGACTTGGGCATTAGATTCACACTAGATCCAAGATCGCATAAAGCTCTCCCTTCATAATTATTTCCTATCGAACATGGAATGATAAAGTTATCAGGATCCTTCTTTTTAGGGGGCAATTTGCTCAACCCAGAATAGTACTCTTTTGCTGTAGCAACAGTCTCATACTTCTCAACATTTCTTTTCTTGGTGACAATATCCTTGAGAAACTCCGCATACGTGGGCATTTGATCAATAGTCTCTAAAATGGGACATTGATGTACAGTTGATCAAGAATATCTACAAATTTCTTGAATTGAAGGTCTTCATTCTACTTCTTCAATCTTTGAGGGAAGGGTGGTGGGGGTTTGACTTCTGCCTCTACTGGTGGGGGTCTATCTATTGCTGTAGCGATATTCTGTCTTCCATCAGTAGGGTCACTTATCAAGCCTTCATTCTTGTCATGTTCAAGCGTTGAATCTCCTTGCAACATAGGTTCTTCATGCACTGTCTTGGGGTTGGGATCATCCACTTTCTTCTCCCAAACTTATCCTCTTTGTTAAGTTGGGTGCCACTCCTTAAAGTAAGTGCACTACACTGCTCTTTGCCATTAGTTTTAGTCACTTCAGTATCACTAGGTAGACTGCCCTGAGGTCGAACATGTAAAGCTTGCGCAATTTGACCTACTTGAGTTTCCAAAGCACTCAAAGATGAACTATATGAAGGTATTTGATATCCTTGAAAGGATTTCAACTAATGAATACCAGTATCCTACTGCCAGATACTGCCAGACTAGGAACTGGAATAAAAATTGTTGGAAAATTAGAGCTTGATGTACTAACATCTATCAACGCTCAAATTTCCAATCTTACTAGTATTGTGAAAACATTGCAAAAGAGTAATGAAGAAGTCAAGGCAATAGACCCATTGTTACCTCTCCAAAAGTATTGTTTTTAATGCCAATCTTACAATGTTTTTTCTTGTTTTTAGGTACATTTAGTTGCATTAGGATGTTAGAATCATGCATTTGCATAAGGAGTTTAGAGTTTTGCCTATACCAGTGTGAAGGGTTGTTTTGTTGGCAATTTTGCAGGTTTGGCATAGTATTTGGCCCAAAAAAGCAACACAAGAATGAGTGCCAAAGAGAATGTCGAGTGCTATTGGCATAGATGGACCAGACAATGCCAAGCACCGGTTGGCAGAGAAGTGAGCTTGATGCCAAGCCAAGAAGCTGTTGGACCCCAAAAAATAGGAAATGATCAGGCTCCAAAAAGATAGCAATTGAATCAATCTCCAAAAAATAGCAGATAAGATGGAGCCAAGACTTGTTGGCAGATTCATGCCAAGCTTGGGCGCCAAGGCAACGTCCGCAGTGTGACATTAGCCCTAGCCTATTCAGCTCCCATTCAAATTTGGATAAGATGATAATCCCTTATCCCTTGGGCAGTTGAAGTTCAAAATTTGAAGAGCTAATCATATCCCTTCCTCGCACGCCTATTTAAACACCAACCAAGCTAGCATTTGGAAGAGAAGAAGATAAGAGTGAGGAGTTGGTGTGTGACGATTGACAATCAGCTACACCTAAGAAGGGTGGTCCGACCAAGGTGGCTGAGAAGCCTGGATCTTGAAGGGCTGCATCGAGAGACCCCTTCTAGCCTATTTTCTCTTTCAAGTTATTTTGTTTTGTTTTAAATGATGATGTACTTGGGAAACGTTTTTGGTTTTTTGGCTAAGTCCCTCACCATGAACTAATTTCATAGTTGGTGGGGGATGTTTGCGTTGAATGCTATTTTTATGTTTTAGTTTTCAATAATAAATCTGCCTTGGCATTGTTTTCACTATTCGGCATACTTTAATATTTCCTAAATACTATGCCAAGCGAGAGCTAGCAATGTTGCCCTATTGCTCTTCAATATCTTAACAGACTTGGGGTGGCAACGATTAAGTTTTTTAATACTAAGGAGAGAAGCTTCGAGATAAGTCGTTCAAGTAGATAAACTTACTTCGGGAGTGAAATCTACCCCTTAGGAGTATAGATTGAATCTTAATCAAATTGGTTTATTTAAAAGCATGCACTATAGAGATATAGGGGCTCTTACATGATCAATTTAGGGCAATGACCATTGAGAGAGGCTTTACTAATTTTGAATATGCTCGGCAAACCATGCCAAGACAGGTTGTTATTAAAGGTTGGCACGACATGAATAGCGTGAAAACCAGGCATTCCCTGCCATCACTCATCATTCATTAAAACACCTTCCCTGCCAACGTCTTTACTTTAATTTCATGCCTTTACTTTTTAATTATTTTCCAAAACCAATTTCAAATCAACCTTTTTCTTAAGGCAAGTAGCAATCAAGGCAATTGAATTCCAAGTCAATCTCTATGGGATCGATACTCAGCTTACTAGCTATATTACTTGCAGGCCATGTATACTTGCACGCAAAAGACTCATCTTGGCATGTTTTTATACTTTTCCAACACATATCTTTTGCCACTTTATCCAGCATTCACTCAAAGAGTCTACAAGTTTTTGGCACCATTGCTGGGGATTGCAACGGAATTAATTGTTTTTAAATTTTTACTTATCTTTCTTTATTATTAATTTTTTTTTTATTTTTTTATTTTTGTCGGTGTATGACCAGAAGCTATCCTATGGTGGACAGTTGGCCATTCTATCCAGAAATTGAGAAAACCTTGCGGAGGTTAAAAAGAAGATTTCGAGAGATGCAAAACCAAGGTAATGGAGGGAATGGTGTGGTGAAAATGGAGGAAATCCACTCAACAATGAGATACCACCACCACTTGCTATCTTAGTTGTTAATGAGAGGCCTATTAGAGAACATTCGACACCAACCACTGACAATTTGATGCCAGGACTTGTTGGCACAAAGGTAAATGCTGTAGATTTTGAACTTAAGCCGGTAATGATTCAAACCCTTTTGAATGTGGGTCAGTTTGATGGAGCACTCACTGGAGATCCGAGGCAACATCTAAAGTAGTTCATGGAGATTTGCTAGTTATTTCAACAAAATAGAGTACCTAAAGATACCGTGAAGCCAAAGTTATTTTCTTTCTCTTTGAGAGAAAGAGCAAAGGCTTGGCTTAATTCCTTGCCACATGGCTCAGTTACTTCATGGGAAAACTTATGCCAAAAGTTCTTGACAAGGTTCCAGCCGCCAACACTCACTACCTAGCTGCGGGGTGAGATCATTACATTCAGGCAGGCTGAGGATGAGACCTTATATGATGCCTGGGAACGATTTAAAGACCTATTGAGAATATGTCCTATGCATGGATTCCCGAATTGGACCCAGATCCAAACCTTTTACAATGGACTGAACGCACAAACAAGGACTGTTGTTGATGCTTCAGCAGCCGGTTCATTGCTTGACAAAACATATACTGAGGCCGTTAACATTTTAGAGAGGATTGCAATCAATGATTTTGAATATCTTGTTGCAATACTTAGGATCGGAACTAAAGCCAATGGAAAATTTTAGGTTGACGAACTAACGTCCATTCATGCCGAGATTTCCAACCTTACTAGCATGGTAAGAACGTTGCAAAAGAACAACGAGTCCCAGGAAGTCAAAGCATTAGATCCTTTCTGTACAATTTATGGAAACAATCATCATGTGGATGAATGCCCTCCCAACCCTAACTTGGTAAATTTTGTTGGCAATGTTAATCGTTACTATAATCATAACTCAATACTTATAATGCAGGTTAGAGACAACACCATAGTTTAGCATGGGGAAATCAGAGAGGTAACCAGTACAATGCCCAGCGCCAGAATACCCAGAGGCAGAATAGCAATGCCATGCCAGCAGTCTATCATAATGCCATGCCACAGAAAGCCCAAAATAATTTTCAGCAAGGGCAGAGACTCAACCAAGGTGACATACTCACAGAGTACATGGAGAGGAATGATGCCACAGTCCAGAGTTTGGCAGCATCAATGAGAAATTTGGAAGTTCAGCCTGGGAAGATTGCCAGTGCACTCAACAAACGACCCCAGGGAGAATTGCCAAGTGACACAGAAGATGCTTGACACAAAGACAATGAGCAGTGCAAAGCTATAACTCTTCGGAGTGGTAAGCAGTGCGAGATGGAGAAGGTTGGTAAGTGATAAGTGTTCAAAAGTACTATTTTTCTTACCCTTTTTACTCATATTATTGTTAGGCTTAGGCTCATATTATTTGCATAATTATCCATTCATGCATTAATCCATGTTTCCTTCCATCATTGAGCTTGATTACATAACTTGGTAGTTTTGTGGGAAAAGATGCTGCTTTGGTGTGTTTTGTGTGTATGTGCAGGATCACTTGCCAAAGCAAGGCTAAAGCTAGTTGCCAGGGCAATGCATGAAAGAGATGCCGAGCTAGTTGCCAGGACAATGCATGAAGGAGACGCCGAGCCAGTTGCTAGGGCAATTGTCGACAAAGAATAAGGTGATATGGTAGTCGAAATTGATGACTAGACAAGCCCAAGATGATGTGGAGCAAAGCTAAATCCCAAAGGAGTTTGATTTCCATGAAGAGATTAAAGAAGAATTAAATTCCAAGAAGATAGGAGAAGTTCAAGAAGGAATATAATTATAATAAAGAATTATATTCTTTAAAGATAATTTAATTCCAACTTAACTTCCTCCTCAAAGAAGGACTTTGACCTAGCCCTATAAATTAGAGGCCATGTCGTCAACTCCAAAGAGAGAGAAATGAGAGAATTTTCGACAAGCATCAAGGGCAAGGAGGATTTCAACAAGCTTCATCCTTCATATTTTTCTTTCTTGTTCAATTAGGTTCATGCTAGGGATTCTTTATCTTGTGTTTTTTTGGAACCTAGCCAAGAACTAAATGTATTTCGCTAAGGTTATTGTGTCTTGTGGTTGTGAGAAACTATTGGATTTTGTTTAGGTAATAAGAGTTTGCACTTTTCTGTTCAAGGTTTATTCATTCTTGGTTCTTATTCTTGTTTGCGAGTGAATTGGGAGAGTATCTCGTAACTTCATCTATTTCTCTAATATCGGGAGAGTTAGATTCAAGAAACGAATGAATATGATCTTTTTTTCAATCTATTGATGGTGAAGATTAATCTGGCTTAGGAATAAGTTAAGGATTTCAACGGCTAAAAGGAGCGCAGGATTGGTTGTTGTTCACCCTTGATTCACGCAGGGATGTATTATCAAGGCATGCACAAGTAACTAGAGTTTCTACTTAGGGATAAGAAAAAACCATTGAAGAACGCTTTGCCGAACCTTGAAGGTTACTGCCCAGACGCCCAAGTAGTTGCCCAACTAGTCGCCCAGGCAACCATCGATTAGTTGCCAAGGCAACCCCGTTGTGCAAGTTGCCACGACAACTGAGTTGCCCTTGCACTCTTTTGCCAAGTCGATCCAATCGGCTACCACACCTCAACTCACGATAACCTGGCCTATCTCTCTCATTTAATTACATCGCCTTTTACTTATTTGCTTTCTAGATTAGTTATTAGTTAAAACTCCTATAATCTTCTACTTGTGTTTTCTTTTACTTTTTACAGTGCAAGAGACTAGATTCTTGAAGTGGCACCAATCCCTGTGGAGATGATATCTTTTATACTATAACTTGCAACGTGTATACTTGCACAATTGCGTAGCACTTATTACACACAACAAGTTTTTGGTGCCGTTGTCGGGGATTGGCAATAGCGACTTTGTTTTTATTTTCTTGCACTTTCTTTTTACTTTTCTTGTTTAATATTCAAAGGGCTACCAAACTTTGGTTTTGCATTGGTATATGACCAGGGCGAGACCTATTACACCAGAATATCCCTTTGATCCAGAAATCGAACGAACCTTACAAAGACTTAGACGAAGGATAAGAGTAGCAATGGCTAATCAATACGGCAATATGAATCAAGATGTTCCAGCAGGATGATGAGTGATTCTTGCATGAAACAGAACTATTCGAGACTATCTTGAAGAAGATCTTAATGGACTTAATCCATGAGTTGTAACACCTGAAATTGAAGCCGACCAATTTAAGTTGAAACCGGTAATGTTTAATATGATCAACACAATTGGTCAATTTGGCGGCTCAGCAACTGAAGATGCAGGACAACATCTTAAATCTTTCCTCGAGATTTGCAACTCGTTCAAAATACACGGAGTCACCCCCAATGTTTTACGATTAAGATTATTCCCCTATTCACTGAGGGATAGGGCGAAAGCATGGTTGAATAGCATTCCTGCCGGATTAATAGGATCTTGGACCGATCTTTGTCGTGATTTCCTTGCTCGGTTTAATCCTACAAATTTGACAGATAAACTTCATAATGACATTACTTCTTTTCGGCATGCAGATGATGAATCCATGTGCGAGGCTTGGGAGCGATATAGAGAAATTCTACACAAATGCCCCCTACACGAATTCCGATGTGGACTTAAGTAACAATGTTTTACAACGCCGTGAATACACCAACAAGGATGATGCTAGATGCCTCGGCAAACGGCATACTCCTAGATAAGTCGCCGGAGGAAGCAATGCAAATTCTAAATAGGATGGCCAAGAATAATTATCAATTCCCCTCTACTAGAAGAGGAGGAGTTAGACACCAAGCCACAATACATGAACTAGGATCATCAGATTCAATTTCGGCACAATTGGCCACTTTAACCAAGATGGTCCAGAACATGCAAAAACCAAACAACACACATGAGGTCAAGGTAATGGA
This sequence comes from Hibiscus mutabilis, assembly GCA_019671005.1. Taxonomy (NCBI): domain Eukaryota; kingdom Viridiplantae; phylum Streptophyta; class Magnoliopsida; order Malvales; family Malvaceae; genus Hibiscus; species Hibiscus mutabilis. Next base: position 9,515,963 of record CM033733.1, on the reverse strand, counting down.
TTCTTTTTGTGAGTTATGTGGTGATAACCATAATTCTTCAGGATGTATGCAGAATCCGGAATCCAGCTTCTATGTGGGGAATTACAATCGGAACAACAATGTGATGTCCAATACATACAATCCAGCTTGGAAGAAGCACCCAAATTTTTCATGGAGTAATCCCAACCTTGCTCTAAACCAGAACAATCAGAATGCACAAGCATCGGGATTCCAGCAGAATATGCCACGGCAACAGTTGCCGTAACAACAGCCGACAACATCTAGTTCTTTGGAAAATTCTCTAAATGCTTTTATGATGAAAACTGAATCTTATATGGCTGAGAATAGTAACTTCATAAAAAAACTGATGCTTTTATTAACAGGATCGAGATGAGATTGCAAAACCAAGAGGCGGCAATCAAATCATTAGAAAATCAAGTCAGACAATTTGCTCAAAACCTGAATACTAAACCGCAAGGAGGTTTACCTAGCGGTACTGAAGTCGCAAGAGGAACTGGCCATGAGCAATGTAAGGCGATCACCACTAGAAGTGGCCAACAACTTAAAGAGGCTCAAGCCCGCTCATCAAACAAAACTCCACAAAAAGATCAAGACGAACCTAGCGGCAAAGCCTCAGATGCTGAACCAGGAATTGTCGCGGCAACCGGCAATAAGCATGCCTCGGCAACCGACGATAAGGATGCTTCGGCAACTTATGATAAGCATGCCTCAGCAACTCTAGTTGTCTCGGCAATACCGTCAATCAGGTTCCAAACCAATGAAAGGATCGAAGATATCCGACTTCCACCACCATTCCCACAAAGGTTTAAGCGACAAAAGCAAGAATATCAATTCAAGAAGTTTCTTGATATCCTAAAGCAAGTCCACATCCACTTGCCACTGGTGGAAGCAATTGAACAAATGTCGAACTATGCCAAGTTTCTTAAAGACATTGTGTCCAAGAGAACAAGGCTATGAGAGTTTGAAACAGTTGCCGCAACAGAGGGATGCATGGTCATGTTGCACAATCGTATGCCACCTAAGTTGAAGGATCCCGAAAGTTTCACAATACCATGTTCTATTGGAAACCACTATGTCGGGAAAGCATTATGCGACCTTGGGGCTAGCATAAATTTGATGCCTAAATTGGTTTTCCAGAAACTAGGAATCGGGAAGGCAAGACCTACAACAGTTATGCTACAGCTAGCCGACAGATCCTATGTGCATCCAGAAGGAAAAATCGAAGAAATACTGGTAAAAGTTGATAAATTTATTTTTCCCGCTGACTTTATTGTTTTGGATTGTGAAGCAGATGAGCATGCACCTATCATTCTCTGGAGACCATTCCTAGCAATAGGGAGAACCTTGATCGATGTTGAAAAAGGAGAACTCACAATGAGGGTGAATGACTAGCAATTTAAACTAAATGTGTTCCAAACACTAAGGCATGCCGATGATCTAGAAGAATGCCAACTTCTTCATGCCATGGCAGAGTTTAACTTCGACGAGGAATTTAGTTACCTCGGCAACTACATTGTCGATCAAGAGGAACCTGAGGAGTATGAAGAACCGGTCGATGAGGAACAACAAGAAGAGGCAAATTGGCTAGTCAATCGACCAGGTACATACTTTGAACCACTGGATTACTTAGGTAAGGAAGGTAAGCTCGAAAAGCCCTCTATTGAACAACCACCGATTCTTGAGTTGAAACAATTGCCAGAGCAACTAAAATATGCATACTTAGGAACCGATAATACATTGCCTGTAATTATTTCTTCTAAGTTACAGCTTGAGCCGGAAAAGAAGCTGATCAAAATGTTGAAGCTACACAAAGGCAATAGGATGGACAATTGCCAACTTGAAGGGAATTAGCCCGGCAGTGTGCATGCATAAGATTTTGTTGGAAGATGATCACAAACCTTCAATTGAGGCCCAGAGGAGACTGAATCATGCCATGAAAGAGGTTGTAATGAAAGAAATCATCAAGTGGCTTGACGCCGGCATTATATACCTTATATCTGATAGTACATGGGTAAGTTCGGTACAATGTGTACCAAAAAAGGGAGGTATAACGGTGGTAAGTAATGAAAATAATGAACTCATTCCAACCAGGATTGTGATCGGTTGGAGGGTTTGTATGGATTATCGAAAGCTAAACAAAGCCACTAGGAAAGATCACTTCCCATTACCCTTTATTGATCAAATGCTTGACCGTCTTGCAGGTAAACCCTTTTATTGTTTTCTTGATGGTTATTCAGGTTACAATCAAATTGCCATAGCACCAGAAGATCAAGAAAAGATAACCTTCACATGCCCATACGATACTTATGCTTTCTAAAGGATACCGTTCGGATTGTGTAACGCCCCGACAACCTTCTAAAGATGCATGATGGCACTCTTTTCAGACATGGTCGAAGACTTCCTTGAGATCTTCATGGATGATTTTTCTGTTTTTGGTAATGACTTCGACAGTTGTCTCGGCAATTTAGAGAAGGTGTTGGCAAGATGTGAAGAAACTGATTTAGTCCTCAATTGGGAGAAGTACCATTTTATGGTAGATGAAGGAATAGTGCTCGGCCACAAGATTTCATCCAAGGTAATTGAAGTAGACAAAGCCAAGGTGGACGTGATCGAGAGATTACCCCCACCAAGTTCGGTTAAAGGAATTCGAAGCTTTCTTGGACATGCAGGTTTTTACAGGAGGTTCATTCATAATTTTTCTAAAATCACTAAACCCTTGTGCAATTTGCTTGAACAGGATAAAGTCTTCGATTTTGATGATTCTTGCACCCAAGCATTCGAAACCCTAAAGTAAAAGCTTGCCTCGGCACCCATTATCGTTCCACCAGATTGGACGCTACCTTTTGAGCTCATGTGTGATGCAAGTGATTTTGCGGTAGGAGCAGTCCTAGGCCAACGCACAGGTAAGACCTTCCATGTGATATACTACGCTATTAAAACTCTTAATAGTGCTCAAGTGAATTACACAACAACGGATAAAGAGTTGCTAGCTGTAGTTTTCGTATTTGACAAGTTTCGATCCTATTTGATTGGTACAAAGGTAATTGTTCATACGGGCCATTCGGCAATCAAATATCTATTTGCTAAAAAGGATGCCAAACCTCGTTTGATTCGTTGGATATTACTTTTACAAGAATTTGATATTGAAATTAAGGACAGGAAAGGAACAGAAAACCAAGTGGCCGATCATTTATCACGTTTAGATCGCAATAGGGAGAAGGACGCGGATCTAGAGATATGCGCTACATTCCCGGATGAACAACTTTTAGTTGCCTCGACAACCATGGACGCGCATGCCTCGGCAACCCTCGACGGCTCAGCAACTCTTGATGCCGCAGCAACCCTTGATGCGCACGCCTCGATAATTATGGGAGCAGTCGCCACGGCAGCACATGCCTCGTCAATACCCTGGTACGCAGATTTAGTTATTTTCCTTGTTTGTGGTATTTTACCTTATGGCCTTACTCACCAAGGGAAGAAGCGGTTCCGCCATGATGCTAAGCATTACTTTTGGGATGAGCCTCTTTTGTTTAAACAATGTGCAGATCAGGTTATACGCCGATGTGTCCCTGAAGAAGATCAACAGAATGTACTCCGGCAATGCTATTCTTCACCCTATGGAGGACATTTTGGAGGAACTCGTACCGCGGCCAAAGTTTTGCAATCCGATTTGTATTGGCCAAAATTGTACAAAGATGCCCAAGACTTTTACAAGCAATGTGATTGTTGCCAGAGGACCGACAATATCTCTAGACGACATGAGATGCCGCTCCAGAACATCATCGAGGTGGAATTGTTCGATGTATGGGGGATCGATTTTATGGGACCTTTCCCATCTTCATTCGGCAACCTCTACATTCTACTTGCCGTCGACTACGTGTCTAAATGGGTTGAGGCAGCTACAGTTCCCAACAATGATTCCAAGACCGTGCAACGATTCTTGCAGAAAAACATATTTACACGGTTTGGGATGCCAAGAGCAATTATCAGTGATGAAGGCAAGCATTTTGACAACAGACTTATTGCCAAGATGTTGCAACGCTTCGGCATATCACCCACAAACCAACGGGCAAGCAGAAATTTCCAACCGGGAATTGAAGGGTATACTTGAGAAAGTTGTAAATCCCTCTATGAAGGATTGGTCATTAAGACTAGATGACGCACTTTGGGCATATCGCACTGCATTCAAAACACCCTTAGGTATGTCCCCCTTCCGACTTGTCTATGGCAAAACATGCCATCTACCGAAGGAAATTGAACACAAGGCATATTGGGCAATCAAGACCGTGAATATGGATTGGGAAAGTGCCGGACAAAAGCGTTTGTTGGACCTCAACGAGATAGAAGAATTTTGTGCACTCGCCTATAACAATGCATGAATCTACAAGGAGAAAACAAAGCAATGGCATAACAAGAAACTATTGCCGCGACAATTCATGTCAGGGCAACTAGTTCTCTTATTCAATTCTCGGCTAAAACTTTTCTCGGGAAAGCTGAAATCAAGATGGCCTGGACCATTCGAAGTTGTCAAACCATTCTCTCATGGTGTCGTGATAATCAAGTCCATCACTGACAAACATGTATTCAAAGTTAATGGACAAAGATTAAAGCACTACAATGGTGCCCATGTGGAACGTAACAAAGAAGTGGTCACCTTAGGAGATGCATGAGCATGTTCTCCCTTCGATATTTTATTTTTATTTTTATTTTTATTTTTTTATTATTTTCGATTACTTTTTTATTTTATTTTTTAGTTTTGTTCGAACTATTTTTTTTCCGATTATTGTTATATTTTTAGGATATATTTATTTTCCTTTTTATCTTTTTAAGTTTAAGAATCCCTTTACACATCTTTATTTATTTTCTTTTATTAGTTTATCTTTAATTTTAATCCTTATTTGATTTGTCTTTGAATTATAGGAAAAGAGTTCAAGATAAAGAGGAATTTTAATCCAAGAAGGAAAACATCTTCAACAAGGAAATTAATGGGCAGAATCTAAGGATTATATAAAGCCTCCAACTTACCCTAATTAAACCCCCCTTGCTGTCACCCTTCCCCTAAACTGAAACCCTCTTTTTCGTCTTTCCAAAAATTAATCCCACCCACCATATTTACTACATATCTTTTCTATAAAACCCATCACTCTTTAGTTTCTTTTATTTTCTTTTATTTGTTTTTACAAAACTCACAACCAAGATTATCTATGCCATCCAAAATTAAATTTCTAGTTCATCCATGTTCCTCCAAAGAACCAAGATACAAGAAGTTTGCTACACCGGTGGTTCAAGAAAGATTTCACTCCAAGTTTGAAAGCCGGAAGATTTACGAAGAACAAGGCTTTGAATACTCCAACTCTAATCAAGATTTCAGCCTCGAACCATTCATCTTCGAGAGGATTGCACATCAAAAGTGGCAAATCTTTTGCCATCAATCGGAACCGGGTAACATCTCATGGGTAAGAGAATTTTATACTCACTCACCTAACCCAGATAATCCTTATGTTTTTGTTCGTGACAAGGACATATTCATAAGCCCCGAAAACGTCAACACCTTTTACGGGCTCTACATTGAGAATGACGAGCATCAAGCCTTTGTTGATCAAATCACGCCCAAGCAACTCGACAAGGTGCTTCAAGAACTCACTCAACCGAGAACTCATTGGAACGACGGTAAATACAAGGGCATGGTAAATCGCCTTCGGCTTAAACCTGAGGCAAAACTATGGAATAAGTTTGTTAAAACTTCTTTAATGCCCACCACACACAATACTACCGGTGATATACCACGTCTTTTGCTCATATATTCTATTTTGCATAATCGCATCATTAACATTGGAAAAATTATTTGTGATGAGATTTTTGTATGTAGCTCAAAAGATAAGGGTTATCTTTTCTTCCCTTGCTTAATTTCTAATCTTTGCAAGGAGATGCATGTTCCAAGTGAGTCAACCGATGAAAAGGCCCTACCAAAGTCCGGTTGGAATCAAGCACAAATCTGAAAGCTAATGGGAGAGGCACCAAAAAAATCCTCAAGGCCTCCAATTTCCGCAGCAACTCCTGCCGCCCCGGTAATCCCTAATGCCCAAGCACCTAACGCCCGGGAAACTCGGCCATCAACCCCGGGACACTTTGAAGCACTCTTGCAACCATTGGCGAGCCACCTAAGGCAAATTGAAGACCGGCAACTAATGTTCATGCGGTACATGAAGGAGCACAACAATGCCATCACCCAAGTCATCCTAGAAAAGTACCCAGACAATCGCGTGTCGTTCCCAATCTTTCCTGCCGAGATCCTTGCCCCAACAACCAATGAAGCAGTCGCCACGGCAACCACAACAGATGATGCCGCGGCAACTTACATCGTGCCTGCACAAGCAGATGCCACGGCAACCGCAACAGATGATGTCGCGGCAAACTACATTGTGCCTGCACAAGCAGATGCCACGGCAACCAACCCTAAAGATGCCATGGTAACCAGAGCTAAAGACGTCCCGGCAATCACTGCAAAAGCCAAAGGTAAAGCACCTATGCCTGAATCAACTCCTACAGAATCATTGTCTGGTTTTTCAGATTCGGACGAGTCCTCCATTGCACCAACAAAGACTGCACCAATTGAATCCTCCAAGCGAAAAGCCAATGACATTGATGAAGAGGACGGTGAGGACAACCCCGTACGAGGATCGATTCCACCACCGGCAACAAGGAAACAACCATCGCGTTCAAGTAAGAGAACCAAGACACCGACCAAAAGGAAACTAATCATCCACGACGACAAACTCTCGGAGTAAGTCCTTATTTGCATTTTATTTTTCGTTATTTTTATTTAATACATGCATTGAGGATAATGCCTCACTCGAGTTTGGGGGGGATTGTTATTAGTAGTTACCATGTTTAGTTACATTCATCTTAAGTATTACATTTAGGATACATAAATTGCTTGCCATGCCTTTAGTTGGAACAAGAATTGCCTAGATTTGATGAATATCCGATGATGACTGTGCCAATGCACTTAATTGATAGAATTTTTATTCTAGGATAACCATGGAAAAACTTAGAATTTTACTATGATGCTAAATTTGATGAAACACTGTTGTGGTTTGATTGATTTAAGGAATTCTAGTGAACTTAGGTTGATAATTAAACAAATTGGGGGATTAGAATAAAAATTGGATGAATGCTAGAGGTTCCTAAAATTGGCTCTAGCATGTGCTAAAAAATTGATCGCTAGAGGTGCCCGAAACCGGCTCTAGTATGTGCTAAAAAAATTGATCGCTAGAGGTGCCCGAAACATGCTCTAGTCGAATAAATTAATTAACTTAAGAAAACTAAAAGCAAAACACTAGAGGTGCCCAAAACTGGCTCCAGTTAAAACATGTTAAAAAGAACCCAATGAAGTAAATTGAAAACCTCTTGTTTGCATAGAATTCGAAAAATCAACTTGCACACAACTCCGCACACACTCACAAGCATTATAGTTTGATTCCGAGTGACTCCTAAGTTTTCCAAAAAATGAAAAGCCAATCATACTTTATGCCCCGGTTCTGAGAATTGAAATCAAGTTCAAAGCTAAGTTTGTGAAAATTGAAGTATTGGCATGTAACTATTAGTTTGCATTGCTTGAGGACAAGCAATAGTTTGAGTTTGGGGTGTGATAAGTGTTCAAAAGTACTATTTTTATTACCCTTTTTACTCATATTATTGTTAGACTTAGGCTCATATTAGTTGCATAATTAGCCATTCATGCATTAATCCATGTTTCCTTCCATCGTTGAGCTTGATTACATAACTTGGTAGTTTTTGTGGGAAAAGATGCTGCTTTGGTGTGTTTTGTGTGTATGTGCATGATCACTTGCCAAAGCAAGGCTAGAGCTAGCTGTCAGGGCAATGCATGAAGGAGATGTCGAGCTAGTTGCCAGGGCAATGCATGAAGGAGACGCCGAGCCAGTTGCCAGGGCAATTGTCGACAAAGAATAAGGTGATATGGTAGTCAAAATTGATGACTAGACAAGCCCAAAATGATGTGGAGCAAAGCTAAATCCCAAAAGAGTTTGATTTCCATGAAGAGATTAAAGAAGAATTAAATTCCAAGAAGATAGGAGAAATTCTAGAAGGAATATAATTATAATAAAGAATTATATTCTTTAAAAATAATTTAATTCCAACTTAACTTCCTCCAAAAAGAAGGATTTTGACCTAGCCCTATAAATTAGAGGCCATGCCGTCAACTCCAAAGAGAGAGAGAGGAGAGAATTTTTTACAAGCATCAAGGGCAAGGAGGATTTCGACAAGCTTCATCATTCATCTTTTTCTTTCTTGTTCAATTAGGTTCATGCTAGGGATTCTTTATCTTGTGTTTCTTTGGAACCTAGCCATGAACTAAATCTATTTGGCTAAGGTTATTGTGTCTTGTGGTTGTGAGAAACTATTGGATTTTGTTTAGGTAATAAGAGTTTGCACTTTTCTATTCAAGGTTTATTCATTCTTGGTTCTTATTCTTGTTTGCGAGTGAATTGGGAGAGGATCTCGTAACTTCATCTATTTATCTAATATCGGGAGAGTTAGATTCAAGAAACGAATAAATATGATCTTTATTCAATCTATTGATGGTGAAGATTAATCCGGCTTAGGAATAAGTTAAGGATTTCAACGGCTAAGAGGAGCGCAAGATTGGTTGTTGTTCACCCTTAATTCACGCAGGGATGTATTATCAAGGCATGCACAAGTAACTAGAGTTTCGACTTAGGGATAAGAAGAAACCATTGAAGAACGCTCTGTCAAACCTTGAAGGTTGCTGCCCAGACGCCCAAGTAGTTGCCCAACTAGTCGCCCAGGCAACCATCGATTAGTTGCCAAGGCAACCCCGTTGTGTAAGTTGCCACGGCAACTGAGTTGCCCTTGCACTCTTTTACCAAGACGATCCAATCGGCTATCACAGCTCATCTCACGATAACCTGGCCTATCTCTCTCATTTAATTACATCGCCTTTTACTTATTTGCTTTCTAGATTAGTTATTAGTTAAAACTCCTATAATCTTCTACTTGTGTTTTCTTTTACTTTTTACAGTGCAAGAGACTAGATTCTTGAAATGGCACCAATCCCTGTGGAGACGATATCTTTTATACTATAACTTGCAACGTGTATACTTGCACAATTGTGTAGCACTTATTACGCGCAACACTAAGCAGCCAATTAATTGCCAAGTTGAGAAGCCTGTGCCAGCAGATTATCCTAGAGAAGCAGAGAAAGAGGAAGCAAAAATAGATAATGCCAGAACCGATGCCAAACAGCACACTGATGCCAGCACCGAGGCCAAACATACTAATGCCAGCACTGCGTTGGCAAAGCCAGCAGAGCAGGCACGTGTTTATCCCCCACCACTATTTCCAGCAAGGCTTCAAAAGCATAAGCAAGATCGGCAGTTCAAGCACTTCTTGGAGGTTCTTAAGTAATTACAAATCAACATTGCATTGGTAGAAGCCCTTGAACAAATGCCCAACTATGTCAAATTTATGAAGGACATTATGTGCAAAAGAGAAAGTTAGAAGACTTTGAAATGGTAGCTCTAACCGAAGGATGCAGTGCCATGATCCTAAACTGACTGCCACCAAAGCTGAAAGATCCGGGAAGTTTCACTATTCCCTGCGCCATTGGTAACAAATTCATGGGCAAGGCACTGTGTGACCTAGGAGCTAGCATCAACTTAATGTCAATGTCAGTTTTCCGAAAGCTTGGCATAGAAGCAAGACCTAGCACGGTGACACTTCAGCAGGCATACCGATCATATGCATATCCCAATGGTAAGATTGAGGATGTGTTGGTAAAGGTAGACAAATTTATTTTTCCAGTTGATTTTATCATTTTGGATTATGAGGCTGATATTAATGTCCCAATTATTTTGGGGAGACCTTTTCTTGCCACGGGAAGAGCTTTGATTGATGTTCATAAAGGGGAACTAACAATGCGCATGAATGACCAGCATGTCACATTTAATGTGTTTCAAGCTTTGAAATGTGCAGATGAACCTGATGAGTGCCAAGCAGAGGAGATGATGGAGTCCATTTACACTTTGGACACGACACAGTATGCCAGGATACAGAATTTGATGCCAACAATTTAGATGGCATAGCCGATCTGTTTGAGGAACCAGAAGAACCAGTCTTAGAGGCTGAAGAGGCGATTTATTTTGAGCCACTAAAGTTGGCCGGCGGAGAAATCAAGGCACCTAAACCATCAATTGATGAGCCACCAGCGTTGAAACTGAAACCACTGCCAGATCACTTGAAGTATGCTTACTTAGGTGAACATTCCACTCTGCCAGTGATCATTGCCACTAGTCTCACTAATGATTAGGAGGCAAGATTGTTGGCAATATTACGCAATTATAAGCAAGCATTAGGGTGGACCTTGGCAGACATCAGAGGTATTATCCCAACCATTTGCATGCACAAGATTATCTTGGAGGAGTACCATAGCAAGACCATTGAAGGCCAGAGAAGGCTAAACACAAGCATGAAAGAGGTGGTGAAAAAAAGATCATAAAATGGCTTGATGCCAGGACTATATATCCCATTTTCGATAGCTCTTGGGTTAGCCCGGTGCAATACGTGCCAAAGAAGGGTGGCATGACCATGGTACAAAACAGTGAAGCTGAGTTAATCCCCTCTAGAACAATCACATGATGAAGAATGTGCATGGACTATAGGAGGCTGAACAATGCCATGAGGAATGACTATTTCCCATTGCCATTCATTGATCAGATGCTAGACAGGTTGGTAGGTAAAGCTTTCTATAGTTTTTTTGGATGGTTATTCAGGTTATAATCAGATTGCCATCGCCTCTGATGATCAAGAGAAGACCACGTTCACGTTCCCTTATGGGACGTTTGCGTTTAAAAGGATGACATTCGGCCTATGTAATGCACCAACAACTTTCAAAGTTGCATGATGTCCATTTTTTCCGATATGATCGAGCACAACATGGAAGTGTTCATGGATGATTTCTCAGTGTTTGGCAAAACATTTGAGGAATGCCTTTAGAGTTTGGAGCAAGTCTTGAAGAGATGCATAGAGATAAACCTAGTATTGAATTGGGAAAAATGCCACTCCATGGTGAAGGAGGGCATTGTTCTCAGGCACAAGGTAACTGAGAGAGGGTTAGAAGTAGATCGAACAAAAGTTGAGGTAATTAAACAGCTACCGCCTCCAACGAGTGTTAAAGGTATAAGAAGATTTTTAGGACATACCGGTTTTTATCAGCGTTTTATTAAAGACTTTTCAAAAATTACTAAACCTTTATGCTTTTTGTTAGAGCACAATGCCACTTTTGCATTTGATGATTCTTGTTTGAGAGCATTTCAGGAGCTTAAAGAATAGTTAATCAATGCCCCTATAGTTGTGGCACCGGACTAGAATGAGCTCTTCGAGCTCATGTGTGATGCCAGCGACTATGCCGTTGGAGCAGTCTTGGGACAAAGGCATGGCAAGGTTTTCAATGCCATCTACTATGTCAGCCAAACCTTGAACGAAGCACAACTGAACTACTCTACGACCGAGAAAGAATTTCTTGCGGTTGTATTTGCTTTTGACAAATTTAGATCTTATTTAATTAGTAACAAAGTTCTGGTTCTTACAGATCATTCAGTATTGAAGTATCTCTTGGCAAAGAATGATGCCAAGCCCAGACTAATTCGATGGACGCTCCTACTTCAAGAATTTGACCTTGAGATCCGAGATAATAAGGGTAGTGAAAACCTAGTAGCTGATCATCTCTTACGTTTAGAGCATCATCTTGAAGATGGTAAGACCAATCTTATAAGAGATGAATTTCCTGACGGGTATTTGCTTGCAGTTAATGCCATGTCATGGTATGCTGACATTGTCAACTACTTGGTAAGTAACGTTCTGCCACCAGACTTGGCATACAATGCCAAGAAGAGGTTTTCCGGGAAGTTAGGCAATACTATTGGGACAAGCCAATATTGTTCAAACAGTGTGTTGACCAAGTGATCCGCTAGTGTGTGCCTGAGGATGAACAGCATAACATATTGCATCTATGCCATGACGCACCATATGGAGGTCACTTTGCTGGGGTAAAGACTGCTGCCAAGGTACTGCAGTCAGGATTCTTTTGGCTTACGCTATATAAGGATACCCATGAGTATGCCAAGGCGTGTGATCGATGCCAACAGACAAGAAACATCTCTGGCAGACACCAACTACAGCTCCAAAACATTATATATGTGGAATTATTTGATGTATGGGGATAGACTTTATGGGTCCTTTTCCACCCTCATTCGGTAATGTATACATTCTTGTGGTTGTTGACTACGTATCTAAGTGGGTAGAAGTTGTTGCTCTGCCAACGAACGATGCCAAGGTTGTTGCCAAGTTCTTGCATAAACACATTTTTACTAGATTTGGCGCCCCTAGGGTGATTATTCACGATGAGGGCACCCATTTTAAGTGTAATCTAATCTCTAAAGCTTTGTACAGGTATGGTATACAGTAGAGAATTCCCATGGCATATCATCCACAAAAAAATGGGAAAGCCGAGATTTCAAATAAAGAGATTAAGAACATTCTAGAAAAGACTGTTAATCCATCAAGGAATGACTGGTCCTTGAGAATAGATGAGTCTTTGTGGGCTTACAGGACTGCATTTAAAACTCCTTTGGGTATGTCACCATTTTGACTTGTTTTCAGCAAACTATACCATCTGCCAGTGGAGCTTGGGTATAAAGCCTACTAGCCATCAGAACACTTGGCATGGCATGGACAACTACTGGAGAAAAAAAGGTTACTAGACCTAAATGAGTTAGAGGAATTCAGAACACAAGCCTATGAGAACGCCAGGATCTATAATGAAAAAGCAAAATGTTAGCATGACATATGATAATGCCAAGACAGTTTGAGGTAGGCCAACGTGTTTTGTTATTCAACTCACGGCTTAAGTTGTTTCCAGGGAAACTCAGATCAAGATGGACAAGCCCTTATAAATTTGTGAAGCCCTATTCTCGTGGAGATGTGGACATCAAGAATTTGAAGACAGGCGAAATCTTTAAGGTGAATAGCCAACGTTTGAAGCACTAAATGGAAGGTGATCAGAATAACGCCAAAGAGATGATCCTCTTGGCAGAGGTAACATGAAAACACTATCAGGTTTGAACTTTTGTAAATATTAGGCTAGTGTTTTTCTTTGTTTTTAGATTTTTAGGTTTTTAATTATTTTTCTTTCTTTTTATATTTCAAGTTTTATTCCTTTACTGTGTTGAAAGGTTTCATTTGAGTTGTGCAGATTCATTATGCCAGGAATTATGCCAGGAACACTACTAGGGTCGCTGGCAGGGGCTAATGCTTCAATAGAAAAATCTGCCAGACATAGTGCCAGAACAGCTTGGCATGTGGCGGTGCTAAATTTGGAAGAATAAGAAAAACCCTAGCTTGATCGGCCCATTCAATAGGAGGGAGAGTATTTTTCTTTTGACCTTAAACCCTAGCCACCCAAAATTTGGGTTAAAATTTAAAATTCGAACCAAACACCTTATCACTCCAATCCATACCCTATCTTATCACCTATCACCTTATCACTTCACCCTTATCTCGTAACCTCTTTTAATTTAATTCTTTTGTTCATTTTTCATCATTATCACTAATTACTAATCCCATTAAAACACTCAACCAACCCAAAACCTTTCACTTTCTCATCATTGCCGGTTAGAGAAACCAAACATCTCTCTCTCACTTTTTACTTTCTTTTCGATAAGCAAGTGCAAAACCCAAATCGTCTTTTTCTTCATCTTTCAACATCGTTTCAACTTCCTTCAACGAGTTTCAATGGCTTCATCCTCTATCCCCTTCAAGCAATTCTTCAATGAGGAGATTGTGAAAAAGTTTGAATCCAATTTTGCATCGAGGAATTTTTGCTATGAGAAGCACTTCGACCTCAACACAGAGATGAACAATGGCTTCCCTTCGGAAGTCATGTATACGATTAACTTGCACAAATGGAATCAGTTTTGCCAGCAAAAAATGGAGGTTTATGCCACAATCGTCCAAGAATTCTATGCGCACCTTGTGACCAAGGATTTGCCATTCTTGATGATTAGAGGTAAATGTGTTCGTTTCGATGAAGGATATATTAATAATATGTTTAAGTTGGATGGTGTAGGAGATGAGTATTTTGAGTATGTTGATTAAATGAACGCTACCAAGAGAAAGAGGCTGCTGGAAGATCTGTGCGAGCCTGGCACGCCATGGACAGTGTCATCCAAGGGGCATCGTACGGTGAAGAGGCTGGCATTGAAGCCCCAATTGAGAGGATAGAATCACTTTCTCAAGGCGAATCTGATGCCCACATCCCATAACGAGACCGTGTCGGAAGAAAGGATGATCATATTGCACTCTATTGTTATATGGCGCAAAATCAATGTTGGCAAGCTCATTATTGAGGAAACTTACAAGTGCGCAGCGAAAGGTACTGGCAGTTTGTTTTTCCCTTTGTTGATTTCTAACATTTGTATGCTCCATGATGTGCCAAGGCTTGATACGGATAAAGGGCAAACGATCAAGGAAACCTCAATTACTGTTACTATATGGAGGAATCTTGTTGCCAACGAACCCAAGGACAAGGGGAAGGAAAAAGCAAGGACACCCACGCCAAAGCCCAAGAAGTCAAGGGTCGCGCCAGCAACCATGCCAGAAACTGTTTCAGACAATTCAATGGCAATGTTGTCCCAAATTCACCAACGCCAGAAGATTATTCTCCAAAAGTTGGAAAAGGCTGAGGAGCTCAATGTCAAGATGCGACACTACATCCAGGCTAGGGATGTTGTGATCAGAGAGGCTCTTACAAAATTATCAACTAATTTTGAGCCAGAGTTTCTAGACTTCCCTGCCGAGCTCTCTGCCAGTGATAATGCCATGCCAGCTAGTACAGTTCATACCACGTCCAATGCCACAGTCCCGTTGTCTCCAGTTCAAGTCGATTCTGCCAGTTCTGATTCTTCATCTGAAACAAAGGAAACCAAATCCAAGTCTACCAAACCAAGTCGCCAGTGACACCTACTATACATACGCCATCTGATGCCACTGATGCACCTGCTGCATCGGAGCCTACCAAGGAAAAGGAGGAAGTTGGAGCCTCCACTGCCGCTTCAAAACTGAGCCTAAAAAGAAAGAAGTACATGGCCCCTGATCGAGGGCCATTTGTTACGGCGAATAGTCTTTGAAGGGGAGTTCTCTTCTTCCTAAACTCCTTTACATTTCATTCCATTGCATTTACATGATCATGCATTTTTAATTTTTTATGTTTTTCTTGTATAAATGAGTTGTTTCATGCATTGGGGACAATGCACATCTTGGGTAAATCGTAATCCTTAAGCAACTCAAGCCACCTACATTGCTTAAGGTTCAATTTCTTTTGAGACATCAGATACTTCAAACTCTTGTGATCGGTGTAAACAGTATACTTCTCACTATAAAGGTAATTTCTCTAAATTTTCAAAGCAAACACCACCGCTGCAAGCTCTAAATCATGGGTCGGGTAGTTGTGATCATGAACTTTCAACTGCCTTGACGCGTAAGCCACAACTTTCCTATCTTGCATCAACACATATCCCAACGTAGGACGCATCACTATAGACCACGAGCTCCTTACCATACTCGATTTGAATCAGGATAGGAGCATGAGTCAACACCTCCTTCAACTTCTCGAAGTTACGCTGCTGATTCTCTACCCACACATAAAGAACATTCTTTTTCAACAAATTCGTCAATGGAGTGGCAATACTAGAAAACCCATTGACGAAATGATGATAATACCCAACCAATCCAAGGAAACTACAAACTTTAGATACTGACTTAGGCTATTTCTAATTAAGGATAGCCTCAATCTTCTACGGATCAACACGAATACCCTCCGCCGAAACCACATGACCAAGAAACATCACTTCCTTAAGCCAAAACTCACACTTACTTAACTTAGCATACAACTAATTTTTTCTTTAAAGCTTGCAACACAATTAGCAAGTGTCGGTCAAGATCCTCTTCGATACGAGAATACACAAGGATGTCATTAATAAACACAACCATAAATTGGTCAAGATACTCATGGAACACCCTATTCATCATGTCTATAAAAGACGCCAGAGCATTCGTCAAGCCAAACGGCATCACCAAAAATTTATAATGCTCATACCTTGTGTGAAAGATGTCTTCGGCATATCCTCGTCCTTAACTTTTAGCTGATAGTACCCTAACCTCAGGTCGATTTTCAAAATAACCACCGCCCCACAGAATTAATTAAACAGATTATCATATATGTGGCAACGGATACTTGTTTTTAACCGTTAATTTATTTAATTACCGGTAATCAATGCATATATACATTATTCCATCCTTCTTTTTAAACAAAAAGAACCGGCGTACCCCAAGGTGAAACACTAAAGCGGATGAACCCTAGATCCAACAACTCTTAAAGTTAATTTTTTAATTCTTTTAACTCCTTTGGCACCATACGATACGAGGTAATAGAAATCAGAGTTGTACCCATATATGTCTTAATGCTGAATTCTACCGGTAACCCATGCAACTCTTCAGGAAAAACCTCTGGAAAATCACATAAAGTCTGAATATCCTACACTCAAAACGTTTTGCACCTGGATTCATCATAATTGTGAGATACCCTTGACATCCTTCTTGCATCATCTTTTCATCTTGCATGGCCGATACGACATTGGAAAAGAACTTTACATTTTCGCCAACCACCATAACCTCATAGTCGTCAGCAAGCTTCAAAGAAATCCTTTTGGATTCACAATCCACAACTGCCTTGTGTTCACTCAACCAATCCATACCCAAGATAACATCAAAATCTTAAAATGGTAACTCCATTAAATTCGCGGTAAAATCATAGCCTTGGACAACCAACGGGCACCTCCTATACAACCTCCTAAACATAATCGTCTCACCAAAAGAACTAGTAACATTCCCACATTCAAGATTTTCGTAGGTACATCTAATAAACATGCATGATCGCTCAAGATGTAAGAATGCATGGACCTTGAATCAATCAAAGAAAATAATGACAAAGATTACAAGGTAATGGTACCTGCGATCACATTGTGTTATTACGACCCTCATGGTGAGCATAGATCTGCGTCGGTCCACCAGTCTCCAGTCGCACAGCCACCGTATGAACCACAGTCCTCAGACCATCCTCACGTCTCTGGAAATTTCCCCTACCTCAACCCCAGCCTCTGGTGGGTGCAGCAGCTACATGTGTACCTCGCGCTATACGCAGACAATTACGCTTTTGATGACCAGTCGATCCATATTCTTAACAAGTTTTAGGGACTCTCCAGCACGTACTAGTATGGCGTCTCCCACAACGCTCACAATTGGATACAACACATACATCCTGACCACGACCACCATTGCCACCACGTCTGTAATACAATTTATATCACTTATCATGTGACTTCTTGAACTGCCTTCTAGTATTCTCAGACTCAGCTGTTCTCTTTCCTTTGCCTCTACTCACATCTTGCACCGAACCACCCAAAGAATGCTCAATATCCTTAGACCTATTGACCATCGCATCAAAATTCGTATAGTTAGTGGCCATCAAATACATCTTAATATCCTTAACAAGTCCATAGCAAAACCTGTCATATCTTTGTCGGTCATCTAGACCAACTCAGGAGCATATTGACTTAGGAGAACAAACTTCACTTCATAATCAGACACGATTATATCACCTTGCACCAAAGACGTGAACTTTCGCTTCCTGGCACCCTGATATTATAGACCAAGATACTTCTTTTTGAAAGCTCTCTGGAAAAACTCCCAATTCAAATTAGCATCCAAAACACCCGCAACTGTGGTTACATACCAGTGGTAAGTATCACCATGCAATAGGGACAAAGTACAACCCAGCTTACGCACATCATTGCACTCTGTCTGACTCGGAATACGCATGGTACTCTCTAACTACTTCTTAGTCACCTCAATATTCAATCCCCTAAACTCTACACCTCCCAGACTATGAAGACGCTCTAACGGTAACCCGTGATTAATGACCACAGCAGGCGCTGGTGCTTGCACATGCACTTCAGCTATTGGTCAAGATACGAGAATACCCGAAATTGGCTCTGCAAAACCTGAGGTACACCCTCAACCCCAGCGCCAATAGAAGGAATAGGATGAGGAGGATAAGGTAAAGAATTACAAGGAACCAATCTTTCTTCTTGGTTCTGCTCATCTCTAGCATTACTAGCGAACGACCACGTCTCACATCTCAGACCCATGCTTACAAAAGCCTAAAGCACACATTCAGAACACAATAAATTTAGGCTAGCATTCGGCGAAGAATCTAAAGCAATCTTAAAAATCATTTTAAAACTACTATAATAGGCAATGTGTTCCCAACGATACCTCTAGTACAACAACATGCTCGACAATACACATAACAATAATGTGAAATCAAAGGGATATCAAATAGCAACAACAATATCACCCAACAATCACAAACCTGGCTCTGATACCACAAATATAATCCCCTCGACCCGGCCTAGACGTCAGACCGAACCAAGCAAGCTATATAGGGTTTGCCAAAACAAATCCAGAGAATATTTACACAAATTAGGTCTATTTTTTTTCTTTTATCTTGTCTAGATGCATCTTTTAAACCTAAGGTGTACATGCTAACAGGGGGTAAGTTCTCGATTGAATCGGGCGTCAAGTCGACATCCAATTATGTGTAATCGCAATTTAGGGACCAAATTGTAAATATAGAAAACTGTGATGACTTCCTTAATATTAAATTTACCAATCTCCAATTAATTAGTCTATATGCTCACATGTCTAATTTCGACTCAATCCGATCATCTAAACTCATTTAATTGCATACATAATAATCTAGGGACTAAAATGTAAGAATACAAAATCTGAACATCAAAATAACTGAATTAACTTCCATTGTCATCGATACGTGAGTTTGGGTATCGATACCTATATAAAAATTCTAAAATCTCAAATTCTAGTAGCCAAAATCGTATCGATACCATATCCCGAGTATCGATACCTTGACCAAATTATGTGTATGCTTATCGATACACTTTCCCGAGTATCGATACCCAGGCCCAATTTTTCCTACTAGTATCGATATTTGGACACGATTATCGATACCCTTAGACCTATAATGTCCAATTTAGCTATTTTTTCCAATTAGAAAACCAAACATGTTCTAATCAATCATATACTTATGCCTCAACAAATCAAGGGATAAAACATGTCCCAAATCATGGAAAACAAAACTAAGTATAGCATTATGCACCAAAATCCCAAATCTAGAGGCATGCTTCCTAAACTCACCCAACACAACATCCAAAATAGGAATCAAGGCATATTTCAGCTTAGGCTTGAAACCATTGAATTACCAACATGAATCAAAACATGCTTGCATCAAAATGGACCTAAACATATGCATCCAAGTAACATACTAATGGCATGGCAATCAATGAACATTAAACCATAAGCAATCTCCTATCAAACATACTTCAAACAAACATCAATATGAGCAATTAACCATAGCAAATAACACAGGCAAACAAGCTGAAAACCAGATTACAAATCCCCCAAATTATGGTAAACACATTACCTTATTAACCGAATTTAAAACTAAGTTTTCATACTCAAATAATTGCCTCGCTCTTGGATTACTTTCTCGCCAAACAATGGCTGCCCCTTCAACTTTATTGCTCTGCATCAAAGGGTGAAAGAGAGCGTAAGCACACTTTCTTAGTGAGGATGCTCAAGAATAAAACATTGATGCAATGTAAAACTCATTTTAAAACCTTGTCACACTTGAGTGACCTTTTGTCAAATATCAAAATAAGATTTTCTCATATGTTTTGACAAAACATATCGTGCATAACAACCATATGCATTTAAAACCATTTCATGGTTCACATAAATCATTTTCTCATATGTTTCCACAAAACATATCATGCATAACAACCATATGCATTTAAATTCATTTCATGAAACATTTAAATCTCATATATTGGCATTCATGGTGACCCGGATAGTCTTACCTCTATCCTCACATCCACAATAGTGGAACATTGTAATTACACATCGGATACAAGGATTTTCGGAGGTCTCGCCGCCATCAAATCTCATACCTTTCCTAGTTAAACCCCAAGGTACCAGCACTTGGGCTGCCTAGTTAAACCGCATACCCCAAGTGACAACCCAATAGTCCGAGTAGCCTAGTTAAACTATTTTTCCTCAAGGACTATGGTGCGATCGACTTATTTATATTATAGTGCACTTTAAACCCTGTGGCATGCTAATTATATCCGATAATTTCTCATCATGTCACATAGCCAATATATCACTTTTAAACACATTTACTTATTGTTTTCAATGCAATTCTCAATACCATTTCTTATGCAAAACCACATTGCCAAAGGCAACTTCTCATTCCTTTTAATAAATCTCAATGCTCTTAGGCATTAATTTACCTCAATTTACATTGCATATTAATCTCAAAATCATGCATTTACATTATGTAAACCATTTCATGCTTTAAACCAAACCATGTTTAAACCAACATGAATCCATAAGCTCATACTGAAACCATTAATCGAGCAAAGTAAGAACCACTTACGCTTGACCTTAGTTCATCTTTTTAGGCTTAAACTAAACTCCCATGATCCATCGACCAAATAGTTAAACAGCTTAACGATACTCACTCACCGATACACTTTATATTGCTCGCCAAAGCAAATTAAGCCTCCGGAACGCAACGTACACCACTACCCCTGCATCCTTAACATAAACCTTTCGAAACCAAGCCGAAACTACCAAAATCCACATCAAACATCATCCACCCAATACTAATCAGCAAACTAACGAATCTAACATCTTATACACATCAAAACCCAACCAAAAACACCTCCTAAACATCCTTATACCTCCAGCAATCTACTAACACCACAAACAACACAAAAACTAACCTTAAACAACCTAGAAAATTAGCAATTCTATTAGTTTCGGGATTTCCTTTTGCAAATCACATATCATGACATTAATATAAACTTTAAATATGATCTAACTCAATCAAGATCACAACAAATCAAATCCATAACAAGCCCAACCAAATTTCTTAACAAAATCAATGTAAAACCTTAACTTCTCGATTAAATCATCAACACATAAAAAAATCGATATTAAAGGATCAAGAACTCGGTAATTTCAATAAAGAACCTTTGATTAGAGGAGAGAAACGAAAATAACCTCTAATAGTTGACTCCTTCCTTAATTGGCTTGACTTGACTTAAGAGAAATCCAATGTAGAAATAAAAGATTGATGAAGAATCATTGTTGAAATCAAATGTGGAATAAAAAAGATGAATCCATATAATATTTGGAGAGAAAATAGTAGTTTGGTTGTTGGGAATTTGAGATAAAAAATTTGAAGAAAGTTAGTTACGTGAGAAAATATTTTGATTAGTTTTAATTAAAACTAAATAAACTCCCTTTTATACCATTTATAAACCCTTTAAAAACCATTTTAAAAAATATTCAAAATTAAGGAAAAAGTCTGATAAAACAATTGAGTTTAATAGCTCCTTAAAGATTCCAAGTTTTGACTCTTTTACAATTTAGTCACCAAAACAATTTTGAAAACTTTACATTTTGGTCACCAAACCAAAATGTATTTTAAACCGAATTAATTTCATCAAGTTGACAGCTCATATATGTTCAATACATTAATTAAACATTTTAGATAATTTTTTCATATTTTATTTTAGCCAGAAAACATTTTATCCGATTAAATTCCCTGAAAATAACTCGAACACTAACTCGGTTCACCCGAACCGTCTAACCATTTGTCTGCAAAACAAATATTCCATTTGTCACATTTTTTTGGTCAATTTTTTTTAACTTTAACTTATTATTATTTAAAATTTATTATTAATAAAACTATGAAAAAATATGTTTTAGAAACCTTCAATCAATTAGTTTAAAAATATATTTTTATAAACTTTAATTAATTAAAATATTTAAAATAATTATAGTGAAAATTAACTTTTAAAAATCAATACTAGACAAATTAAAAGTGGCATAGAGTATGAAAAAGAGTTGTGGCTTGGCGAGAGGGACTATAACTTTTTCTAAGTTAATATATATGGTTTGAGTATATATTTTATCTAAAACCTTATAATTAACTTTTAAAACGACTAAAATATTTTTCATTTTTTAAAAATATTACTAAAATGATATTTAAAAAAAGTAAGATCCATTAATTGGTTGAGTGGTTAAGGATACTCATGTTGTCTCATTTTATATAGGTTTGACTCGATATTTACCTTGGGAATGCAATATCTTTCTACTTAATCAAAATAAAATAAATTAAATAATTATTTAGATAAATCATGAAAATAATATTTATTATTTTAAAAACATGTAAAAACAATATTTTTCATAATATGTATATTAAAAAAATATTTAGGACTTTAATAATAATTAAATGATTATGCAAGTGAATAAGACTGTTATATCATTAAATTTAAAGCGTTACATTATATACAAATTAAAATTACGATTAACACTATAAATAACATCTAATAATTTAGTATTTTCAATCGGATAGCATCTAAAGAAAATTGTTGAGAGAAAAAAACAGAGATTGTCAGCATCACTAAGTTAAAAGATTCTAAGCAATGGTTTTTCGAAAAAGGAGTGTCGATTGTTGGTAATTTTCAAAGAGTGTAAGAGCACTTATTCCACATTGGGAAGGAATATTCTTTTAGAAGGGTATTTAAAGAGCCTTCATTTCCCTCCTTTGTCAAATGTGGCAAGACAATCCCCTTGCACGCTTGCCCCGCCGCTGTCTTGGTCTTTGACACGTCCGTGCACGTTCTATTCTTTTTGGAGAAAAGTCATAAGAGTTTTACTTTGAATTTTTTGGAACTGTGAAAGATTTTTATTCTTAGGTTTTATAGGTTGTTTTTCAAAACTGAAGGTTTAAAATCACAGCTGTAATTGCTGCTGTTATTAGGGGTGAGCGTTCGATCGAGTCGAGTCAAGTCAAAAAATTTTGAGTTATTCGAGTTGACGTGTAACGCCCCAGTTTTGGGCCTAGCGGTTTTGAGGCTTGTTAGACGGTCCGGTGGACCGGTAAGAGATTCGAGTTGGATTCGGGACTGTATATTTTTTGGTAAGATAAAAATATGGAAAAATAGTTAAAAATCATCTTTAAATATATATTTATTTTTTGTGGAATCAATTTTGGAAAATGGAATTTGGAAATGTGACATTTTGGTTAGTGACTAAAATGCGATTTTTTGAAACTATTTTAAAGTGACTAAAATGAAAGGGACAAATTCTTAGAATCCTTAAGGAGCTAATTTTACCAAGTTTTGTTGGTGGTTTCTCCCTTCAATTAAATCATTTTAAACATGTGTTTTAAAGGGTGATTAAGAGGGATTAAAATATCTAAGTTAGTTATTTGCTTTTAAAGAAAATTTACGTAACTTTTTCCTAAACCTTTTCTCTCAACTTCTTTTCTGCTAAACACTCAGAATTTCATCAAAATCCAGAGGTGAGAGATTCTTTTCATTTAGAATATTGATTCTAACTTGATTCTTTAACTTAGTTTTACAAAATCTCATTAAAATCTTATGTTTTCTTAGCTTTAAACAAGCCAATTGAGGGAGAAATCACATAACATGGGTAAGGTCCGTGATCTCCTCTGTTAAATGGTTCTTTATTGATATTCCCAATTATTTTATCCTTGATTTATGGTTTATAATCTGATTTTGTGTTTTTATATAGATTTAATTGGGTAAAATTGATGAAATGATGAAAGATTCGAATTGAATCTGATTTCCAGTGTTATGGATTGTTTTTTAACATATTTTGGATGTTTAATGATTTTGATAAGTCGATTTTATCAATGGAATCCCGAAACTCTTGAATCTCTAATTGTTTAGGTTGTTAGAATTGTGTTTTCGTGGTGTTGTGGTGGCTGTGTGGTTGCTGGAGGTGTAAGGTTGCTTTGGTTCTGTTTTTAGGAGTTAATTGATGATAAATGTGATGTTATATTGTTAGATTCTGGCTGGGTTGTGTGCGGAAAGGATTAGATGATGTTTTCGGTTGTTTTGGTTGGGTAATTGTGAGGGGATGGTGGAAGTCAGTGTGGATTTGTTTTTGCAGTGTTTTGAATGCATTGAGATGCATTAATCCTCCGTTTTAATGTGATTAAAACAGGGTAGATGGATCCGGGAGTGATCAGTGAAGCTTTGGAGGCTTCGGATGCTTGTTTTCGCATCAGTGAATCGAGGTTTCGCGTATCGGTGAGTGAGAACGTGGATTACAGGCTTGGAGTGTTAAAGGTGGTTTATGGGAGTTTAAACTTAGCTTGATACGCTGGTTTAAACTCAGAAGTAAGTAAATATGGATTTTCTCTCTCGATCGTGCTAGTGTTAAATGGTTTTATGCACTTGTTTTGATTTACATGCTACCTACTGTTTAAGCAAGTTTTAAATTATTTGATATATTATTTTTGAGCATGAAATGTTGAAGGATGCACATGGTAAGTGGTCCTTGAAGGTATATGGATTATACTTGTGGTTTAAAGCATGATTGTTGCTTTGGAAAAATGGTTTGGTTAATGCTTGTTAAAAA
Source organism: Hibiscus mutabilis (assembly GCA_019671005.1). Classification (NCBI taxonomy): domain Eukaryota; kingdom Viridiplantae; phylum Streptophyta; class Magnoliopsida; order Malvales; family Malvaceae; genus Hibiscus; species Hibiscus mutabilis. The sequence goes on along the minus strand of CM033733.1, from coordinate 9,491,267 downwards.
CAATGAGGTAAATGCTAAATGGCTAATTATATTGGCAAGTGATGTGGTTTTAAAATTGTTATCGGATATAGTTGGCCGGCCATAGGATTGAGTGCACTATAATAAGTCGCATTGGATGTTGAGGGGTTTAGATCCGTGTACCAAAAAATCCATCTGAGTACCCTAACGGTAGAGGGGTTAAACAGTACCGTAGACTCCCATTAGTGGATTAATCATCTAACCGATGATTGGGGTTTGTGTCCCCATAGGTTGAAAGGTGTACCCGATTGGTAATGTACCGCGATTGTTATTGTATCGCTATTCCGGTTGAGATGGCTTGAAGTGTTGGTTGAACACTTGTTGAATTCGTGTATCCGATGAACTCTTTTGTTAATGGACTTGTTTAATGATCGCTTGTAAGTCAATATAATTGTTGATGTGTCATTGGAAAGTTTATGTTGTATAATGTGATTTATACATGTTTACTCTTTAAGCTTTGCATATGGTGGTTATGCATGGGAAGGCTTAAAACCCGCGTACCGAAGCCCTACCATACTGTATCGGTACGGATGTCAAGTAAATACATATTGTCAGCTAGGCGTATCGAAACATATTTCAATGTATCGAAACAGAGCTAGCTCGTGTAAGGCACTGTATCGATATGGTGGCATGCGTATCGGTACAGTTGTCTGTTATTTTAGTTAATGTCGTGGAAGTGAAGTTCTGTTTTCTTGCATTTTGGTCTATGAATGTTGTGGATGCAACTGATTGAGTTTGGATGATCGAATCGAGCTGATTTTCGACATGAGAATATGAAACCTGCTTAATTAAAGGTTTATCACTTAAAAATGTGCTAAGTCCCTATAGTTTGATCAAATGGCAATTTAGTCCCTAAATTGCGTTTGTATCCAATTGGATATCATTTCGATGACCGACTGAGTTGAGTTCACACCTATGACAGTATGTACATGTAGGAAGGTAATAATGCATCCAGACAAGATAAAAGAAAAAAAATGGATGCATTTTAGGTTTCATCTTCTCAGTTTACTTAAACCTAATGTAGCTTGCTCGGTTCGGCCTTGCGTCTAGGCCGGGTCGAGGGGGTTACATGACGCGTCATATTTTACAACTCAAACTTAATTTGAATTTTTTTCAGTTCGAGTCGATTTTTTGAAATTTGAGTCGAGTCGAGTTTTCGAGCTCCTATACAAATTTAATTGTAATTATTTATCATGTTATAGTACGCTTTGATTTCAATTTAAACGACTTTCTCTAATTATATAAGATATGCATATATATTTTTTTCATATTATTTTTCACATGTATAAATAAGATTTGAAATGTTATTTAATAAAAAAATATCATCTAAACTTTTAAAATATATTTATAATATTGTTTTTAAATAAAGAACTTTTGGGGATAAAGTATTAATAGGAGTATAAATGAGTCAATGAATTGATGTGAAGAAAAAATTTACAAAAAAAAATCAGTTGAATGGTCCTATTGAATAAAATGTAAAGTTAAATGGCTAAATTGTAAAGAGAATATATTTGTTAAAAATATGAATTGAAGTTATATAGATATTGCATAGTGTTAGTGAATCATGTGGTTAATTTTGGTTAAAAATAGACTTAAAACGAAAGAGGATTTGAATAAATAAGAAATCGTTCAAAGTTAAGGCGCTAAATTGCAAAAGTAGAAAATTTAATATAAAAAGTATGAATTGAAGCTAAATAGGTATTCTATAGTGTTTTAGGAGCACGTGGTTCAAATTTGGTTAAAAATTGACTTAAATTAATGAGGGATTGAAGAAATGAGGAAATCATACAAAGTTAAGGGGCTAAATTGAAAAAACATGAAATTTATTTTCAAAAATATGAATTGAAGCTAAATAAGTATTCTACATTAGTTTAGAAATATTTGGTTCAAATTTGGTTAAAAATGAACTTAAAATGAAGGAGGAATTGAAGAAAAATGAAACTAGGGACTAAATCGCAAAACTATAAAATTTGGTTTTCGGTTTTTCGAGTTGGGCAAATTTCAACTCGACTCAAACTCAAATTTTTTTCGAGTTACTCGAGTTGACTCAAATAACTTGAACAACTCGAATAACTCGAAATTAAAAAATTAATTTTTTCAAGTCGAGTCGAGTTTTGCTCACCCCTAGCTGTTATAGGCAGTATTTTCGGGATAAATCTGAACTGTTTTGATCCTGTATTATTGCAATGTTATTACTACAATAATACAGGGAGTTACAGGTTTAATTGTTGGCTAGTTTTTTTACTGTTTTAACATCTATTTTCAGCATGAACTTGGATAGGTTTGAGGCCCGATTCGTTCGGATTATAACAGTCTTTTTGATAGCCAATTATTCCGAAATTTATGGGACATTATTGATGTATTTTGTAGACCATTTTATCCCGAGTTTTACACTATAAATAGCTGATCTTTTCAGCTTTTCTAGTTATCCAAAATTCATATTTCATACTCTCAAAACACTCTTTCCTCTACATTTTTGAGTTCTTTGTTTTTTGGTGCTAAGAGAATAACAGTATCACTGCTTGTCCACTATGATATTCGGGTGTACGAATATTCAGATAGACCATGCTAACCTCGGGGAATGACCGCCTACTGCAACGATTACACACATCAAGGCGAATTCGTTTCTAAGACAATAGTTCTACCACGACACGATTAATGTTTTCGTGTTTATTTTATTTCATAATTATCCGGTCAGTGCTAACGATTTACTTTTGCAGTTTCTATTTTACTAACATCAGCTTATATTTTATGATTAAATTTAAATAAAAAATGATATTTAATTTAAATCCTAGTGCGGACTCTTGGATTAAATGGTCCCCCTAACCCATGGCAAGTCAAGTCCAAATTGGACATGTTCAAAGCTTGAACTACCTGCCGATGCTCGAGGTCACGCCGAAATTTGAAGGGTTTAGTCCCAAAAAAATGCATGTTTAAAATATTGGTCGAGTTTGGAGTCCAATATTTAATGTTCAACTCTATAAGAAAGAAAGGGTACTCTTAGTGAGTGTAGAACCCATGACCTAAGGGAATATGAGAGAACAATGATGAGCAACTTAACCAACCAGCCAAATATGCTTGCTTAACTCTAATTCACTTTCTAAGTTTATAATATATTGTACTGTTTTATCTTTGTATTTTATATAAAATTTAAATCTTTAGTAATAAATATATAATACTAAATGTACACATTAAATAATGTGTTAAGTTGAACCTAAATAATCGTCACACTGAAAAAGAGAATGCTATACTCTCTATGAGGCCTATGTTTGAGCAAATTTGTTTGTAAGGTATATTGAGTTTATTAAGGGCTAAAAATAGAAGAAATATTATCGTAAGGCCACTTTTTTTAGATAAAGTTGTGGTACTATCACGTGCCTCATTAAAAAAACCCTAAACCTAGTCTAAAGAAAAGAGTACACTCGGTAGCACATACAATCAAGAAACTAAAACATCCTCATGAGTTAAAGATAAAACCTCAACAGGAGTGTAGCAACTAAATTTTCCGGTCGCTAAAAATGAGTAATAGGTTTCCTTTTCTTTTCGGGAAAATGTTTGAAAATGTGGGAAAGTCCTTTAAAAATCCGTGTTCTTTAAAAAGTAAAAGACTTGGAGTCACCACCGGCCACTAAGTTAGGCCAGATACCATGAAACCAGAGATTCGTTCAAAAACGGGTTCGGAAGTTAGTTACGCATGGGGAAGGATTAGCACCCCCATCGCGCCCGAAAATCGGTACCAAAATATATGTTGCCTTTAATTGATGGAAATTATCGAAATTTAAATTGACTTTAATTAAATTGCTCGCGATTGAATATAGACTTTAATTAGACAGGCTTTTATCAAATTGGTGAATTCGAATTAATAGAACATTTAATTAATAAGGGTGACGATACCTCAGACCATAGATTAAACCGACATCGAATAAGCCCGACTGCCGTGTTAATTTATGGTTCGAACTTCTCTCATCACCTTTATGCATGATGCAATCAGTTAAAATGATGTTATGTCTTGTGGATTTTAATCCGAAATTATATTTTCCTTTAGACTATAAGAATTAATTCGAATATTTGGTCAACATTCATTGAGCCAGGACTGTTACGACACAAGTATCAAAATTAATAACTACCTCCTTTTATAAGTTAAATTAATTAGCCATATGCATGTCCATTAAAATATTAAAGTCATATGAATGACAATTAAAATGCATGGCATAGAAAGGCATAAAATAAAACCCTAGGCCCACTAAAGTCCTAACCTAAAAAGGCACAAATTATGAAAATTCAATTAGTGATCTAATTATTAAGTAGGTTAGTCTAATATTAACCCTAAATTAATTAAATCCTAAAAAAACTAGAAAATCCTAACATTTTATGAATTATCTTGAGTCATAATAATTAATTTGATTAATTTTAAACTAGTATCCCAATAAGCCAAGGAAACTATCTAAAATGAATCGAATTAATTAGTTATGATTGAATTAGGTGATCTAAGTCAAATATTGATTTTACCCCAAAAGGCAATTAAGAGTTGTTCAACCCATTTAATGTATTTAACATTTACCTCAATGAGCTAAGGGAAAATTTAAATGAATTAAATTGATTCGAACCTTAAATCTAACTAAAGGCTCTAAAAAACTAGTTCTAAATTTAATTTAATTAATTTTAAAATTATGCCCCCAATAAGCCGAGCGCATAATTTAAATTAATTAAATTAAATTAAACCCTAAACTAAGGCCTCAACCAACCTAAAAACCTAGACTAAATTCATTTTTATTAATTTAAACACATACCCCAATAAGTCAAGGGCGTGTTTTAAATTAATTAAACCATATAATTAACAATGGAAGAAAATACCAAAACCCCAAGTATATGCTCGATCAATCAATCCACGGATCGTTGTTGTTGGGGTTGAAAAGTTTATTTTAAGGGTTGATAATTCGAATGGGTGTGGGGTTTTTTGTTTGAGCTTTCGAATGGTGAGAGTTGTGGTTGGGGGTGCGGCATTGTATGGTGGAATGAAAAAATGGGGATTAAAATAGGGCAGGAGGCTTAATGGTTAGGAACAGTTAAGGGAATTTGCAAAAAAAAAAAAATGGGCAGCGGAGGTTTTTTTAGGGGAAAATCAATGGAATGAAAAAAAGTGGTTGGTGAAATGAATGTTGGAGGCTGCGTGTGGGTGTGCGGCTAAGGGGAGAGTTTTGGAACTGGAAAATGATTCTTGTGGGGAAAATCTTGATAGCCGTGGGTTTGGGTGGGGGAATATATATATATATATATATATATATATATATATATATATATATATATATATATATATATATATATATATCATAAAATAGAACCAATGAGGTTCAAGACCATAGTCACTATATAGTAGTTCATCCAATAGGATTGAGGCGTTCACCTATCCAATAAGAGTAAAGCCTTAATGAGGAAGGATTTGAGATTTTTATTTTTTTGTATTTTTTATTATATAAAATTATAGGTAATGAGCTATATTTGATGTGGGCTATTGGGTTAGGGTATAAAGTTTTGGGTATTAAAGGGGTAATATGGATTGATCTTATTTCGAGCATTTTAATTTAAACTCGGACAAAATTTAGTGTCTATAGCTGCCTCTCTTTGCTCATTGCTGTGAAATGAGAATAGAACAAAGACTAAAGGCACAAATTTTGTCATATTTCCCTGTCTGAAGATTCCAAGCTACGAGTTCCTCCTATATAGAACTGTTCGCTTTCATCTCCATGAAATTCTCGCTTTGAGACTCCCGAAAGATGATGTCCCGATTTCTGATCGCCTTGACACCAAATGATATCCCGCTTAGAGACTATCGTCTTGGCATGGGGTGGTACCTCGCCTTGAGGATCCTGAAAGATGATGTCATGATTTCTGGTCGCCTTGACACCGAATAATATCCCGCTTAGAGACTACTGGTATGCCCTCGATCTTCATCGCCTTGTCATGAGGTACTCGTCGCTTCCGAATAACCGGAGATTGAAAGACCTTTTGAACAAGCTAAAAGATTCTTGATTCTTTGTTGGTATCTACTCCTTCTTTCCGTAAGCATAGGATCCACTTTTTGTTGTTTTTCAAATACTCGAGTACCTTCTCTTTCGGCTTCTTGTTTCGGCTTTCTTTCACTTTCTTCTTTGTCTTTGCATATTTGTTGTTTCTCCTTGTGTTGAGACTCAACCCCCATTCGAACCTCTTTATCATATTATTCTCTAGAATTTTACGCCAAAGCGCTCTTTCAAGTTTTTGCTTTAGAGGTGTATTTTTTCTCCTTTTCTTTTTTTCTTTTTGAAAGGGGTCAAATTTAAATAATGAAAGCTCGTCCTTGTGAAAGGATCGAATAGAGAAATTGGTTTTGAGAAAAATATCCTTAAGAAATGATCAAAATTGAGAAATTTGCATTTTAAGAAAAAAATCCTTGAGGAATGGATAAAATCGAGGAATCCGAGTTTTAAGAAAAACATCCTTGAGGAAGGGATAAAATTAGGGAATTCGAGTTTTAATAAAAACATCCTTAAGAAATGATAAAATCAGGGAATCCGAGTTTTAATAAAACATCCTTAAGAAAGGATCAAATTAAGAAATTCTTTGTTTTAAGAAAAACATCCTTAAGAAAGGATCGGATTAAGAAATTCATTTTAAGAAAAACATCCTTAAGAAAGGATCGAATTAAAAAATTCATTTTAAGAAAAACATCCTTAATAAAGGATCGAATTAAGAAATTCGTTTTAAGAAAAATATCCTTAAGAAGGGATCGAATTAAGAAATTCGTTTTAAGAAAAAAACATCCTTAAGAAAGGATCGAATTAAGAAATTCCTTTTAAGAAAAACATCCTTAAGAAAAGATCAAATTAAGAAATTCGTTGTTATAAGAAAAAAACATCCTTAAGAAAGGATCGAATTAAGAAATTCGTTTGTTTTAAGAAAAACATCCTTAAGAAATGATCGAATTAAGAAATTCGTTTTAAGAAAAACATCCTTAAGAAAGGATCGAATTAAGAAATTCGTTTTAAGAAAAATATCCTTAAGAAAGGATCGAATTAAGAAATTCGTTTTAAGAAAAAACATCCTTAAGAAAGGATCGAATTAAGAAATTTGTTTTAAGAGAAACATCCTTAAGAAAGGATCGAATTAAGAAATTCGTTTGTTTTAAGAGAAACATCCTTAAGAAAGGATCGAATTAAGAAATTCGTTTTAAGAAAAATATCCTTAAGAAAGGATCGAATTAAGAAATTCATTATTTTAAGAAAAACATCCTTAAGAAAGGATCGAATTAAGAAATTCATTATTTTAAGAAAAACATCCTTTAGAAAGGATCGAATTAAGAAATTCGTTTGTTTTAAGAAAAACATCCTTAAGTAAAGATCGAATTAAGAAATTCATTTTAAGAAAAACATCCTTAAGAAATGATCAAATTAAGAAATTCGTTTTTAGAAAACATCCTTGAGAAAAGATAAAATTGGGAAATCTGAGTTATGATATCTTGCTTTGAGACTACCAAAATACCTCATAAAAGGCGGTGTCTCTCTAGAGTACCTTGACTGAAAGTGGTAACCCCCTTAGAGACTACCGGAATACCTCGACTGAATGCCTCACCTTTAGATCGTTTTGGCATAAAAAGATGCTTGTCACTCCCAAATAACCGAAGATTGGAAGACATTTAGAACTTCTAATCATGCAAGTCAAATAACTCTTGATTCTTTGCTGAGATCTATTTCTCCTCTATTGAAGCTGCATATCAAATCTTTTTTTCAATCTTCAAATATCTGTTTAAAATAAACAAAATGCTATGATGGTGTAAGTTAGCATGCTCCTAAGTTAATGACATCTAACTACAGATGATGCATGAGTGGGGTCATTTTTAGAATTGTTGGGAAAGCCCTTGCTTTCTGGTCGATCACCCATAATTTCCACAAGCTTTCCGTCTTTGCTAAATCTTCACCTTTTGTCTCATCTTGGAAAGAGATTGCTGACTTGCCCTGGTCAGAACAAAATCTTCATGACAAACCTTCTTCTATCTAATTGTTAGGGTGAACACCATGCCCCCAAGTCTCTAAACTTTTCATACTTCGGTAAGGTCTTATCTTCGATTTTCTGAACCAAACAAAACATTATGGCAGAAACTTACTTCAACTCTCTAAACTATTTGGCATATGAAACCTTGTTGTAGTGCTGATTCACTGGTAAATCATTCCTTTATGCTAGGTCAACCATGTAGACCTAAAACTCTATCCCTGAAGTCATATAGAGACACATTCCCCTACTTCTTGATCTTAGTATCACCTCATCTCGCCTTTGGGTTTAACTGTTATTTTTCCCGTGACCTATCGGTACGGTCTTCTCTCTATCTCAACGGTAGGCTAAAAACATGCCCCTAAGTCTCCAAAATTTCATTTCTTCAATAAGATACAACCTTTAATTTTTTGATCCGACTGAGGTATCATAGCAGATGCTTACACTTTCGGACTGTGTAGCATAGTAAGCTAGGGTATTGAACAGGTGGAATCTAGTTCCTTATTAGATTTGTTCTTCCCCAAAACTCCATTAATTGTTCATTTATTGACGAATTTTTTACGTCAAAAGAATTTTCACATTCAAGATGCTCCATTAGTCTTTCTTAGAAGATTTTTTTTATCATCGAAGGAGTAGTAATCTCACATCCCGTGCTTTACCGACCAGAGCGGGCTGAGCAAGAAATCATACTTTATCATGATCATAATATTCGATTGATCTTTTATTAGAATCAATGCCACATAATGCATGTGACATCCGGGAATCTACGAGGGTAAGGAAGAATAGACATATATTTTTACTCAAAAGATGCATCCTTTCATTGAAATAAAAAAGGCAAACATGACATATGCCCTTACAAAAAGATCCTTGCTACCTTCAGGCAAATAGTAGCAAAGTTAATTTCACACATTACTTCAAAAAAATGCAAAATGCAAGGAAATATAAACTAATGAACTCCTATGATGGAAAGTTAGGAAATCAGCACCCCACAAAAGTCATGCCCACCATTCTTTCTTCTTAAAACCTTAAAAGACCAGTCTCAATCAGACTTTGAACCTTGTTTTTTAGGGCTCTACAATTCTATGTAGTATGGCCCGTACTACCTACATGGTAGTCACATATGGTATTAACATCATAACCCTCGGGATAGGGAGGATCTTTCAGTTTGGACTGAACTAGGGTCAGAAGCCTCCTTTCAACAAGCATTGTGAGCAAATCAGTGTACGAGATTAGAACTGAATGAAGAACCTTTGGAAGCTTTACATATCATGATGATTGATTACGGTAGTGGCCTTGAGGCTAATTGGTTGAGTGAGAACCTACCATGTGAACATGAGAGTTATTTCCCGTCTGAGAGTATGAGTTGTTTATCCTTCTCTTCTTTAAAGCATCCTTGAGACGCTCTCCCGTTATGACCAAATCCTTAAAGCTAACGGTAGGGTAGCTTATCAAGCGATCATACAACAATCCCTTTAGAGTATCTACAAATATAGGAATAATTTCTCTCTCCTGAATAAGAGGCTGAACCTAAGCTGCCATGTCTCGCCATCGTTGAGCGTATTGGCGAAAACTCTCATTAGACGTCTGTTCCAAACTTTGTAGTAGGAAACGGTTTGGGATCATCTCTATTACATGCTTGTACTGTTCTATGAAGGCTTTGGATAAATCCTTCCAAAACTTGATCTGAGCTCGTGTTAACTGATTATAGCACCTAATAGCAGACCCCACCAAACTATCTTGGAAGTAGTGGATCAACAACTTCTTATTGTCAGTATACCCCGCCATCTTACGGCAAAACATGGTTATGTGGGCAGTGGGGCAAGTCGTCCCATCGAACTTCTCAAATTTTGGGGTCTTAAACTTGTACGGGATCTCCACATCATGAACCAAACTAAGATCCCTACATTCAGCCTATAAGAACAGTCATCATCCTCTTTTGCCCGAAATTTTTTTTCAAGATCCTTCTTGGTTTCCTCTAATTGCTTGAAAAACTCCACCTTGACCTGATTTAATTTTTCTAACCCATCGAAGTTTGGGATGTTATCTCCGTCATTTTCAATAATTCTAAAGGTCATGCCCGATTGAACTTGGGCAGAGGCGCCGGCCTAATGAGATGAGAATACCCCTTGTGGAGGGTTCGGTGTAGGGTTAATAAAGATCGGGGAGTACGAAGGGTCTCTCGGGTTCTAAGTGGGGTTTTCAACGGTACCCTTTCCACTTGGGTCCTCTCCACGACTGAGCTGTAACATCTGAGATATCTCTTTCATCATATCCTGTTGGGACATGAGATGGTGCCCCTTAGTTCTGACTGAGCCCGCTCTAATTGCCCCCTAAGATCAGCTTCTATCTTGGCAAAACTTTCTTCCATTTGCCTTTTTTTTATGTCGAGTGAAGTGTGAATGCAGAATCTTTAATTACTCTGACAATGGATCCCCAACAATTAATTTTATTGTTTCGTGAATTAATGAGTCCAATGTGTCGTATGCATGATAGAAATAAATGATCATAAGCAAACACTTAAAAATGCACAACTGAATGCACATATGAAGCACCAAAATTCTCTCATATGAAAACCTTTCATCAATTTCAATACTTTGCAATTTTTGCAAACAAATGCGACATAATGTAAATATGCATGAATGCAAAGTGAAACATTCATTCGGCAAATATCCTCGTTACACAACTTGCGCTAATGGAGATATCGTTCTATTACAATAATGAAAGAAAACTACTAGACATACGACCCACACTAAAATGGCATTTGTTCCTTTCTAACTTTTTTTACGTATTCCTGAAGTCTGATAGCATCACATGCTAAGAACTGGAGCCCTTGGGCAATTCCTCATACTTGATCCATCAAGTTTGTCGTCTCTTATCCTTTCCCCCGAATATTCTAAGCAGCATCTCAGAGTCGTTCCATCATCGGTATCTGATATTCTTGGATTGCCCCTTTGCGGCTTGCAAATTGGTCCTTGAGCTTTTGAACCTCAGTTTCTTTTTCCTTGGATCTACCCTTCGGCCAATCACTCTTTTGTGAGAATTCCTTGGAATTTTTCTCATCGTTGTTATGTGCCAAATCTCCCATTAATCAAGTTTTTTATTTTAGACTATTTTTAAAATCAATGTTTCTTAATGATATTGCAAGATATAAAAAAAGAAAACAAAAGAAAACAGGTTAGTAATGGACAAAACAAATAAATTAATCAAGTGAAAAAAAGTAGCGAAGCAAAGTTACCAATGAACAAAAATGAAAACCTAACCATATGAATTTTAGCTCACTATGGCTGTCCGCGTGGCTCTAATCGGGGTGAATTTCTTAGATTCTCAAGCATGTGGATTCGGTTCTAATCAAGGATACTCGAACCTATCTTATAACCTACTAAGGCAATAAGAACCTCAATTCTGGCCTATTACAGGCTTGCAAATTGGATTCGGTTCGAGGGAAAACACGACCTAGTGACGTGGAGGGTTGCTCACATGTCAAAAGGCGTGGATTTTGAAAGTGAATTACCGACCCGTGGAGGGCTACTCACATGGGTATGTGGCGTTTCACTCCCACTCAAGGGACAAAGCTCAGGTATAGAGCTGGATGATCATGATGCAACACATGTCGGTGATTCCTTAGAAATTAAATGAGCAATCAATTTCAAAGTCACCAATTATCAAAGCTCGTATAATTAAAGTCATATCTTCAAGAAGGAACAACCTGATTAAAGTCAATTTAAATTTTAATATTTCTATCATTAAAAGCAACATATATTTTCTTGGTTTAACTCTTTTTTTGTTTTGTAAAAACAAAAGTTTTTTCCTCAGTGGAGTCGCCAGCTGTAGCGACTAAATTTTTCAGTTGCTAAAAAAGAGTAATAGGTTTCCTTTTCTTTTCAGGAAAATGTTTGAAAATGTGGGAAATTCCTTTAAAAATTCGTGTTCTTTAAAAAATAAAAGACTTGGAGTCGCCACTGGCCACTAAGGTAGGCCAGATACCATGAAACCAGAGATTCGTTCAAAAATGGGTTCGGGAGTTAGTTACGCGTGGGGAAGGATTAGCACCCCCATCGCGCCCGAAAATCGGTACCAAAATATATGTTGCCTTTAATTGATGGAAATTATCAAAATTTAAATTGACTTTAATTAAATTGTTCGCGGTTGAATATAGACTTTAATTAGACGGGCTTTTATCAAATTGGTGAATTCGAATTAATAGAACGTTTAATTAATAAGGGTGACGATACCTCAGACCATAGATTAAACCGGCATCGAATAACCCTGCTTGTCGTTTTAATTTATGGTTCGAACTTCATTCATCACCTTTATGCATGATGCAATCAGTTAAAAATGATGTTATGTCTTGTCAGGATTTTAATTCGAAATTATATTTTCCTTTAGACGGTAAGAATTAATTCGAATATTTGGTCAACATCCATTGAGCCAGGACTGTTACGGCACAAATATCAGAATTAATAAATACCTCATTTTATAAGTTAAATTAATTAGCCATATGCATGTCCATTAAAATATTAAATTCATATGAATGACAATTAAAATGCATGGCATAGAAAGGCATAAAATAAAACCCTAGGCCCACTAAAGTCCTAACCTAAAAATGCTCAAATTATGAAAATTCAATTAATGATCTAATTATTAACTAAGTTAGTCTAATATTAACCCTAAATTAATTAAATCCTAAAAAACTAGAAAATCCTAACATTTTATGAATTATCTTGAGTCATAATAATTAATTTGATTAATTTTAAACTCGTATTCCAATAAGCCAAAGAAACTATCTAAAATGAATCGAATTAATTAGTCATGATTGAATTAGGTGATCTAAGTCAAATATTGATTTTACCCCTAAAAGAAATTAAGAGTTGTTCAACCCATTTAATATATTTAACATTTACCTCAATGAGCCAAGGGTAAATTTAAATGAATTAAATTGATTTGAACCTTAAATCTAACTATAGGCTCTAAAAAACTAGTTTTAAATTTAATTTAATTAATTTTAAAATTATGCCCCAATAAGCCGAGCGCATAATTTAAATTAATTAAATTAAATTAAACCTCAAACTAACTAAGGCCTCAACCAACCTAAAAACCTAGACTAAATTCATTTTTATTAATTTAAACACATACCCCAATAAGCCAAGGGCATGTTTTAAATTAATTAAAACAAATTCCAAAAGGCTAAACTATCCTAACAACACATACAAGCAAACACTAAATTAAACCACATCCAACAAACAAAATAAAGCACCTAACACAAACAAATAAATCAAACAACAACACATATAAGAAAGAGACTTAAATAAACAAAGAAGATACCAACAAATCTTATCAATATTTTCATTAAATCATAAGAAATGTTCCACAATAAATAAACAAGAGAAGAAAATACCAAAACCCCAAGTATATGCTCGATCAATCAATCCACATATCGTTGTTGTTGTGGTTGAAAAGCTTAATTTAAGGGTTGATGATTCGAACGGGTGTGAGGTTTTTTGTTTGAGCTTTCGAATGGTGAGAGTTGTGCTTGGGGGTGCAGTATATGGTGGAATGAAAAAATGGGGAATAAAATAGGGTAGGGGGCTTAATGGTTAGGAACAGTTAAGGGAATTTGCAACAACAAAAAAAAAAGGCAGTGGAGGTTTTTTAGGGGAAAATCAATGGAATAAAAAAAAAGTGGTTGGGGAAATGAATGTTGGAGGCTGCGTGTGGGTGTGCGGCTAAGGGGAGAGTTTTGGGGCTGGAAAATGATTCTTGTGGGGAAAATCTTCATAGCCGTGGGGGAATACATATATATATAGTTAGTATTATTTATTTTTTTATCTCATAAAGTAGAACCAATGAGATTTAAGACTTTACTAATTAAGTAGTGGTTCCAATAAGATTGAAGCATTAACACATCTAATAGGAGTAAAGATTTAATGAGAAAAAATTTGAAATTTTTATTTCTTTTTTGTATTTTTTATTATATAAAAGTATAGGTAATGGGTCATATTTGATGTGGGCTATTGGGTTAGAGTATAAAGTTTTGAGTATTAAAATGGTGATCTAGATTTATCTTATTTTGAATATTTTAATTTAAATTCGAACAAAATTTAATGTTTATAAGGAGATGAACAGAGTCGAATAAAATCAAAAGTCTCCGGAGATGCTACTTTAGCTAGTCCATCAGCTACTTTTGTTCCCAAAACGTATTACATGTTGAATCTGCACCACCCATGACCTCTTACACGAAGCATTGAGATGATCAACCATGGTGGACTGACCACGAGTAACGGTGTCAGACAGGAAAATTCTTAAATATTATAGTAAACCCGCTTTGAGAATGCTAAAAAAATAATGTGTTAGGTTAGCCGTGTATAAAAAAATTATTTAATAAAAAGAAAGAAGATATAAAATTATTAAATATTAAAATAAAAATAATATGAGCGAGCAAAAAACAAGCCTGGAGGCTATAACTAGCTTTTTATAAATATGAACATGGTTGGACAAAATTTAGAGTTCATATTTCAAATTGGGTTGAACTTAAATAAACGTGAATTATGTGCTATTAAAAAAAACATGAATTATGTCAACCTTATGCATATTCCGACCAAACTCATTAACACCTATAGTCAAAGGCCCAAATTATAATTTTGATCAAAATTTAATCCATAAAGCTAATATTAGGGATGGAAAAAACCACAAATTCAGCGGGTTCCGACCCGATTTGATCAGGTAGGATCAAATTTTTTATTTTTTGGTTTTTGGGTCAAGTCGGTGATCGGTGTGAAAACGTCACACTATTAGTGCAAGCTACACTGTTGATGCAAGAATAGAAACAGGGAAATCATGTTTGAATATCGATCCCACGAGGATGGTGTATTTAGCTTAGACTTATGTAACTACAATGCAATACTGTAAAACTAGAAATTGTGGGTGCAATGGTGGTTGCAATAAAAGGATAATGAGATGAATAAATGATTAGTTGTGGTAGCAATAACAGAGTAAATAAAAAGATAAAGAGATAGATAAATATGAAAGTAAGGCCTGGATCTCCTTGGTTCAGTTCGACACAAAGATCAAGTAGACTTTGAGGGAATAAGATGGCTCAAAGAGCAATTAGAAGTTCAGCTTGAGTATTTGCTTCCATTTGATCTTCAACTATTGACTCAAGGATGTAGAGGGGCTTCAACTCTCATCGTAAGTCGGATCTATAACCCTTTTAATAAGTGGATCAACTCTCGTTGTATCCATTCAACTTTTGTTGTAAAAATCGTTAACCTGACTTCTCACTGCATTCGTCGATGTTAGTGGATAGTCTATGTAACACACTAAAACCGGGCCTAGTCAGAATTCAATTCCGGCAGCTGGAAACTTTATACCGGAAAGTCAAATTATAGAGTTGACCTTTGACCAATTGGTCAATTATTGGTTTATTTAATCCCAACTAAGTATTGATATTGGTTAAGGATCCCATTGTAAACCTTAAAACTTGTTTTAGTAACTAAATTGAGAAAATTGAAAGTTCGGGGGAAAAAGTATAAAGGTGAAGAGTTGAAGGACTAATCATGTAATTAGCCCCTTCTCAAGCTTAATCACCACTTACGTGGGATACTTGTGTTAGCTTCATTCAATTGAAGGAAAGCTTAATTAAAAGAAAATGATAGAAAGAAAAGAAAGAAACAAAACTTACCAGTTGAAAAACTTACCACCAACACTTCATCTTCTTCCTCCAACCACACACCTCAAGCAAGCACCTCCATTGCTGGCTAGGGAAAGCTTGTAGTTTCCTTAATTTCTTGATTTCAATTCAATCCTATTGAAAGGGTAAGCAATATCCCTTAAGTGATACATCGATTCTATGACCAAATCCATGTTTAATTCCAAGTTTAAGAATCAATGAACCCTAGAAATTTCTAGGGGTATCATAGCTTATTCGTTATTGTTTTTCAAAGCTATTAGGTTGCTATGAATCTATTATCGATATTGAAATCCTTACTTCCTTGTAGCTCAAGAGAATCAAGGTAAAGAATCACCAAATCCTTGTAATTGCACTAAGCTCATGAACAAAGGAATTGTCATTCGGGAGCCTTAAAGCCTCGGAAGTATCGGTGAGTGTAGTCGGAGTCTTGGGATTGGCTAGGTGCCTTTCCCGATTTCATTGATATTGTTCATTGCATTTCCGTCCATGAATTCAAGGTATGTTTATATTGAAACCTCGTATGAGGTACCATCAGTAAGCTTTAGTAAGCTTATTACATTGTCAAACCAACTATTGAATCATTACATGAACATTGATATCATTGAAATAATGAGAAAAGTCATATTGATCATGCTATATAGTTATCAACATTGTTACCGTTATTGTTATTTTTATCGTTATAGTTATGGTTATTGTCATTGTTATTGATATTGGTTTAAGTATTGAATCCTTGGATACGAATAGACATGGGATACAATTGGCATGCCATAGAATTCATGAGCTCATTGGTACGGATTGGACTACGGTCCTTGAGCTAAGGCTCTATTTGGCGATGTTGGCAGGATGTGTTAGTGTTGGTCTTATTAGCGATGTTGGAGGATATTGACCATTTATTGTTGGCGTTGTTGGTTGGGAATTCGCGTATCCACATTTACATGTCGATCCAAGGAATTAAGATATGAAAATCATTGTTAAAACTTGATTTGAGATGCATCTACATTGATATATATGTTATTGATATTTTTGACATTCATGTTATTGTTATTGGCTACCTCACTAGGCTAAGTAAGCCTAATGCATCTCATTTCGATGCATTTACATGTTGAAAGACAGTAAGATCAAGGATCGGAGCAAGGACATTTTGAAGCAAGTCACCATGTTGCATGTAATGTAAACCTTGTCCTTAAACTCCTAGAAAGGTGGCATAGGGTCTAGACAAGTTAGTTTAGCCCCATTTTGTATGTACATAAGGCTCACCATGTTAAATGAGTTAAGACTTGAAATATAGTATGTTAGTGTTTTGATAAATAGGGAAAATGGCCTAAGATGCACTAATAAGGGAAAACATAGTAAATGGATTCGTATTGACTTGAAATTTGAAATGCATATAGAAATAATGTTTATAAGCTTGCTGGTAAAATTTGGTAAACTTTGGACTTGGGTAAGGCCTTCAATTTGGATAAAAACCAAACAAAATATGATATTACAAACACATGCGTACCGGTACGAGTGGTTTCGTACCGGCACTGATAGGTTGTTTTGGGGTAATGTTAACCCAAGCGTATCGGTACGGGTTATGTCGTACGGTACAGGCATGCAAAATTTGTGTAAGGCTTTAAAGTGTATCGATACTGATACAAGGGTACCGATACACCAAATCAACATTGAAAATTTACTATAGCACGGGTACTGGTACGAATGGTTTCGTACAGATACCATATTGACGTCTTAAATTGGGAATTTAGGGATTTTGTACTGGTACAATAAAGGTCCCATACCGATACGGAGACATTGATTCCCTCGTATCGATACAGTATAGTGCATACCGATACTGGATTCAGGTTTGAAAGAAATTAATTTAGAGGCGTGTCGGTACGGCCTCTCGAGTACCGATACCGATACAGGTGAGTTATTTAAGTTAGTTAACTAGTTTTGAAAACTTTGCAAAATAGTCACTAATTCAGATATGGTCTAATTGAGTGTGTAGATGGTTTCCAAAACCTCTGAAATTTTATATACAAGTTAATCAAGCATGAATTTCCATATTCATGATTAGAATTAGAGATAAGTCTTTAAAATTTGCAAGAATTACAATTTAGTCCTTAAACTTGTATAAGTTATTAAATGGTCCTTGATTTATAATTTGGTTGTGTTTGCATGGACAATAGCTGAACATTGCATTGAATCAAGTTATTAACTCACTGCTTATAGTCCAAGACATCAAATTTGGTCAATCGTTCACCGTATTATTCACTGATAATGCTTTCTAACCCGGATTCTTACCAGACCGAGATAGGGGTGTTACATTTATAGTATTAGAGCTAGAGTTTAGTCGATTACAGGACTAAACTGAAGTTTATTGTATTGTTATTGCAGATGCCACTTAGGAGTTTATTAATATGTATAATTGTGACTTGCGATTAATATGATCATTTTTTTATAGTATATGATGTCTGACTTCGATAAAACTCATGAAGAAGTTGAGCATACAACCGACTTCTCGACTCATGGCGAGGATAAAAAGGGGAAAGACCCTCCAAATTTACAAATTCCTCCACAAGAACCATCAAATCCTAAACTCGTTCAGCAGTTTATGGCCACCCTTAAGTTCAAGCAGTCTGCACAATCCTCTATAGTTGTTACACCTATAAGTCGAGCCCCTATTGATAAATTAGCTCAACACTGAGCCACTACCTTTACAGGTAAGGCTGGTAAGGACCCTAAGGCAGGGGAATACTGGTTAGACAGTACAATAAGATTTTTAACCAAATAGTTACAGTGCTCAGATGAGCACAAGCTCAAGTGTGTCTTAGCTTTGTTGGCAAACGAGGCTCTGAACTAGTAGGAAACCATTATACTTACTGCTCTCGAGGAAGCTGTAACATGGGAGTTCTTCTAGCGTGAGTTCTGGAAAAACTATATCAATGATACTACTTGGCAGAAATGCGGGATATTTTTCTACATCTTAAGCAATGCGGGAGGCCGGTGAAATAGTACATCAACAATTTCTACAAGAATTACAAGTACGGAGTCGAGTATATAAAGAAAGAAGAAGAGATGTGTAGAATATTTGTAGCTGGGTTAAATGATAAACTTCGACCCTTGTTTACTGTCTTGGGAATTACAAAATTCTAAAAGCTTGTGAATCGAGCGATCTCTACTAAAGCTGATTAGAAGTCGCAGATGTTTAGTTGTTTGACCCAATCTAAAAAGAGGTCTCGAGATGATTCTCGCCAACCTTTTTCGTATAAGAAAGAAAAACAACAGGAATTCAAACAATAGTATCACCAACAACCCTCTCGATCAGGCAATTTTGCTAAGCCGCAAACCATGTCTCAATTTACTGTAATAACAACCTCCATTAAGAGTACTAGAGATTCAGGCCGAGAGTCACAATACTCTATCTGTAATTTCTGTTAGAGAAGGTACCCTACGGGACAATGCCATAGACAATCTAGAGCATGTTTTTTCTGTGGAGAGCAAGGTCACTACACTAAAGATTGTCCGATGAATACTTCTAAGTCTTCTGCACCAGTAATTCCAGCATCCCCTACTCAGTCTTTCAAGGATAAGGGACCGAAAGAAGTTGTATTGGGAGCTTTTGGAAGACTTGGTGGTGCTACAAGAACTCCTAATCGATAAGAGTCTAAAGCTTCAGCTCAAGTTTACCACGTGAGGAGCAAAGAGGAGAAGGATCCAAACACTATAGTAGGTATTTTTGAACTGTATAGTCACCTTGTTTATGCATTGATTGATCCTGGATTCACCCATTCCTTTATAAGTAATTTGTTGATTAGAAGATTTAAGTTAACATCTGAGCCTATAGCCTCTAAAATCATTGTAACCAATCATTTAGGTGATAGTGTGGTAATCAGGCTAGTATGTAAAAATTGTCCCCTCTTGATGCTAGGGATAACTTTTTCGGCCAATCTTATGGCCCTTCTCATCCATGATTTTGATATTATATTAAGGCTTGACTGGCTCGAAGAGCATCAAGCCTGGGTGGATTGTTCAGAAAAAAATTATATCTCTGAGGTCTTGGCAAGAGAGCATAACTCTTATAGACACTAGGGATAAGAGATCATTGTTATATCCTGTCACAAGTAGGGAAGAATCTCAGTTACAAGATATAGATACCGTGCAAGAATTCCCTGATGTATTTCCTGATAAGCTTCCGGGTTTACCACCCACCCGTGAAGTCGAATTTAGGATTGAAGTACAACCTAGAACCACTCCGATTTCTATTGTACCTTATCGAATGGCACCAGTTAAACTCAACAAGCTTAAAGTACAGATTTAAGACATGTTCGATAAGGGTTTTATTCGACCAAGTTCCTAACCCTGGGAGCTTCGGTTCTTTTTGTCAAGAAGAATGACGGATCAATGCGTCTTTGCATTGATTACCGATAATTGAATAAGCTTACTATTAAGAACAAATATCCCTTACCAAGAAATGATGATCTGTTTGATCAGCTTAAAGATGCAATTGTCTTTTCTAAAATTGACCTAAGGTCTGGGTACTATCAAATAAGAGTCAAAGAATGTGACGTGCCCAATACAGCCTTTCATACAAGGTATGGCTACTATGAATTCTTGGTTATGCCCTTTGGGTTAACCAATACACCGGCTGCCTTTATGGATCTCATAAACCGGGTTTTTAGACCCTATCTCGATAAATTTATAGTAGTGTTCATAGATGATATATTGATTTATTCCAAGAATCAAGCTGAACACCGCGATCATCTTCATGTGATGCTCCAAACCCTTCGAGAAAAGCAACTATATACCAAGTTCAGTAAGTGTGTGTTCTGGCTCACCCAAGTTTATTTCTGGGACATGTAATTTCTGCTGAAGGTATTCAAATAGATCCAAAGAAGATCCAAGCTATAGTGGAGTGGAGGCCGCCGAAGAATGTTGGTGAAGTTTAAGTTTTCTCGGTTATGCTGGTTATTACAGAAGATTCGTTAAAGGATTTTTTATAATAGCAGCACCATTAACCAAACTTCTACGGAAGGATATCTCTTTTGAGTGGACCGAAAAACAACAATGCAGTTTTGATTAGCTTATGCAACCCAACCTGAGTCTGGTAAAAACTATACCGTGCATAGTGATACATCACATCAGGGGTTAGGATGTGTTTTGATGCAAAAATGGAAGGTTGTTGTGTATGCATTGAGATAACTTAAGCCACATGAAATGAACTATCCTACTCATGATCTTGAGTTGGCTGCAGTTGTCTTTGCTTTAAAGATTTGGAGGCATTCCCTCTACAGAGAAAAATGCTACCTATATACCAATCACAAAAGCCTTAAATATTTGTTGACTCAAAAGGAGCTTAACCTTCGTCAAATGAGATGGATGAAACTTCTCAAAGCTTACAACCTTGTTATTGATTATCATCCGGGCAAGGCCAACATTATAGTTGATGCACTCAACCGCAAACCTTTGCCTGGTAAATATAAATATTGAATGTTAAACTTCAAGCATTGATCATTGTATTGAAAATTTCGATGTCGTTATTGCATTGTAGCCCCTCGAGCTATTAACGCTCATTTCAAGTTACGAAAACATCGACCTTTAGTAGCTGAACTTCAAGTTCAGTCTACCATTGTGTTGAGGATCAAGTCATTACAAGGTCAAGACCCTGAGTTGCAAGCTGTCGTTTTCAAACTTCAAAGTAATTATGATCCTGATTTCAAAATTAACTCTAAATGACTCTTGTGTTTTCATAATAGAATTTGTGTACCAAATGATGAATTCTTTCGTGATGATATTCTCAAGAAAGCCTATTATAGTCTTTTCTCCGTTCACCCAAGGTCGGTGAAGATGTATAAGGACCTTCGAGAATTGTATTGGTGGCCTGGTATGAAGAAAGCTATTACAGAATTTGTATCAATATGTCTTGCGTGCCAACGAGTCAAGGCTGAGCATCGTGTCCCCACAAGGTTATTGTAACCCATTGAACTTCCCCAATGGAAGTGGGAAAGAATAACCATAGACTTTGTCAGTGGTCTACTGCTGACTCCAGCTAAGCATGATGCTATTTGGGTCATTGTTGACCATTTTACCAAGTCTGCTCATTTTTTACCTGTCAGAATAGACTACAGTCTTCCCAAGTTAACTGATTTATACATCAAGAAAATGATTAGACTTCACGGAGTACCTAAGTCAATTATCTCTGATTGAGATCCCCGTTTTACTTTACGATTCTAGAAAGCATTGTAAGGAGCTCTAGGTATCCGGGTCAATATTAGTACGCCTTTCACCCTCAATCGGATGGCCTATCAGAAATGGTAATTCAGATACTGGAAGACATGCTTCGTGCATGTGTCATTGATTTTGAAGGAACTTGGGAGAGGTCCCTACCTCTCATCTAGTTTGCTTACAACAATAGTCATTAATCATCTATCGGAATGGCACCGTATGAAGCATTATATGGCAGAAAGTGCAGGACACTGTTATGTTGGTCTAAACTCGGTGAAGGAAAGATATTGGGCCCTGTTTACTTCGGGAAACTAAAGAATAGGTTACCATAATTCATGATTGTTTAAAGGCCACCTTTGACCTACAAAAGGCCTATGCTAATCTCAAGAGAAGAGATATAAAGTATAAAGTTGGTGAGGAAGTTTTCTTGAAAGTCTCCCCTTTGAAGAAGATTCTTCGTTTTGGTAAAAATGAGAAGCTAAATCCTCGATTCATTAGACCTTTTAAGGTGATTGAAAGAGTGGGTCTAGTAGCTTACCGATTAGCTTTACCTCAAGAGCTGAGCAAGATTCATGATGTATTCTATGTATCGATGCTCCACAAGTATAGATCTGATCCATCTCATGTTATTGAGCCTGAATCAGTAGAACTTCAACATAATCTTACGTATGAAGAAGAACCAATACAAGTATTGGCAAGAGAAGTCAAAAGACTTCGAAACAAGAATGTTCCTTTAGTTAAAGTGCTTTAGAGAAGTCACAAGATCGAAGAAGCTATATGGGAACCGGAAGAGACCATGAGAAGTCAGTACCCACATCACTTCGATTCAGGTAAAAATTCGAAGATGAATTTTTCTTAAGGGGAAGAGTTGTAACACCCTGAAATCGGGCCTAGTCGGAATTCAATTTCGGCAACCGAAAACTTTACATCAGAAAGTTAAATTATATAGTTGACCTTTGACCAAGTAGTCAATTATTGGTTTATTTAATCCCAACTAAGTATTGATATTAGTTAAGGATTCCATTGTAAACCTTAAAACTTGTTTTTCTAATTAAATTGAGAAAATTGAAAGTTTATGGGGAAAAGTATAAAGGATGAAGAGTTGAATGACTAATCTTGCGATTGGCCCCTCTCCAAGCTTAATCACCACTTACGTGGGATGCTTGTGTTAGCTTCCTTCAATTGAATTAAAGCTTAATTAAAAGAAAATGATAAAAAGAAAACTTATCGGTTTAAAAACTTACCACCAACACTTCATCTTCTTCCTCCAACCACACACCTCAAGCAAGCACCTCCATTGTTGGCTAGGGAAAGCTTGTAGTTTCTTTGATTTCTTGATTTCAATTCAATCCTAGTGATCATGTATGCAATATCCCTTAAGTGATACATTGATTCTATGACCAAATCCATATTTAATTCTAAGTTTGAGAATCAAGGAACCCTATAAATTTCTAGGGGTATCATAGCTTATTTGTTATTTCTTTTCATAGCTATTAGGTTGCTATGAATCTATTATCGATATTGAAATCCTTACTTCCTTGTAGCTCAAGAGAATCAAGGTGAAGAATCACCAAATCCTTGTAATTCCACCAAGCTCAAGAACAAATGAATTATTATCTGAGAACCTTGAAGCCTCGGAAGTATCGGTGAGTGTAGTCGGAGTCTTGGGATTGGCTAGGTACCTTTCCCGATTTTATTCATATTGTTCATTGCATTTCCATCCATGAATTCAAGGTATGCTTATATCGAGACCTCATAGGAGGTACCATCGGTAAGCTTATTACATTGTGAAATCAATTATTGAATCATTACATGGACATTGATATCATTGAAATATTGAGAAAAGCCATATTGATCATGCTATATAGTTATCAACATTGCTACCATTATTGTTATTGTTATCGTCATATTTATGGCTATTGTCATTGTTATTGATATTGGCTTAAGTATTGAATCCTTGGATACAAATGGACATGGGATACAATTGGCATGCCATAGAATTCATGAGCTCATTGGTACGGAGTGGAATACGGTCCTTGAGCTAAGGCTCTATTTGGCGATGTTGGCGGGATGTGTTAGTGTTGGTCTTATTGGCGATGTCAGAGGATATTGACCATTTATTGTTGCTGATGTTGGTTGGGAATTCGCGTATCCACATTTACATGTCGATTCAAGGAATTAAGATAGGAAAATCATTGTTAAAACTTGATTTGAGATGCATCTACATTGATATACATGTTATTGATATTTTTGACATTCATGTTATTGTTATTGGCTACCTCACCAGGCTAAGTAAGCCTAATGCATCTCATTTCCAAGCATTTACAGGTTAAAAGATAGTCAAATCAAGAATCGGAGCAAGGACATTTTGAAGCAAGTCAACAAGTTGCATGTAATATAAACCTTGTCCTTAAACTCCTAGAAAGGTGGCATAGGGTCCAGACAAGTTAGTTTAGCCCCATTTTGTATGTACATAAAGCTCACCATGTTAAATGAGTTAAGACTTGAAATATGGTATATTAGTGTTTTGATAAATTAGGGAAAATGGCCTAAGATGCACTAATAAGGGAAAACATAGTAAATGGATTCGTATTGACTTGAAATTTGACATGCATATAGGAATAACGTTTATAAGCTTGTTGGTACAATTTGGTAAACTTTGGACATGGGTAAGGCCTTCAATTTGTATAAAAACCAGACAAAATATGACATTACAGACACATGCGTACCAGTACGGGTGGTGTCGTACCGGTATTGATAAGCTGTTTTGGGGTAATGTTAACCCAAGCGTACCGATACGGGTTATGTCGTACCGATACAGGCATGCAAAATTTGTGTAAGGCTTTAAAGCGTATTGATATTGATACAAGGGTACCGATACACCAAATCAACATTGAAATTTTACTATAGCACGGGTACCGGTACGGGTGGTGTCATATCGATACCCTATTGACGTTTTAAATTGGGAATTTAGGGATTTCATACAGGTACGGTAAAGGTCCCATACCGATACGAAGGCATTGAATCCCTTGTATCAGTACGATATGGTGCGTACCGATACTGGATTTAGGTTTGAAAAAAAATAATTTAGGGGCGTACCGATACGACCTCTCGAGTACCGGTACCGATACAGGTGAGTTAGTTAAGTTAGTTAACTGGTTTTGAAAACTTTGCAAAATAGTCACTGATTCAGATATGGTCTAATTGGGTGTGTAGATGGTTTCCAGAACCTCTAAAATTTTATATACAAGTTAATCAAGCATGAAGCTCCACATTGATGATTCGAATTAGTGATAAATCCTTAAAATTTGCAAGAATTACAATTTAGTCCTTAAACTTGTGTAAGTTATAAAATGGTCCTTGATTTATAATTTGGTTGTGTTTGCATGGACAATAGCCAAACATTGCATCAAATCAAGTTATTAACTCACTGCTTATAGTCCAAGTCATCGAATTTGGTCAATCTTTCACCGTATTATTCACCGGTAACAATTTTCGACCCGGATTCCTACCAGACCGGGAATAGGGTGTTACAGTTTAACACTCTCATGCAAAACATAAATCATATCTAACAATTAAAGCTTAAGAAAAAACTAATTCAAATATATATTAAACTAAAGAAAAGATTTCAACAAGTTCATAAAGCTTAAAAGTTTAAACCATCATCGATTAAGCATGAAAAACAAAAGTAATCTCTAACAAACATCTAAATTAAGAAGGGTTTAAGAAGATAACAAAGTATTTTCCTTGATTCCTCTTTTCCTCGAATAAATCTGCCTCACTTCACCTCGAATCTCCAAAAATGAGCTTAGGCTGCCATGAAAGGGTAGAGAAAGCTCGAAGGTTGAAGATGATATGAAAATAGGAATAGCGTGACTCTCTCTCATCCCGGATTAGTCCTTTTATAGGCTACTCAAGAAAGGACACATGTCCTGCAGGTGTTTTGAGTGACCTAAGGCCGTACAAGGTTTGTTACAACAAATAATACAGCTGGTAAATCGTCCTTATCTTTGAGCGAACTGGACAGCTGGTAGATACAGTGTCGAGGTGGCTATAGTGGTGAGACTTCCTCTACAGGGAATTTATAAATGCAGCAACAGCGAGGCAAAATGGGCTGAAATATATAAAACAAGAGCAACTGAGACTAAGTTAGATAAAATGCAGAAATGGATGTAATAAACACAGATGTGGGGATAATTAGATCTATAAATATAGGGAAAATACATGCTCTATAAAGAGCTATCGGTCGGGTTTAGGGAGGAAATTCATCGACCTGTCTCGACCATGATTATTTATAAATATATATTTATATATTATATTTAATATTTTTATTAATTTTTTTCGAGGTAGGTCAGATTTAATCGAGTTTTTTATTAAAATTTTGGGGTCGAATCGGAGTCGGGTTATAATTTTATTATATCGGATCAAAAATTAAAAAAATATTAAACTTAGATCAAATCAAGTTAAAACTTTAAATTTTTGGGTCAGGTTTAGGGCGGTTGCAAACCCCCCCTACTTGCCCCGTTGCCGTCCCAGAAGTCTAGTATTATATAAGATAAAATTTACAATTTTGTATACATTTTTTAATGATAATTATTTAGGTTGAGTTTTTTAACTGCACAACTGAGAATAAGAAATCGACAAATTCTTTAATTGTTATTTTAAAAATAAAAATAAATAAATATAACACGTGATGATTTTTTTTATCAAATAAAAGAAAATTTATATTATGGGTCTAACTTATCACATCAGTCATGGTCTTATCCAATAAAAATTATTCAATTCATCACTGTTTTCCATGTCATCATCTCTACAATATAATAACTTCCATAAAAACTGTTTTTTAAATGACATGTAAAAAAATTAGTGAATATTCACTGGTTGAAAAAATAATGAAACAAAAAATAATGAAGTGAACGATTGTCATTGGTTAGGACCGTAGCTAATGTGATAAGTCAGGCTCATAATATAATTTTCTCAAATAAAATAACATATTTTTGAAGTATATAATTAAAGACCTTCGAGGCCAATAAACTATTGGATTTTTTTACCACTAAATTATGAATTTTGCTATTTTAAACCACTAAACTATTAAAACAATTCCAATCAAGTTAATAAATGTTAACTTCTTGAAAGAATTGATTATGTGACAGTTAAATAAATTTATTTAATTATGTATTTAGTTTTTATTACATATATATTTTATCAATTTAACCTTAATTTTAATCTAAAAAACAACAAAATTAATCCTCCAATCACATGATATTACATGTTAACATCCAACTCAAGGAATTTGGTCTTAAAATTAAATTGGTTTGATCTTGGATCACTTGGAACCCAAACACCTGCCCAACCACTATGATAAGAACGTGAGTTTATTTTTATTGGACAACCTTTATTATATATTTTAAACTAGATATTATTATTTTTAGGGGTGTATACGATTCAGTAAAAAAATTAATAACCCATAATTTTTTAGTTCAATTAATTTTGGTTATTGGTTTTTATATATATTTAATTTGACAAAGTAGCTTTATTTTTATGACTTTTAAACATTATTTGAGAAATTTTTAAAGTCTTTTTCATAAATATTTCGTTTTCGGTTTGGTTAATCTCGGTTATCATATCAGCTTTTCCATATATTTTATTTTGACAAAAATAGATTTTTTATGACTTTTAAACGTTATTTGTTAAAGTTTGAAAGTCTTTTACACAAATATTCTTAAAAAATAATTTTGAAGTAAATAAAAATAATTTTTTATAAAAAAAAAGAGAGAGAATAACTACATCTGGTACTATCTAGGCCTCGTTAAAAACCTCTCTAAACTAAAACAGAGAAAAATGGTACCCGAATAGTAACTACTTAACATCAAAATTCAAAATAAAACAAACTAAAGCAAATAACACAACAATGAAAAAAAATCATGTCACTCCATCACCATCATTCAGGAACCGTTGCCGGTGGGGACCAAAAATATTGCACTCGCATCTCACCTACCGAGTTCAACTTTGCTAACTTATCGGCAACCTTATTCCCATCACGTAACACATGCTGAAACCGCACCTCTCAATCACGTTTTCTGAGTTCTAGAATGTGTAATAAAAGCGAATGGCTAAGTCCGCCGACACTAGAATCGGATATTAACTTCAATGCATCCAAACTATCAACTTTGATTATAACCTTGCGTAATCCGCAATCCCAAGCACAAGACAACCCTTCCAAAATACCCCAAAGTTATGCATTAGTCACAGAGCAAACACCAATGAACTTATTAAAGCCAGAGACCCACACGCCATGTTTATCGCTTCCGACTCCTCCGCATGCCTCATAACCATCAGAAGCATTACAAGCCCCATCTGTGTTTACCTTTACCCAGCCGTCCGCAGGCGCTGACCACGCCCGATGACCCCTCACCAACTATATGCCAGTACCAGTCTTAGCAGCAGGGACGTCTATCGTAGAACGGGCCAACGCAACAAGCTTTCTGCTACGCCCGAGCACACCCCTAAACTCGTTAACAGTAGTCCCAAACACAACCGAGTTACGATACAGCCAAAGGTTCCAAGACACAGCCCCAAAGAGTAGCTCTCACTCGCCTGGTTCCTTTGCAAAATTCTCTTTATTCAGCAGATTTACCCGAATCCAGTCCTGAATCTCCATTATAAGGAATTTAGCCAATTTATTCGGCTTAACTAGGATATGCCAAATAGACAAAGCCATTGGGCATTCTCTGAGAACATGAGAAATATCTTCTATCGCCGCTTGACAAACCATACATCTACTATCCATTGCAAATGTACGACGCATTCGCTCGGCATTGGTCATCAGTTTTCCACAACAAACACCATAGGAAATTTTGAAATTTTTGAGGCCATTTGAACGAATGAATGGTTTTTCATACTTTATCAACAGCACCATCTTGAACAGCCGCCCTTATCCTATAAGCAGACTTCACAGTGAACCTTCGAGTTACATCACCCGACCATCCCACAAAATCATTAGTAAATTGCGGTTGCGGACACTTGATTGCTGCAATTCGCAACAACATCAGAAGAGGCAGAAACGATTGAATCAGCAGCCAAAACCACTCCCTCATTCCCGGATCAGACATAGCTGCAATTGATACATGAGGCAGCAAGGAAACAAGGGCGGATGTAACATGCTTGAACAACGGTCCTACATTATCGATCCATGTATCAAACCAAAAATCCACGTTTAGCCATTCCCGATATTCTATATGACATTACTACGAACATCATTCCACACAACATTCAACCCTTTCCAAAGTCTAGAACAAGACTGATTGGGATTCTCGTCGAACACTTATATTTAGCTCGTAAAAACCAAACCCACAACGCATCCTTATTCTCAAACAAATTAAAAACTAACTTTATAAGGAAAGCCTCATTTTGTTCTTCCATCTTCTGAAAACCAAGGGCACCTTGATCCAGTGGTTTACACACATCCGAGCAAGGTACTAAATAAATCCCACCTCTGTCTAATGTGATACCCCAAATGAACTTCCGAATCAACTTTTCCAAATCAAGGCACATATGTTTCGGCAAGACCGAAGATTGCATGGAATATGACGGGATCGCAGCCAATACTGATCGCGCATAAGTAATTCTCCCAGCAAGCAAAAATGACTTTGTCGTCCAACCATTAAGTTTCTTCTGCACCATCTGAACCAGATAATTATACGAAGCAGTGGTGGCCCGTTAGTGTAATAGAGGCACACCCCAAATATTTACCAAGATCGTTAACCTCGCTAAACCCAAACGATGTATTGATTCTTTGCCTAGTAACCGTGAGAACATTCTTGAAAAAGAAAATATTTGTTTTATGCCTGGACACATGACAGAAAGAACCCAACACAAATCGAATAGTCTCTATTTGCTCCAAAGAAGCTTCAGCAAACAGAATAAGATCATCGACAAAGAAAATGTGAGATATACTGCTATTACGCGAAGTGCGAAACGGCTGCCATTTTTTATTATTCACCATAACCTGAATTAACCGTGCCAAGCGTTCCATACATAACACAAAAATGCAAGGGGACAAAGGATCGCCTTGCCTAATTCCACGCGATGGTGAAAAAGCATCTGTCACCGATCCATTCTAAAGAATTTGGGTAGATACCGCATAATCAACAGCCGCAAGGCATCAGGGATACCCAAATCAAGAAGGGTCAAAGTAAATAAAATAAAAATAATTAATAATTTATATATAATATTTTAAGTTATTTCACTAATTTTAAGATAGAACACTTATTTTTACAATATAAGATATTTAAAATTAACTATAAATTAAATAAAAATTTAAATTCGATTCAGTTTGAGTAATCATAATTTTTAAACTTGAAAATCATAAACCTTTTAAACACTACAATTCGATTCAATTTTTTATTTTTCGATTTTGATGCTCAGCCCTAATTTTAAGGTAGTACTTCATTTCAGCGAAATATCTTATTTTATAACAGAAAAAATGAATCTTTGTTAATGTCGGAAATAGTGGAATTGGAAGAGAAATCACAAAACTAGAACATTAGCTGCCTCAATGGTCGGCATGGTTTACTTGTTCTTTTCTGGCCACACGTTTTTGTAGGTCCCATCCCCCACGCCAATATTTTTCTAAAAAAAGTCAATCCGCTATTTAAAAAAAAGGAAAACTATAACATTAGTCACTTAACTATTAGTGTTTTCTTCTGTTTTAATCACCAAACTATAAAAAATTTAATTTGCAACTAACGTTTTTGATTGATTATATTTTGGTCACTCTTGTCTCTTGGTCTTTTTCATTGGTATAATCATACATTTAGTCATCAATACTTTTATATTCTATTAATTTGGTCCTTATTCAAAAAATTCACATTTACAAATTCTGTCAATTTAGTCCACAAACACATACCCACACATGTTCCATTCACCAATAATCTATCACCCCAAATCTTACAACCTCCCCCCAACACAGTTCCTAAAATTTAGCTTGCTGTTTTGTTGGAACTTATTTCTCTGTTATTTATATTATTAGAAAGTATGTGAGGAGTGGCTGATAAATATTTTAACTTGCTTAGCATAAAGAAAACAGAGCTTCAAAATTGACCGTGGGTTTCATTGAGAAAGGAGGGGCGTACATGAAAAAATTAAAAAAATATATATTTAGTTCAAGATTGTAGGAAAAATTATATTATAGGCCCGGCCCGTAACGCTATTTATGGTCTCAATTAATAAAAAGCATCCACTCCATTAAAAAATAGTTTTAATACAGTAAATATAAAGGAAGATTCACTTGGTAAAAAGATGACATGGAAAATATTAATAGAATGAATGATTTTATTGGTTGGGACCATAGATGATGTGGCGAGTCAGACCTATGATATAATTTCTTGATAAATTGGGAATATGAAATGTTTAGTGAGTTTGAAAAATAATAATATATTTAGGATAAGTCTAGAGCGACGCACACCACTACATACTATTAAATATTAATGAATTTTAAATTATTATTAAAATTACAAGGGATTCAATGAACAATTACACATATTTTAAACAAAATTTAGCTATTTTGTGTTCTTTAATATTAATAAAATTATACGTTAATATTAAATTAATATCATTTTATTTTATAAACCCTACCCTAAAAATTCCTAAACAACTTAATCCTCCTCCCCAACCGTCTGTCGCCGCCACCGCTTTCGACGGGATCCTTTTTCAAAACCGCCCTTTCGACATAGTCAATCCCAATACTGTTGACGTCGAGCTTTCAGTCACGCGTCTCTGCTCCCAATTTACGTCGCGTCGTCATGCCCAACAGACAACAATTGCAGGTGCGTGATATGGGAACATCAGTGGCGTTCGTTGGGGTCGAGCGTGCAAGATGATTGAGACAGCAATATCACCGGCAGTAGAAGGTGGACGACGGCTGTAAACTTCGACGACGACGACAGCTGCAATAAAATATTATGTTTATGGAGTTTAGGGTTTGTTAGAGAAAATAATATTTTATTTTTTATATTAAGGAATAAAGAAAAAAGGTTTAATTACCACTCGAGTCCTTTATAATTTTAATAATAATTTAAAATTTTTAATTATTCATATAAGCATATAAATGCCAAACATTTTCGTTCACATTTTTTCCCTTTTGTTATTTGCGGATATTCAAAAACATTATGCCCTTATGATCATTTTAAAAGGTTATTCTTTTGTTTTACCTTTATTTTAGCAGCTTTGAAAAATGTTGGTTTAGTCCTCCTTTTTTTGTTAAATCTTAGCTTGAATCTAAAATATATAAAAAATATATATTAAACTATACATGTTTAGAAAAAGAAATACATCAAATTGAAGCCGACATTCAACATCAAACAATTAAACTAATGGAAGGACCCGGTTGAAACAATACTCTAATTTAAAGATTCAATTAAAATAATTTGAAGTTTGTTGAGATATTTATTTTGATATAACAAAGTGAAAAATATTTTTGGACTTGAATAAATATTGCAAAAATAATTTAAAGTCCATTTAATTTAAAAAATATGTTTGAAAGCTTTTAAAAGTGTTTTTGACTCAAACATATATTTTCAAATAATTTAAAAGTCCCCAACATCTAATTTTTAACGGCTAGTTTTCCAACGGCTAGTTTTTAGCGGCTAGTTTTTAACGGCTAGTTTTTCATTCCACACTATAAATACAAGCCAAAGACACTTGAAGAAGAATTAGAGAGAATATATCCAAGCATGTTGATCGAGAGAATTTGAGTCCAATTTTTATTTCTTCATTTCTCTTGTACATATTCTAGAGAGTGCTTATTTGTATATCTTTTGTACTCTTTCTAGTGAGCATAAATTGTGTAAACACCCACCTTGTGAGGTATTTAGTTTACCAAACGAATCCTTTGTAAAATGAGAGGTTCTAGTTTAGCCTTAGACAAAAACTAGAGTTGATTCTATATTAGCCAATAAAAAATAAGGTTGTAAAGGTTTAGAGTTGATTCTATCTTAGCCAGTAAAAGATAGGGTTGTAAATGTTTCCTACTAAGCCTTGAAAAGGGGAAGAATTCATAGTGAATTGCGAAATCCTTAGTGGTGTGCTAAGGTAGTGGATGTAGACTCGTTTGGGTAGTCGAACCACTCTAAAATCATCGTGCAAATTGTCTATCATTTTATCGGTTTTAGCCAATTCAACAAAGAATCAAAAACAACCCTCTTGAAAGTAATCGGAGATTGATTCGAGCGTACAACAAGCCTTTCAAAGTTTTGGACCAATTTAAAATTTAATCCATAGTTTGAGGACTTACAATAGAATTAAGCCTAATAAATTTGTTGGAAGTGGGCTAGATGCATGAACTCTCTAAGGAGGCAAAAGAAAAAGTATTCAAAGAAGACCGAAGACGTGCTTTTTTAAAAAGGAAAAGGAAAATATAATTGTTTAATAATAATAATAATTTTAAAATTAAAAAAGGCGAGCAAAATGCTTGCGGAGGAGAGAAAATCAGATGCCTTAATTTGTGTTGGGCCCTATATAGAGCATCGGCATCACCTTCTATATTTTCCACACTCTCATAATTTTTCTCCGCTACTTTCTCTCAATCCAAACTCATCTTTACGAGAAGTAAAGAAAAAGCTCGAGAGAATAGGAAAATGGCCGATCAGCTTACCGACGATCAGATCGCTGAATTCAAGGAGGCCTTTAGCCTGTTTGACAAGGACGGAGATGGTCCTTCCTCTCATCTCTCTCTTTTGTTTTCTTATTTATTTTATGTTTTAATTAATTACTCTTGTTTTGATATTCTCTTAATTCGGTTCAGCTCGAATCGTAGATCTAAGCGTCGTTTCCGCTTCTGCTTCTTAATTTTTGCGTTAGTTATTAATTTTGCGATGGTTTTCTTTCGTTATTTTAGTGATGTGACGGATCTAGGGTTCTGATTTATGAATTTCCAATCGAGCCTAATCATATATTTTCATTTCTTGATTTTGATCCTTGTAGCTCTTGATTTTTATGTTTTTTTTCATTTTCATTACTGTTGAGCTTTCTCGGTCTTCTCATTGAATTTATTGCGCAACTTGTTAATGTTAAATCTTTTAGATGCAAACATAACCTGGATAGATTGTCATTTATGTGGTTAGTTGTTGCGTAATATATGTTTGAGATTTGCTGATTTGAGTGATTTTGTTATTTAATCTTGATTAAATATTTCATTTCCTTTGTGTAAGTTTTAAATCTGATTAACGAAGCTTCCTTGGAGGTGGGATGCGTTTCCCTTTGTTTGATCTTGCACTTTCAACTTATAATGATATATAGGATCATTATTAGCTTACTTGCTTGTTGCTGATAAAGCATTGACTTATTGTTTCATCCTGAAAATTAGCTTTAATGGTTGTACTAAGTATGCTTGATAGTTATGAATAGATCACAATGTCAATTGCTTTGGCATGTCATGAGAATTCAAGACTTTCTATGGATGATCAATCAGTTAATTTTGTGATATCTAATCCAAAACAATAGATTATATTGTTTTTAATCACTACTTTGAAGGTTACCAAATTAGTTTGACTGGTAAACATTCACTATTTTTTTTTTACAATTACACGTTCGGTATTTGTTGGCTGATCAATGAGTAAACTTCTTGATGTATTTGATTGTTGTAGCACAAGTTAAACAGAATACATTTTTTCTGTATTCTTGGCACATAGGAAACATGTTCAATGTCCTCCCCAGTTCTTTTCTGGTTGTCGATTTGTCTTTGTGATTTATCTTGAGAGAAATTTCATGGCATTAGAAAAGCTTGAAAATCATGAACTATCTTTTTAAAATTGAAGTATCACTGTGCTTTTTTTCTCTCTTTTAGGTATTACAATAATGTTTTGTTGGTTTTTGGTTGAATGTATTTGGTCATGTTGATTGTTTGATAATCAATCATTGCTGCAGGTTGCATTACTACCAAGGAGCTAGGGACTGTGATGCGATCACTTGGGCAGAACCCCACTGAGGCGGAACTCCAAGATATGATCAATGAAGTCGATGCTGACGGAAACGGGACCATTGATTTTCCTGAATTCCTTAACCTGATGGCCAGGAAGATGAAAGATACTGACTCAGAGGAGGAGCTTAAAGAGGCATTCAGGGTGTTTGACAAGGATCAGAACGGTTTCATATCTGCTGCCGAGCTTCGTCATGTCATGACAAACCTTGGTGAGAAGCTTACGGACGAGGAAGTTGATGAGATGATCCGTGAAGCCGATGTTGATGGTGATGGGCAGATCAACTACGAGGAGTTCGTCAAAGTGATGATGGCCAAGTAAAGGGCCTCTCCAATGATAACCAGGATCCAAAAAGGAAGGGGGGAATGGAACAGGGCAGATAAGTTTGCTAAGATTTCTATATATGAATAGGACATCTATGTTCATTTATGTTATTAGCTTTTGTTGGATGGTTCTGTATTTCATGTTTGCATTATTTTGTGGACCGGACCTTAGTATTCTGCTTGTTTGGTCTGTTTTTTGTTCAGTAGTGCTGTGTGGTTAGCGTCATTATTTTTATGCTGTTTTTATTCTAATTCTTGGCGCCGTGATCCTGGAACTATCTGGAATATTCCATGTTTTTGTGCTTTATGGTTGCCTAAATTTTGGATGAGTTTTAATCGAGTCTTGGTTCGGCCAAATAATTTAAGTGCTCATTAAGTGTGACCGAGTTTGTAGTACGAATCCAAATATTCCAGCAGATGAAGACGAGAATACCGTTTTCCGAGTTAAAGAGATGTTCAATAAACATAAATTGTTTCCGATCTTTAAGGAGAAGCCATGGGATGAACACGATAAAATTATTTCGTAACAATCGAAAGTCAAAATCTTAAATCTTATTATTTCGAAACACTCAGAATCATATAGGTCAAAAAAGAATCATATACGTCTGAGCCATTGAAGACCAAAGCAGCCAAGGCCTAGGGACGGCTCACATCACCCTAAATAATAGGTGGCTTCACACAACGGGTGAAAATATAATTGAATCATTAATTTTTAAACGTATGTTGACGGTAAAGTGATAAAAAAATCTTCAAGGGCCGAAGTTATAAAGATGGATAAGTATAAGGATTATTATCCTATATACAGACGGTAAAAAATTTTTGTTTTCACAAGCGCTTCAATTTTAGAGTTTTTGTTTAGAATTTAGAGTTTAGGGGTTTTAATGTAGGGCTTTAGGATTTATAGTTAGAATTTATGATTTAGGGTTAGAATTTAGGGTTAAGGCTTAGGTTTTAGGGTAATAGGGGTAGAGATTTAGGTTTAAACCTATAAACCCTAAATTTTAATCCTAAACTCAAAACTCTATCAACAACCCCTAAATTTGAAACTAATACACTTAAACCCCTAAACTTTAAACCTAAACAAAATCCCTAACCCCTAAAACTATGGCATTTTTATAAATAAAATTTCCACACGTGCTTGTTATAGAATAATTAACCTAAGTATAATGGCAAAATATACACTTATCCCTTTAAATTTTGTTCATGAGATCCAATCTTACTCATTCGGAATTTTTTAATATATATATATGGGGAGGTACATCGGTAGTAAAAATCTTTTTTCAACGTGCGGCATGAAAATGGTGATAAATATTCTACTTATTTACTTTTTAAATTTTTAAATTAATCACAGATGTATTTATGAAATTAAAGTGTTTTATACATTTTAGGAGTAATTTTTTATATGATTAGTATTTTTTCCAATTTTAATGTTATATTTCATGTTCCATTTACATAAATCATATATTTCAAGTGTTGAGTAAATTAATGATGTCTAACCATTTAATTTTTATACATAAAAAAGTTTCAACCGTTGTATATAGTGAAAATTTATGTGAATGACAAATACAATTACATTAATAAATCCAACTATTAGATAGTGAAAATATTAATCATACGAAAAGTTATTGAATTGTGTAAAATAACTCTAGTTTTATACTTGTGGAAATTGATCTCTTGAACATTTAAATTTAAGGTAAAATACATTCAAGATCACTAAATTATGTGCTTAGTAACA
Source organism: Hibiscus mutabilis (assembly GCA_019671005.1). Classification (NCBI taxonomy): domain Eukaryota; kingdom Viridiplantae; phylum Streptophyta; class Magnoliopsida; order Malvales; family Malvaceae; genus Hibiscus; species Hibiscus mutabilis. The sequence goes on along the minus strand of CM033733.1, from coordinate 9,454,298 downwards.
AACAACACATTTTTTTTTCTAAAAGTTACAAACAAGTCGTTCAATTAAAAAAATTGTTATAAATATGTCACTAATTATTAAATATTAGATATAATAATAATGTGGTCTGATATAATAACAATTTTAGTCCAAAAACTTAAATATATATTATCTTGGTCATAATTAGAAAAAAATTATATTTAAAAATTCTATCAATTTAGTCTTTGTACTTCTCTTAAAAAATTAGATTATTTTTCTTGTATAATAACAATAATTTGTTGTTGGTTTATAACATAATGAAGTTATTCAACTCTTTCTTTGATCTAACAGACTTGCTTGATTTGACGATATCACAAAAGAACTAGATTGACATCATTTTTAAATATTAATGATTAAATTTATTAAATTATATAGAATACATAAATTTTAGAGAGTAAAACTCATTATATAATGCTCACATTAGACGTCTTTTTTAACTTTGACAAATAGTGATATGTTTATAATCAATAGTATATTTATTTATTTTTCATAAAAAATATATTCGTTTAAATTATTACTGCACATATAATTGAGCTACCAAAGTATATTTGACTGTAACAATCAAAATCACAATAACAGAATTAAAAGGGTAGATTAGAAGAATAGAAGACTTATGATGAGAAAAAAAAAAAGCAAAATAGCCAAGAGAAAAACGGCTAGAATATTTTCTTTGATTTCTCAAATAAGATTGAGGGAAGGGAAAACACACCCTTTTAACCCTACAGACAAAATGCAACGTTTCAGACAAACATTAAAAATAACTAATTACAGGATCAGACCATAAATTCAAAATTATTTATAAACTAATCCGTTACAAATCTTCCTACTCGAATTAATTTTTGTCCTCAAAGATTAAAACAAGACCTTCTTTTTTCGATGATTAGACCAAACATGTCCCATACTCTCTTAGCCTTGATCGAAAATGAAGTACGAACCGGCAGAGATTGAACTGGTTCACTTTTCACTGCAAGAACCGATTGCCCCAATCCAACTGAATTTTATGCTACAATAATGGCATCCAATTTCACACTTTCCAAGAGAACCAAGGCATGAGATAGAACAAGCAAAGGATCACCCTCAGCGTCGCTAGTATTATGCAGAACTAGACTGTGTCCTTCATGCATTTAATGGAGTTCCCCATGAGATACATTATGATTTGTATGAATTTTCCATGATTCTCAGTTAGTATTTCTGACACTGGATCATAAATATAAACTGCCAGCTCTATTCCTCTGTCTACATCGGAAAAAACCTTCGAAACATTGTAACAAATAATTGTCTGGCTCAAAACTGTGTCAATATCCTCTGCATAAAGAAAAATCCTTGTCCTCAAGGATTTAAGTGAAGAACTTTGAGTGTAATTAACATGCCGAATCCATCTCATTATAATTAGTGTTCTGTAATAATAGTTCTCCAAGAAGAGCCAAAGATAGTTTGAAAAAATTTCCTCTAAAGTCCCACACTTCAAATACAATTGAGCCCAACCATTCTTGATAACCCAATGATCCAGCTGGTATAGGACACGTCTTTCTTCACCACCATTACATTATACTAGGAGATGGCAGCCTGTAAGTTGTGGAATTCGCAGTACATGCTTAGTAAGTGGCTTTATATAAGCCTTCCTTTTGACATAAATATTCTTAGATAAGTGTTTCCCACACTTAATGTGACATCCTTGCCACTCAAACTCATATTACAGTGAAGCCTACTCACTCCCATTAACATCAATCGAAATACATGAGGATCATTGAACTCAACATGTTTATGACATACAACAATCTCATCGAGTAAATATTGTAGCGACTATTTTTTCTAAAGCGTCGAAGGCCGCTACAAAAAAAAATGAAAATCGTGTTTGGGGAAATTTCCCACTTTATTGAAAATATTAAAAAGGGGATATTTTAGAAAAAAATTGTATTTTAAAAAATGGAGTCGCCACCGGTCACTTGGATAAGGTAGACCAGACACCAAAAATAAAATCAAAGATTCAAATTAGGTTCGGGAGTTGATTACGCACGGGGAAGGGTTAGCACCCCGCTACGCCCAAAATTGGTATCAAATAAATTCGTATCGTATTTATAAAGAAAAATAAAAATTCGATTTAATTTAATAATTAATTCCTGAAAAACATATTTCGAATATTTAAAAATGTCTCGATCCACGGTACCAAAGGAGACGACACTCAGAGACCGGGATGATACTCCCACTAGAGTACCGAGATTAAAAGGCCTAAAATTATGCGCGATAAAAATGTTGTAAATTAAAATACATGGAAAAAAGAAAAGCAAACAAAAATTAAATAATAGAAAAGAAACAACCGGTAAGCGATTAAAATAAAAATCCACCAATGTGAAACATGATATATAACAATTAATATTCGCTATATAAAAAAATAATATGAAATGTATAATATATACATATGATATAAAAACACAATATATAATTTTTAATACGTATTGATATACAAAAGAACTTAATATTTAAAATCCGTGCTTAAAGTATAAATTATATAAACAAAGCAATATGAAATATATACAAACATTTAATATATTACTTAGTATATACTTAACATAATACATATAATACGTAACTAATATGATATAATATTCATATTAAATATAGTACATAAGATATAATATATACTTACATATATATACAAAAGTATAAACGTACAAAAACAACAACAATGAACAATTAAATAAATGTAAAAACAATAATATGTTAAACAAAAAATACAAATAACATGTATCGAATATAATGCAAACACGAATATAAAAAACATAATAAAACACTAAATATAAATAATTAAGAAAAAATGTAAATTAAATACTGAAATTAAAAGAACAGGGGCCAAAAGATAATTAATCCATAAAGACAATCTTAAAAATGATAGAGAGGGACCCAATTGCAAAACAGTGAGAAAAAGAGGGACTGAACTAGAGTTCTCCCTTTTAAATAGTAAAACAGAATTTAAGGATGAAATTTGTAAACCGGTTAAAACTTTGGGAGACTATATGTATGATTAAACCATGCGGCAGAGAAATTTTGAAAATATCAAAAGGACAAAGACTTATAGGGTAATTTCCCCCTTACAATACTGATTTCGTTTAATTTGGGGCGAAATTAAAACTTTTTGAAAATAACGAAAGATTAATCCTATAATATTACCATGCGGCAAGCTCAAAGTAAAAAAATGAAAGGGCAGAGGGACTAAGGTGAGGTTTTACCATTTTTAAAATAAGAAAGGCTTATAAAAAGACCTAACTGGTCTAATTTTTGGCCTTTAACCCTTTTGAATTTTGTTCTTAAAAAAAATCTCTCCCCCTTTTGTTATACTCCCAACCTGAAACCAAATAAATCCACACCGGCCACCACCACTTCCCAAATTTCGATGGAGCGCCGCCTTGCGCCGCCGTATATCGGCATCGGAATCTGGGTAAATCGAGCCATCAATTTTTAAAAAAAAAAACGAACTGTCTTTAGCTTTAAGAAAATTACCTTTTTTATTGATTTGAACTAAATATCCTTTAAAGTTCATCTTCTTTAAAAAAAAATAGAATGCATGAACCTTCCCCGATTCACACTAATCGACCAAAGGCGAGGGCTTGTCACCGACGAAGGGCCATCACGGCTGCGGGGTAAACTCTGAGCCCTTATTTATTTTTGTTGCTACTGTTAATATTATTATTATTTACTGCATGCAAGAAAAAATAGACAGAAGAAGAGGATACCTCTCTGAATCTTTTTTTATTATTGAGTTCGAATCTCTGTTTCATTTTACAATAGATTTGATAACATATATATATCGATCCTCCCTTGCCTCTGACTTTTGTTTTGTTTACAAAGATAAGTTGCATTTAATGGATCTATTGTTGATTTGATTTGCTGTTCTGATATCATCTTTTTTATGTGTTTGTGGCCATATTTGGTGGTTGGAGCCGGTGAGGGGTGATCGTACGGCGGCGCGGGAATTCTGGTGGTGGTGCCACGTGCTGGGGAGGGTGGATAGCAATCAGTCAGATTTGATTCTGGTCGTTGGATCAGATTTGATCCAACGGCTAGGATCACTTAGGGCACGAACGGTCACGATCGCTTCTAGAGTGCATGGTAGTTGCTGGAGATGATAACATGTGGTGGCGCGTGCACGCCACGCGCGCGTGAAAGTCTAACAACCCCGGGAGTGAGCTGCACGCGCCAGATAGGGGAGTTTTTTTGATTGATCTCGGCCATTGGATCAAAATATGATCCAACGGCTCACAGCCGGCTGCACACAAAAGAAAATGGGTGTTAGGGTTTTTTATATCAAATATATTTTAGGGTTTTTGGGTATCAAAAGGGATTGGGCTGGCAGATTAGGCCTAATGTAATTATTTTTTGTGTTTTAATATGTAATGGACTGGACATTTATAAATATGGGTTTGGGTTTTAATAATATTTGGTCTATTATATATTAATATGTGATACATATATATATATACTAATAATACTAGCACATAATAATATTAATACCCTAATAATAATATTATTAATTCACATGCAACACACGTACATATACTTATATACATTAATGACATACACAATAATAATGATGCACATATAATAGACATAAATATATATTATAATAGACACATGTACATACATATATTACATGTAAGCCCAAATTAATATACATGCAATAGTAATGTATACTCAAAATAATAACAACACATGCATACCTTAATACCGATATTTATAACATTAATCTAATACATACACATGAACCCACATATACACATACTATCACTCGTACAAATAAACATTAATACACACATACTAATATATAATAATTATCATACTATTATAATATTTACAACCCGGACAAAAATGAGTGATTACAGATGCCCCTCTTTGCTTGTTCTTGTGAAACAAGTACAAAGTAAAGACCAAAAGCACTCATTTTTGTTCTACTTCCCTGTTCTTAGCCTTGCAATCACGAGTTCTTCTGGAACTTTCCGCTCTTCCTCGGCCAACTCTTCAAACTTAATCTCTTCAACGCCCCGATTCGTACTCGTCTTGACATTCGAAAAGAAAACTTGACATCATGCCCCAAAAGTCTTATTGATGGCCCGAAGGTCTTATCACCATGCCCAAAGGACTTACCGGTGGCCCGAAGTACTTATCATCATGCCCGAAGGCCTTACTGATGGCCCGAAAGACTTAAAATCTGGATTCACGCCGAAAATGGCTACCAATGTTTGTTAAAATCTGGATTCACGCCAAAATGGCTACCAATATCCCTTAAAATGATGCCCTAGTTCTTACCAGTCTTGACATCACAATAAGGTTAGCACCATGCCCGAAGGACTTACTAATGGCCCGAAGAACTTATCACTATTCCCGAAGGGCTTATCAGTGGCTCGAAGGGCTTACTGATGGCCCGAAGGACTTAAAATTTGGATTCACGCCGAAAATGGCTACCGATATAAATCTTCAATAAAATCTTCTTCTTCAACATGAAGTTGCAGATCAAAATCTTTGGAAATTTTCAAATATTTATTTAAACACAAGCAAAATGCCTTTCAATTATCATGACCCTATCTATATGATGCATGTAGTGTAAAAAAAATTTCTTCTTTTTATTTTATTTATTCTTGTCTTTCTTCTCTTCTTTTTTCCTTTTTTTCTTCTTTCTTTTTCTTCTTTTTCTTTCTTCTTTGCTTTCTTCTTTGTCTTTCTTCTCTTATTCTTTTTTCTTTTTTGTTCTTTTCTTTTTTTCTTTTTTTCTCTTCTTCTTTTTTTTCTCTTTTTTCTTTTTTTTTCTTCTTTTTCTTTTCTATTTTATTCTATTTTGAAATCTTATTCCATGAAAGGTCATTCTTCGGATTTCTTCATTTTATCTCTCTGCAGTACGCTCATTAATCTTTATTTTTACTTCATCAATCAAATACCCACGCTCTTATCTTTCGTGCGCGAGTAACTCCCTTCTTCTTCTTTGGGTCTCTACCCACTTTGCAAGTCTTTCTTCTAGTTCCCACTCTATCCTTAGGTAGGGACTTTTATCATTTTCTCGCCTCCACATTGCCCCATCCAATCTCTGGGCTAAACTACTTCTAAGTTCTTGACCCAACATTTAGAGTCTTGACCTGTCTCAACATTAGGGCGGGCGAAATGTCCCCAGGCCATGAACTTATTTTTGAAATCTAATCTTCTTATAGCGTCTGAGCGGTAACCAACTCTCGGTCCCTATATTTAATTCTCATTTAAAATTTTAACGAAAAGACAATCGTTTCCAAAAATAAACTTGGATAAAATGTCAAGCATCTTTGAAAATTAATGCTTGAGAAATATTATAGATATCTTAAAAATCAAAGTTTAGAAAAGAATGTCAAACATTTTTGAAAATTGATGTTTGGAAAGAAATATAATTCGAAAAAAAATCAAAAATTTTGAAAAAATAATGTTTGGATGATTAAAGATTCTAAATGCCAAACATTTTTGACAATTGATGTTTGGGATGAATATATTTCGAAAAAAAATCAAACATTTTTTACAATTGATGTTTGGGAGTAAATGACAAATGTGTAAAGAATTGCAATTTGAAAAAAATGCCCAATGCTTGGAGGAAGTACTCAAAGAATTAAAATTTGGAGAAAACATGCTCAAACATTTTCGAAAACTAATGCTTGGAACAAGTGGTAAATATGCATAAGTTTTTTTAGGGTTTAAACATTTTTTAAAACTAATGTTTAGTCGTACTAGCATAATTGTATGTTTAGAAAATCCGGTCTATGTCGGTGATGTAAGCATATGTATGGTCTCCCCTAGTCCATTTAGGCTTTCGAGAGGAACACTTCCTATACCTATTTTCTAGCCAATTTAAGATGGCTCTCTTGATCTCGCCATTCATTATGCCCCCGTCCTTATCTCATTTTGGGTGTCGATCAGGCACTTCGAGGTTTGGCGTTCCCTGAAGAAAGGTTAACCCTTATAGGCGGGACGTAATCTGAAGACCATCTCATTTAGATATCTATAAATGATAAAAATGGTCTTTGGAGGCTTGTACTGTAGACTATGTGTCATGCTTTTGCACTCGTTTAATCAGCATATGCTTGTATGAAGTATTTTCTTCTCTTTCGTTTGTCGGATCGCTCTAGACTGTCCGATTTTGGGTTTTCACCCTAGAGTTCATTTCCTTTCTCTATCTTCAAACCGATTTGGAATTTGGTCGGCCAAGTAATCAATCTTCTATAACTCTTCAAAATCGATGAAAGTGTTTGCATGAATCCTTTGGGATTTTTATTCTAGTCAAAACCTCCATCCTATACTTAACTTGCTTAGATAGGATACCATTTTCTCTTTATTTTCGAGATCGCTCTAAACTGTCCATTTTTCGGGTTTTCACCCTAGAGATCATTTCCATCTTCTGTATCTTCGGATCGATGTATTCTAGTCAATTTTGATGCCAACATGCTCAGGCAGATCACTCTTTTCTCTTTATTTTCTGGATTACTCTAAACTGCCCATTTTTGGGTTTTCACCCTAGAGGCCATTTCCATCTTCTATACCTTCTGACTGACTTGTTTTTTTGTCGGCATTAATGCTTGCTTTCTCGTTCAAAGGTGGTTGGTCTTCCAAAGTTCCTCAAAATTGAGATTTCCTGTAGTCTCCTACTTATTTATTCCATCTAAGCTTCATCCTTGTAATGTATTTTTTTCTTTTCTTTCTCTTTCTTTTATTTTTTTCTTCCCTTCTATTTTTTTCTATTTTTCTTTCCTCTCTTTTATTTTTTTCTTACTCTTTTTTTCTTTTTCATACTCTTTTTCCCTCTATTTTTAGGGCTTTTAGTCTCGAATTTCTTCTCTTTTATTGTATCTGTATTAACCCTTGATGTTATTTCTTCTTGGAAGCAGTCAATTATCCACAGTTCTCTTAAATTGTTGTTTATTGGCTGGTGACTTCTTCATGTGTCTTCTTTTATTGCACTGTTCGACTTAAATCGCTCACTCTTTATTGCTTCAGTTCTCTACCTGACATTTGTTCTTTGCTTGGTTTGCTTGCTGATCCTAATACTGTCTTCGATTACTTCTCTTTGGTGATTCCATGGTCTTTGTATCCAATATTTGTTGCCTCATTTCTTTTTTCTTGGCAGGTGGAAGAGTACCATTTGTCATCTCGTTCATAGACATTGAGAAAATCTTTAGGGGGATAGAAGTTTAGGGTCAACACTCGACTCAGGAAACTTAAACGACAAGTACATGAGAGGCGAATTTTCCTAAAATGGGAACTGCCCATTATCTAAACACTCATTTTTTCTTCTGTCAGCCTAAACGAACTAGTGGATGCTTACATTCACAATATCCCTTACGGTATTCAATATAAACAGTTTAGAATTGACTTGTGAATCTAAATTGAAAGGTATGTTTATATTGGAAATTTAATGACATTAACAAAATGGTATGTTATTGTATGATTTTTTTATGAATATGTGTATGCGTATGGGAGAACAAAAACTGCCCCCGTAACAATGAATGAGAAAAATCAAAGAATGACAAAGCAAAAATATTTTCTAAATACGATTTTCAAAAATAATTAGACATGTGTCTTTAAAATATTCCCACTGCTTTTGGGCTTAAGCCATAGGCTTTTTCAATATACATTTCAAAAGGAAAAGAACAAAATACAATGAATCAAACTGCCATTTTTGCAAAACAATGAGATATCCAAGCATAGGGACCATTTCATTCCAGCCTACTTGTATTGATGCAGATTTACCCCAATTCTTACGCCCTTCATTGCCAGATTAAATCTTCTGTCAGGACCTCTTCGTTGACTAGCTTCTTGATTTCTTCCAGCAACGGTTGTCACTTCTTAGTAGGATGCCCTGGTGTACCCATATGGAAATCATATGTGTTGCTCGGGTCGAAACTATGGACAGATGAATTAGGCATAATCTTCATCGGTCTGGGAATAATGTGGCGACCTTTAACTAAATGAGGAAATATATCCGAAATGAATACCCCAAATACCTCTAAATCTGCACTTGTTCGAGGAACTTTTCTTGATGGCTCAGAGGTATCAGCGGGCCTTCTTCTTTTGCGATTATGCGTGCTTTGGAAAAGGCACTCATTTATCTCTTTGTTTCTTTCATTTCCTCATTGGTTTAGTCCTTAAACTTAGACCCTATTTTTTCTTCTTGGATCGCATACTCTATTCTTTCTCCAATTGACACGAAGTCCTCAAATCTGCTTCTTGACTTCTCGAGAATTATATCGAAGAAGGAAATGGGAAGCGTAGCATGAAATATGAGAGTTATTTCCTCTTTAGTTATGGGAGGCTAGACCTGTGCTGCTAGACTCCGCCACCTCAAAGCATAATCCTTGAAGCTCTCATTTGATCTCATTTTCGTGCTCTAAAGAAACTGTCAACTTGGAGCTAAGTCTAAGGCATATCTATATTGACTTACAAAGGCGTTGGCTAAATCATCCCAAAACCGGATCTGATTTTTGCTCAATTGGTTGTACCAAATTGTAGGGGGTCCTACCAAACTATCAAGAAAGTAGTGGATCAATAGCTTTTTGTTCTTTATGTAGCCCTCCATCTCTTTGCAGAACATGGTCAAATGAACATTCGGACAGCTGGTGCCATCATACTGCATAAATCTAGGAGCCTTGAAATCTGGAGGAATGACCAAGTCAGGGACTAGACAAAAATCTCTTGCATTGAAAGCATTTATTTTTTCCTTCTTCTTGAGCTCTCTCTTAACTCTATCATCTAATTGATCCAGTCTTTGTTCCATCTTTTTTCCAATTGGTTTTCGGATACTGCCACTGAACCCGTAAATTTTATTATTATTCCATTGATGCATGAAATGCATCATAAATGTCTAAAATGTAAAAACAAACAACAATCATGACTATAAAAATGAGTGTAAAATGAAGTGTTGGTTTATTAATAGTCCCTTATGAGGACTTTCATTGAAGGAATAGAGTCTGTTGTAAAAAAGATTGACAATATTCTACAGGCGTCTGTTAGCCATTCTTCTTGAAGCAAAATGCGTACTCGGTGCCCTACTTTCGTTTTCCCTATTTGCTCCGTGCTTAGATTGTTTCCAACCGTAGCATTATCAATCTTTGTACATTACTGAACATCTTTCCATTTATAAAAAATCCTCTAATATGGAATATTTTTGAATCAACGAAATGCAAACATGAATGCAATAAGGTATTACTCGCAAAGTGATCATCGTAGAAAGACTTTCATTGAACAAAAAGGCTTGTTACATCAGATTTCAGTCTTGTAAACTTTACAAATACTGATGAGCCCTAGCTCCTAACTTTTGGACCTCGTCCAACAAACGAGCTATCTTCAATTCATGGTCCAGTGCTGGATTCATATTTTGGCTCAAAGGCATAGCTGTGTTGGCCACATCTGCTATTTGTTGAGCTACTATATGCGTTTGAGCGATGACATTCTTCATATCCTCGTCTCTCTCTTGTATTTCTCACTCGGCTTTTCGTAGTTGGAGGGTTACCTGCTCAATGCTTTCATAGCCAATATGCTTGAAGGCTTCGGCATGAATCTTGCTCGTACGTAGAAAAGTCCTTAGTTCCTTTATTTGTTCCTTAAGCATTGCGTTCTCCGTTTGAAATGTGCAGAGTTTATTCTCACTCTGCTGCATGCCCGACTTCAGAATCTCGTTCATATTTAGACTGTCTTCTAACTCATTCTTGAGACTGTTGCGCTGGCTCTCGGCTTTCTTTAACTTTTGTGACAATAATCGGGCTTTATTTTCACTAGTCATGCATCTCTGCTTCTAATGCCCTAAATCGTTCTTCAGTTGTAGGATACTATTATTCCATTCTTCCAGAGTGTTACACAAACCAACATTCTGGAGCATGCAGTGTAGCTTCTGATGTTCATCTCGTAGACTCTTCAATTTCTTGCTTAAATCGTCTCTATCATGCATGAGCTGGTTATATTCAAATGAAAGCCCTTCTTCTGGGATGCCCCTATCTTCGGTCTCAAACTTTAACTCGCTTTCATTCAACCCTTACCCCGGGTCCTGGCTTTTCTTCGAATTTGCCCCTCGTGTGATCACTGGCTCACTGTAAAATATGGGTATTCCATCTTCGAAAGTCAATGCTCCCATAATGACAAGATCCGTAACTTGATTCTTCAAAGCCTCACAATTCTCTATATTATGCCCTGAACCTCCTAAGTGGTAACCGCACTTGGCTCGGCTGTTGTAACCTTTCGGATAAGGTGGTTCTTTCGGCACCGAATGAACATGGGTGATAAGGTTCCTTTCAATGAGCATTGAAAGCAACTTGATATACCTCACAGGCTTCGGGATATACTTCTTCATATTATCGGTTTCTCGGGTTTCTTCTGGACTTATCTCTATTTTTTGGGAGCTTGACTTAGATGCACCTCCCACTGATTGGTTGACGCGAATCACAAAAGGGTTCGACTGGTCGTATTTACCGATGTTACTTTGCCTGGGAGCAGGATTCTGACTATCGGTACCTTCATTCTCGTTCTTGGCTGACTCTTTTTCTGGCTTTATAGACCCATTGCCTTTAGCCATAGCGGTCATCATACTCATCATATCGGCCATTTGTTTCTTCAGTTCTCGTACTTCATCTCGTTCATCTTCAATACGAGTATTAGTTACCTTATCTTGCTCAAACTCTTCAGATGATTCACCCTTTCGATTCTTCTGGCAATACTCGGGATTTGCTCGGTTTATCTGAATACGAGACCTCTTGTCCATTATGGCTGCCTTCTACCATGACGGTCACTTGCGAAATAAATACCTTTATGATATGAAAAATGTGATGCCCAAAAGGATGAAAGAAAGGCAACCATGAAAAAAAAATTGTGTCAGTTTGAAAAGAATAATCTAAACAATTGATTAATAAACAGAACCAGTGGAGCTCCAATAACTTCCATAGGCGAGTCAATACCCATACCTTTCATAATCGATTCAACAACCTTAGCACCTGTAATTGGGTCAATGTCTATTGTTGAAGAGGGATCAATGCACTTTATCGGTGCCAAAACTCCTTGAGTTTGGTTATCTGACCCAACATGATCCATTTTACAGTTACTGACTATAACTTCACCACTCACTGAATTAATCTCAAATTTCATATTCGAACTACCAAAATTCACACCAATATTTTTACCGTCTTTAACTTCGTCATTTTGTACAAGCATTTCATCAAACACATTGTCTTCACCCGTGACTTTTAAAAGCTTTTAGTTTTTGGCTCAGCCATATATGTCGACTGTAGGTCATTACAAAACTGAATTTCCTTATGACAGCAACCATCATAAATGTTGCGACCCTGAAGAGAAGATACAATCCAGATAGCGTTCTGGCGTGTCTGATATTGGACCAGGACTTGAATTTCAACTGACTTCTGACAATTTCATAACGTGAGAATACTTGATATAATGCTTCCATAGTGATAGGACAAGGCACACGACGGATGGTTACCAAGAGGATTCGACTCGTCAAACTTTCTAACAAAAGTTTGAATTTTTCACAAAGTTCAGACCAAGACGATTGGTGATCGTCAACCATGGCCGGGACCAATGGCATCTGATGCTTTTGTAACAATTAAAATCACAATAACAGAATTAAATGAGTAGACGAGAAGAACAAAAGACTTAAGATGAGAAAAGAAGCAGAATAGCCAAGAAAAGAACGGCTAGAACATTTTCATTGGTTTCTCAGATACGATTGAGGGAAGAGAAAACACACCCTTTTAACCCTACAGACAAAATGCAATGTTTCAGACAAACAATAAAAACAATTAATTACAGAATCAAATCATAAATTCAAAATTATTTATAAACTCGCCCGTTATATTGACCCTAAGATTAAAAAGGAAATAAAACAATAGCAAATCGGATCGGATAAAGCATGAATTTTAAAAGGAATAATGGCACAAATGGCGTCTGTACTTTGTCATTTTTGTTAATGTGGTGCCTAAAGTTTACAAATGCTCAATGTTTCTCTATACTTTGCTTCCGTGTTTTAAACTACCCCTAAGACTAATGGAGTTAAGTGATGATGTGGCAGGGACACACGGCATTCTCGTATGATGTCATGTGTCATTTTTTAAGAAAAAATTTAAAAATAGAAGATTTTAAAATAATTTGACCCTTTTATTTGTATATCAAAAGATAAAATAAAAGAAAATGAAGGGCTTAAGATAATTTTATCTTTTTCTCACCTACAACTCTTTTTTTTCTCCACCGCTACCTTTTTCCTTTCACTTTTAACTCTTATTCTCCATCACTATCGATGTTTACTCGATTTAATTTACAGTTGGTATCATAGTCGATACTACTACTTTCGGTGCCCCAAACATTTTCCCTCTTTAATTGAATTTAATCTAAATGAATCAAAAATTTAGAGCCCAAAATGGGTCCTGAATCAAGCTCCGCAACAATAACATTGCCGATGGCGCCATCCCCAAGTGAAAAATGAAGCAAATATCTCGAAATTGAGGTTTATCTTGACAATCTCTATTTCGTTTGTTTTTAAGTTATAGACCCCTAAATCAATCGAGGTTTTCTTTTTCTTCTTATTTTGTTTTATTTCGTTTGTTTTTAAAATACTTAAATTTTTAATTCCTATTTAATTCTATCGTATTAAATATTCATAGTGTAGAAAGTTTGATTCTAAGAACTTGGGCAATGTCCTTTCATTAAGGATTGGAATCTTTGGCTTCCCATCACCAATATTCACTGGTTGAGCCATGTCATATTTCCAGTATTTTCAAACTAAAAAGAAAAACACACATCTAGCTGCTCTTCATCTTTTTCCTATTTTTTCTTAGCCGCTCGAGATTCTTTCCCTTAGCATCTCAAGTTTTGTTTTGTAGCCGACGGCAACACTGGTTTTATTGCCGGTTGTCGATCGCATGATCTATTTTTATTTTTTTGTTTAATTTTTAATAAAATAATTTTGTCTTTGTGACTCGATTTTTCTGCCTTTATGGCACGTTTATCTTTGTCTATTGGCATGTTTATCTGTCTTTTGACATGTTTTTTTCTACTCTTTCGGTCGTTTTGGTTGTTCTTTATTTTATGTTTTTATCAGAGTTGAATTTGACAACGCCACGACTGATCAAGATGACGCTTATTTGTAATCTTGTTGATCTTCCCTGTTTTGGACTTTCGATTTAAATTAGATATGCGGTTTGCGCTTGTGAAGAGTTTCTCACGGTGCTCGGCTCTAATTTGCATTTTCTCGGTAGTCTATCAATAGCTTCATCCCCTTTTGTAGTTCGTTTTGCCGATGCAGTCAGGTTTTGTATTTATTTTTCGATCAAGTATTTGGATGGGTTTATAACCTTTTCATGTATGGTTCATGTCTAATTTAAAGTGGCTAATTTTAGGAGAATGTCCAAATTATGTATTTAATTTACAACGATAGTTTATAAACTCTTATTGTAATTTTGAGTTTTTTCTTGTTAATAAAACTAATGGCTTCTTTTTTTAAAAAAAATACATATCAGTAAAACATTAGCACTACTCAAAAAATAAAGAAAGTTTATACAATTTTTTTTTCAGTCATCCGCAAGGCAAAAGTTTATATTTTGTTTAGAGAACTTTCATCTATTGAAAAATATTAGTGGATGAATCAAAACGAAGCCTATTTTATATTAAGAAAAATAAAAAAAATATTGCAATGGCGATTTCATCATATACCCACGATAATTGTGAGTTTGGTGACGGAATAGTAAGCAAAATCGATGGAAAAAATCGAGACAGTGAAGAAGAAGAATTGCAGGTGAGAGAGGTATAGTCTAATTTAATCTAAAAAAATAAAGATAAAATTATCTTTAAGTCTTTTATTTTTTTATTTTATCTTTTGGCATAAAAAATAAAAAGATCAAATTATTTCAAAATTCTCTGATTTTTTTTTTTTTTTAAAATAACATGTGATAACATATGAGAGTGTTACATACCCCTGCAACGTCATTACTTAACGTCGTTAGTCTCATGAGACATCTTAATGGACGGAAGCAAAGTATAAAAGATACATTGAAGGTTTAGGCAAACTTTAGGCACCACATTGACAAAGTGATAAAATACAGGGGGCATTTATACTATTATACCATTTAAAAAAATCCGTTTTGGATCCGATAGGCCGTCTATTGGACAAAGGACAGTTTCATTCGCCGAAACCTAGTCTATAGCAAAACATCAGTTCCTTTCACTCCTAATCGACGAGAGCGAAGCCACAATGGAGAAGACAGAGGATAAGAACCAGCAGCAAGAAGAGGAACAAGTGGTGAATCCATGGGAAGTATCGGCCAAAGACGGCGGAAAGATCGATTACGATAAGCTCATCGACAAATTCGGTTGCCAAAGGCTAGATCAATTCTTTGTCGACCGCGTCCAGCGCCTCACTTCTCGTCCTCCTCATGTATTCCTCCGCCGTGGCGTTTTCTTTGCGCATCGGGATTTCAATGACATTTTGGACGCCTACGAGCGAGGGGAGAAGTTTTATTTGTATACCGGTCGTGGACCTTCTTCTGAAGCTTTGCATTTGGGACATTTGATTCCTTTTATGTTTACCAAGTAACTTCTTTTTTTCCCGTTTTCTTAGTTAATTAGTTGGTATGGATGCAAAATGAAGTGAAATTTGTACAATTAGTAACAATTTTATGAATTGATGGGTCAAATGAACTATGATTCAAATGAATATTCACATAGAAACAGTTCTGAATGAGTAACAACTAAAATTCTACGAGTTTAGTCCTTTTAGATTGATTTCAGTTGTTATTTCATCTGCCATTTCTTAAATGGGGAAATTTTTTTATTGGAAGCTTACTCAAAGGTTATAGTAATTACTCCTAAATACATGGGGTTTAATTGCTTTTGTGGTCTTGGATAGAATAAGAAGGAAAATAAATGTTGTTTTATGTTTCTGAGTGTTGGTCGTATACTTAATTCTATAAACTTTGGTCAATGCTTGATGTTTCTTGCAGATACCTTCAAGATGCCTTCAAAGTCCCTCTTGTTATACAACTGACTGATGACGAGAAGTGTATGTGGAAAAATCTTTCTGTGGAGGAGAGCCAAAGACTAGCCCGTGAGAATGCTAAAGATATCATTGCTTGTGGTTTTGACATATCAAAGACATTCATATTCTCAGACTTTGATTATGTCGGAGGGTAAGGAAACACCAGAAGATTTGTGAAGCTTTTCTCTTTAACATCTTCTTGGACCAGCAGTTGGGGCTAATTATAATTTTTTTAACGTTTTGATTCGCAGTGCCTTCTATAAAAATATGGTGAAAGTTGCCAAGTGTGTCACATACAACAAGGTTCTATTTGGATTCTTTGTGAGTTGAAGAGCCTTTGACCTTATTGCTTGAGTAACTATATTCCGTTCTGGTGATATTTAGGTTGTTGGCATATTTGGATTCACTGGTGAGGATCATATTGGAAAAGTTAGCTTTCCACCCGTGCAGGTATATATCTTTGCTCCAGCGTTTACCCGTTTTGTGATGACTGCTGTGTCAGTGATGTTATTTTAAATTCCAGTGCTTTATACTGTTTCTTTTGTTTTGACGTGAGCTTCAGATGTTCATGATTATATATTCTTTAAATTTTGGCTATTGGCCACTTACAGGTAGGGTTGGACGTTCGATCGAGTCGAGTCAAAAAATTTTGAGATATTCAAGTTTACAAGTCCTATTTTACGATTCAAACTTTATTTGAAATTTTTTCGAATCGAGTCAAGTTTAGAGTTTTTGTACAAATTTAATTGTAATTATTTATAATGTTGTAATATATATTGATTCCAACTATAACGACTTTCTATATCCATATACGATATGCATATATATTTATTCATATTTTCACATATGATATACAATATTATAGACAACATATGAGACAGAATTGACAGACTCGACTCGAATTTAAAAAGTGATCAACTAATTAATAAAATTTTCGAGTTATTCGAATTTCCATTTCATAACTCAAACTTTATTTGAAATTTTTTCGAGTCGAGTTTATGAAATTACGAGTCGAGTTAAAAAGAGTTTTTTTTCGCGTCGAGTCGAATAATTCTGTTTTTTCAAGTCGAGTTGAGTTTTGCTCACCCCTATTTACAGGGAAATCTAATTGCTGACTTAGTCTTTTTTAACTTTTTTGTATCAAATATATGCCTGTGTTGATGGTTGTGCTTATATTCTGTTGTTGCAGGCTGTTCCATCGTTTCCCTCATCATTCCCACATCTATTCTCCGGAAAGGATGATCTACGTTGTCTAATTCCATGTGCAATAGACCAGGTTCAGTGTTTTGGTTAGGTTCTGCTAATTTTTATCATATAATGACAGCATATTAACTTTTACTTCAAATTATAGTTAAAGTGTATATGAAATGTTAGTTCTTTGTTTTCTGTATTGTTCCATGCACGTTACTTTGGCTCACAGTAGCTTGCGAACTCTATCAATATACTACAAATGCCTTTCATTTGTGAAACATTTATAATTGGTGCAAGGTTCGTTGTTGGGTCTTTTGGCCTTGTTGCTATGCAACTTAAAGGAGGCCTTGAGTAATTCTGAAATTTGTCAAAATTTATTATTCAATTATCTGTATACAATCAGTATAAACTAATGATTACCTTGTCAATCCTTTCCCTCGGGATTTTTCTCTCTACCTCTTGTTTGTCTGCAGGTATATTTTTTCTTTTTTTAAAAATCTTTTGTTGCTGTTGCTCAGGATCCATATTTCAGAATGACACGAGATGTTGCTCCTCGTATAGGGTACCATAAGCCTGCATTGATTGAATCATTGTTCTTCCCTGCTCTTCAGGTATTCTTTGTAGGCATAGAAACATTATTAGGATAATATCATACATAATTCATCATAAGTTTGTGTCTACTGGTAAAGATCTGTTATTGACAATCGGATTATTTCCTGTATCATATTGTTTGCACATTATATTATAGCCTATAACTTCGCAAACAAAGGCTGTTGCATATATGTGGCCAAATTTTGATATTGTACACATCTATTTTTGGTTTGAATTGCTTTATTTTTCCATTTCTTATTTGCTTTTGATAGGTCATAGAAGTTCAACGGTTTGTTCAGTTATTGTACAATTTTAACTTTTAAGCAAAGAAACATTCACTATAGCTTCTTTTTATTCATAAAGCAATCTTGACTTGTTTTACTCTGAACTGCTTCATTTGATTATTTTTTCCTTTGACATTTCATTTGAGGCTGGAAGCTTAAAAGATGCATATACTCTACATTATGATTCTGTATTTGCTGGAAAAATATTCATGTTTCAAGTTCTGCTTGCATATGGTAGAGGTTTTTGTTGCTAGGAGGCTCATCATGGAATATTTGTCAGCGTACTACAGTCTAGTATTTTTTTGTTAACCATTTAGTTGACTTTAAATGTGCTTTTCAATGGGATACATCAGAAATGAACTTTGTCATCAATATTGAATTTGATCTCATGTTCATTCCAAAATATACTACATTTGCCTTTATAGATTCATATACTTATAATCACTCTCTAGTTTAACAATAGCCACGTAATCTCAGGGAGAAAATGGGAAAATGTCAGCTAGTGATCCAAATTCAGCAATTTACGTGACTGATTCTGCAAAGGACATCAAATACAAGGTAGGTTCATGAAATTTCTCATCATTCTGATTGGCTACTTTCTTTCTAGACACCAAGGGTACATGTTTGACCTTATCCAACTTGTTAGTGTGACTGGTAGACCTTTCAATTTTTTTGTGATGGGAAGCTTACCCAATTCTCCTTGAACTAAAATTGATGCATCTTGAGCCTCATGGATATGCCAAATGACTTTTTTACATCCTCATGGTTCATTAAAGAAGTTTAGTAATATTTTACAGACGAGCTTTTAATTATTTTATTATTTCTGTTCACTTATTCTCAAACCCTTGTTACAAGACTGTCAATCCAATTTGATATTGGCTCTTGTGTACTTTTTCTGATTAACATGTTGCAACTGGATCAATACATCCTTTAGATTAGATCCGCTGTACTTGTGCTTGTTTCTTGCTTTATTTTAGCTCCGTTAATTTCCTAGCAATTTTAAGTGGTCTTAGGGCTTTTGTCCCATATAATGTGCGTACTTGTTGCACGTATTTTATAACTGGAGGAGTCAATACAAGTTTAGGGCAAGGTGAAATTTCTATCAAATAGATTACAATTAATTTCTTGATTGCATTTGTCTTTAGGTAAACAAGCATGCTTTCACTGGTGGGCAAGAATCCATCGAAAAACACAGACAATATGGAGCAAATCTTGAGGTAATGAATTTGTTGTTTCTTTGTTGACATATTAGATGCTTTTTTATCAGTTAAGTTTCTGTTTGTGATGCTACTACCATTCGAGGAGGAGGATTTTGATTTCCTCATTAGCTGCCTGGAAAATGCACACACAGTCATCCATACAGATCCAAATGCGCATGCATTCTCACAAATATGTAGGTCCTTGTTTAGCTTTGCTGAAGCCGTTGATATTCTGGTTTCCTTCTTTCTTCTGGGCTGGAATTAGTGGATGTATGCGTTTGTCTATGCTTGTATGCATCTATTGAGATGCTCAATTAGGGTTAATCTTTGCAGAAGATAATAGCATTTTGGTTTCCTTCGTTTTTAGTATTCCTTTTTTTTCTTTCTTTCATCGCTAGTATGCAACTGAAATACTGAATTTGTTTGTTTCAGGTAGATATCCCAATCAAGTATCTTAACTTTTTCCTTGAGGATGATGCTGAACTCGAGCACATAAAGAAGGTAAGCTTGCTGCCTTGATCAGTTTTATCGTTGTTCCCGTAACTGTCGGGTTCTTTTTGTTTCGTGGTATTTTATATTCTCCTCATCACTTGTCAGGAGTATGGTGCTGGACGCATGCTTACAGGTGAGGTGAAAAAGCGACTCACTGAAGTTTTGACTGAACTAGTAGAAAGACATCGAAGGGCCCGAGCAGCAGTAACAGATGAGGTAAGGTTCTCGAACAACCCCACCGATATATCATGGATCTTCTAATCCCAAAAATAATCGAGACCATGAACTGATGGGGAATTAATTTGTTATCTTTGTTCCAGATGGTGGATGCATTTATGGCAGTGAGACCCCTTCCCAATATGTTTGATTGAATTAGTAAAAATACCAGGTAATGAAAAGGAATTTATTGTGGAAGAACACAACTTTGGGTATTGTTAGACTTGTATACCCTTGCTAGATTTTGTAAATTACTGAATTTAGCTTTGGGGAGAGTGTATTTTGTGGTGCAATGCTAGGGGCTAAGTTGAAGTTCAATGTCCGAAGTCTAGAAATACAGTGAAGGGAGAGGAATTTACGAAATTGATTTACTGACTGTACAATTTTGATTCATTTGCCACTGCAAAATTTTATTTTTGACCAAACTTATCCTTATGACGGAACTCGTTATGACTGCTGATTAAAGATAATGATTAATTTGAATTTAATACATTCTTTTTAATAATTTAAAAGAAAAACCGTAATATTTTTCTAAATATCAACTCAAGTATCACATTCTCGATCACTTCATTGGACATATCTAGTTCAATTTTTAAAAATTACACAGGATAACATAAAAAATTTGTATTTTTTTTAGTTTAAACATTGATATCCGATTCATTAGTTGACTAATCTTGATTTCGTTTTACAGATGTTCAATATGGAAACAATTATCTCAACCTAATTTTCTTCATTCACAATGTTAATATTTAAATTTCTAACATTGTTTATCATTCACAATGTTAAAATTCAAGCTTTTAAACTAGATTAAGAGACCTAGCATCTCATTTTGTTATACCGCATCTCATTTTGTTATACCATCTGATTGGTATGAGAAGGATGAATTTCGAAAGATCATGAATTAATAAAAATGAAACCAAATAATATGTATTAAGTTTTAGAATAATAATCACTACTAATTGCAATAATATTAATTAATAAATGAATAAAGCCGATGATCCCCTCCTAACTAGTATTGACATTAGTATAGAAACAAATTGAGTAATGATAAAAGCTTGGGGGGGTGGGGTCAATGGTGGATCCAATTTCTCCTTTTTTCTAATACCCAACTTCTGCTAAATTACTATTAACCGGTAAGAACAATTGTGTGCAAACCATGGACATTACAACCAAATAAATAAACAAAACAAGCATCTAGCCTATCAAATATCGTTGCCAAGTTGATTTCTAGACAACAATATGGTACAGAACCAAGTCCCCACAATGTCAAAAATATATATGATCTTTGTTCCCTTCATCAAAACTTATTCTACCATAGAATCCACTGAAGCTCCAATGGCAGGCTTATAACCCTTCTTTTTTCCTGTATCACAATGAGTGAAATAACTTCGATGAATATTTATTCGAAAAAGAAAGAATCTTGAACCCCAAACTAAAAATTATAAAACAAAGCACAACACGTTGGCACCATGGACTCTTCGGGTTTTTAAATACTTGTGTTCGAAACGGTATTGAAACATAGATATGGATATATGATTTCCCAAATATATAGAAATTTTTTCAAAAAAGAATAGCAAATCCATGTTGGAAACAAACTCGAATCCAAGGGTACCCCAAATCCAGGTAACATTAGAA
The DNA here is from genome assembly GCA_019671005.1 of Hibiscus mutabilis. Classification (NCBI taxonomy): domain Eukaryota; kingdom Viridiplantae; phylum Streptophyta; class Magnoliopsida; order Malvales; family Malvaceae; genus Hibiscus; species Hibiscus mutabilis. Next base: position 9,432,645 of record CM033733.1, on the reverse strand, counting down.
GTGACAAAGCATTTTTAACCTTTTCGCTTTAGGCGATTGAGCTTCAAATTCTTCTTGACGTGGAATTTTGTTGAAGCTTTGTTGGTGGTATCTTGGGATGTGCCTGTATTTAGGAAGCAGATTGAAATTTAAAATGCAAATCAGAGGTAATCATCCACTAAACTGACCTTAACATTGCTTTTCTTAAAGAATAAATCCCAGTTTCAAGGAGCATTTAACTTGCAATTATTTTCTCTACAATTATCCAATCACAAAAACTTATGTAAAGATCCGTGAAATGCTTTTGCAGATCAGAATTGAGGTAATTTATCAAACAGCTTTTAGATTAGCTTATAAGCTTATGAGTACTCAAATCCAGTTCATCAAGCAACGCCTAACTCAAATTAGTAAAATTTAGCAGAGTAATTGAGGTTTTTGAGCCACAAAAGAAGAATAAAATCAACCACTAAATTGAAAATTGGGAAAAAAGAAATTCCAAATTAAAAATACCTTCAGCAGCAACCATTTCCACATCTTCCATGCTCACCAAACCCTTTTGCTCCTGTCATTCATACAAAGAAAAAAAAAACCCAGATAATTATTTCCAAATAGAACCCGAAGACTCCATTAAAACAAAGAACCCATAAAAAATAACAGGAAAAAGAGAATGGAATAAAATCAATGAAAATACCCTGCGCCATTTTTTGAGAAGCTTGCGTTTACGTTTGCCGGAGATGGAGAGTGAATCGGATTTGTTCTTAAGCTTCTTAGTTGAAGGGTCGCCATGGATTGATCTCTTTCTCTCCGCTCTTTGTGCTCTCTTCTGCTTCTGAACCACGTTGAAACACTTCTTCGCCATTCTTTCTTTCTACCAAAACCCTAAAACTCGTTTGGATTTTTTCTCCAACTATAAAAGAGTTTATCGTAGTAACTTTACGTAGCGAATTTAGGAAATTTTATTTGGGCTCATGGGCCCATTAATTCGAGTTTAAGGTTTAAAACATAAATATTTGTATAATTAAGAGAAAAAAAAACTTATGTAACATATAAGTATGGGTTTAAATTTAATACACAGGTCGTGTAAAATTTATTTTACACACGTCTACTTATTTATACTATAAATCAAAATTAAATCTAAAGGCCTAAAAAAATTAAACCTTAAACTCTAAATTCTAAATACTAACCAACAATCTAAAACCTTAAACTCTAAACCCTAAACTAAACCTCTAACCCCCTACAACTAAAAAACTTGTGTAAATTAAAGTTTACACAGTTTATATATTAAAAATTTTCTCTATAAGTATATTTTGACAAAAATATATATTTTAAGTACATATTTAACTTTTTTTGTTAAACCATTGATTATCGACTCACTGGTCGATTAATTCAGATCAAATTTTACAGAAGTCCATTATGAAGCTATCCTCTCAACCCAATTTTTTTGTTTATATTGTCATGATTAAAACTCCTTACCTTGCTTAAGAAATCTAGTGTCTTATCATACAGACTAATTATAACTGCTTAACTTTAACGAAAAAAAATACTTTGAGCACTTAAATAAAAAAAGTGGTATACTTTAAGTACATACTTTGTCTAAAAAATATTTTAAGTATCTAGATAAAAAAATAATATACTTTAAGTACTTATTTGTGATATAAACCTTACGAAAAAACCAAAAAACATATATTTATACATATATTTGAAAAAAAAATGAGAATGAACCAAAACACAATTTAGAAAACCCAAATATCTAGTTTCAAAAATAATAATAATAATACAATTTTCCAGTTTCCACTTTTAAGTTTTTTACTGGTTCCCCACTTTGGAACATTACCACCCACACTTTGGAACATAAACTAAAACATCAATTCAGATTAAAGGGGAACAATATCAGATTATGATCTGAAACTTATTGACAACATCCAAATACCATTTTCTTAAAAAGATGCACGCACACAAGCTATTCTTTAAGATGAATACAATAACATTATTCATCGAGAACAAAGTCAAAAGATTGGATTCTCGGATTACTCTGCCTTAGTGGGTTGCCATGATTGGTACCTTGTCCAGTCTCTCTGACCCGGATTAAGTGCATGCCCTTTCGAATGGTAGATGAACTCACTACCCTTGCCAGATAAGTTTTCCTTGTGCTCAACCCCATACCTCTTGGGTTTTAGCATCAAAACCTGCAAAAACAAGAAAAATATTAAAAAAATTGAAGCACATAGTTGTAAGCCAACATGGTGAAAACGGACTTGCCTCGTCACCGGTGTGATCGGTTATGCAGTGAAGCCAACCATGCCATTCCGGTGGTACCTGAGAAGCATCATAACGCTCCTTTTTCGCGTATTCAACCCACCTGTGTCTTCCTACAAATGCCATGAATAGTATTGCTATAGGTAAATACATCCATATGCACGGACGTAAGATACGGAAATATGAAAACCAATAATCTCAAGAATACAGCTGAAGGGAAAATCTTGTAGATTTTAAGTGCATAAAAGATCAAACATGCAAAATTCAAATCATCCAAATTTTCTTCTAGCATTCTCGACATGTACATCATATAAAAAAGAGAGGAAGTCCAACCAATTTGGGTATCTCCAAGCTTCTCATAATACTTATTGCCGAACTTATCAACACCCACAAGCGTTGCCCCTATGCCATGGATTTTGGTTTGCCTGGATCGATCAATCAATCAATCAAACTACTATCATAGATGAAATATATAATAATGATGAATATATCCAAAATAAATCCAGTCTCGTGCGTTATTTATATGTAAGAAAAAGTGATACAGAACTCCTGAGGTTTGAGGAGCCAGAAGAATAAAAAACAAATCCTTATATTGTAAATATATCTATATATATTGTATCTACACTAGATAGCCTTCCCTCACAATTATATACTGTCATATTCATTTGCTACCGTAAAGGGTAAACAAAGTAATTGTCATAAAAATTGCATATGCCATTCAATCCCCACTGGTTCAACTCACAAGCAATGCTTCTTGACTTTGCATTGCAGCAAACAAATATGAAAAATGAGACCCGCAAATCAAAGAGATTAATTAGAATTCTGAGTTTTGTCACGAAAATCAACAAATAAATCTAGAGTCTAGACAGAAAAAAAGTGAGACAAAGGTTGATATGAAGAACAATGTACAGCCCAATATGTCCAACTTAAGGACAATGAACTGCTACAGAAGAAGAATGATAGCTAGTTAAGTTGCCAATATAGACACGGCCAACATAAATGTAGTTGTGCAAAGGCAACCTAAGATGCCACTTTCTTTGAAAGACCACCAGAGCATGTTAAACTCATAGAAGAACTCAAGAGTTCCAGCCCGTGCCCTTTGGGGGGGGGGGGGGAGCAGAATTGATATAATTTCTTTAGGCTTCATGGATGGATGAAAGTAACATGTCAGTGCAAGTCGTATAAGGTACATAAGGTTTATATGAAGATTGATTAACAAGAGAATATGTGCAGCTTAAGGACAATGAAACAGCAACAGAAGAAGAATGATGCTAGTTGATATACAAATATATATGTAGTATGTGCCGATGTGGGCAGAGGCAACATAATATGTCACTTTCAATGAAACGCCACCAAAGCAAATGTCTCTAAATACAGCACGTCAAACTGATAAAAGAGCTAAAGAGTTTCAGCAAATGTCTTTGAGGTGGGAAAGTAAGACTTTATCTAATTTCTTGAGGCTATACAGGATGGACAAAAACATCAAGAGATGTACAATAAGTACTGAAGGTTTAAGAGCAGACACTGGAAAATGCTGCAAACATTTTATAATTCTCACAAGGTTCCAAAGAGCCAAGGGGCAATATCACGCCAAGAGTTTGGACCTGATTGTATTTAATAGTAACTAATGAAATAGTGAATCGTAGTTAAAAAGCAGCAAAAACCATGGCAATTTTCTTTATTGTCAATGACAAAAGTTTACTAAAAACAGTGCATACCACTCGTCGCCTAACTTGAATTCAAGTCTGTGTTCAAAACTTCAACACAAGCAATAAAAATACTAAGGGAAAAAATCATTTTTACCGTCATATGTGCAGTACCATCAATTAGACCAAGGGAGCTGGGGTTTAAATCCTAATATTTCTAAAATCTCAAAAGCTAAAAGAAAATCATTAACATCGTTTATCAGTGAATCAGTATCTAATTACATAATCTTTTCCCCCCTTTATCATTACCCAACAAACACTAAATGTCTTTGCAAGTGGTAGATTTTAGAATCATTAAATCAGAAACATCTCATTGAAGCTGGATAATATCCCCAGATCCATTTCTTTTTCTCCCCAAATCAAGCGGATTTACAGTCAAGTTTCGAGTCCTTGGTTAACTTAAACTTTAAAGGGTCTCTAAAGTTTCAGTTTTTCTATTTATCCAGATCTCGTATAAAGAAAACAAAACAAAATAAAAAAGGAATGCTGAATCCAAATCATATTTTGGTAGCATTCAACTTATTCCATTTAAACATTTTCAAAATCCAATAACCTCCTAATTCCCTTTTCTCATATGAAACGAATTCTTTTTATATATAAAAAATAATAATGTTTGAAGTAAAAAAGAGCTGGAGATTATTAGGAATGAGAATCTAACGTACAGAAGGTTTCCATCGAAGAAGCATTTCCTGAAAGAAAATAAAAGGAATAATCAGCAAAAACTGAATCATTGATGGATAAATAATGTAAAAATGATGAATTAATAGAAGTCTGAGGAAATCGAAATCAACAAAAAGGGAGTGTGTGAAATTACGAACGTGAAGCCATCATCCTTGAGTTCCCTCAAGAAAGTGCGGAGACCTCTCTCGCGGATCGCCTGCAAAGCGCTCTTCACCACCGTCGTCGCCATCTCCCCACCTTTCACGTCTCTCCGGCAATAACTTTTTTTTTCTTAATTTTTTGAGGACTTAGGTTTATAGGATTTTTTTTTCTTTTCTGAATATTTTCTCATATACAGTACAGACGGGTATATTAAGGATAAAATATGTCACCAGACCCTGAAAGTTCATAAAGTTTGAGATATAGCCCATAAAAGTAATTAAAATTTAATTCTCTTAATTTCTTTGATTTAAAATTCTTTTTTTCAATTGTTAATATTATTTTTATTTTCCGTCTAAATGTATCAACTTGACATATTGTTTAAATTATTAGCATATGATTGAGTTTATTGACAGAAGATAAATATATTAAGTCAGTAAATTTGTCTAAAAAATATTCAGGGTTAATAATTTATTGTTGGTATGGTTTGACATTTTAAAAATAAATAAATTATTTATTTACAATAACTTTATAAAAATAACTTTAAACATTTGTCTCTTCTGTCTGCCTCTTTCATTGTTAATTGGGTGGACATTCAAGTCAGTCAGAGACAAAAAATTTTGAGTTAGTCAAATTAAAGAGTCATATTTTATAATTCAATTTTTATTTGAATTTTTTTTTTGAGTTGAGTCAAGTTTATGAGATTCGAGTAGAGTCAAGTCGAGTTGATTTATTCGAGTTTTTGTGCAAATTTAATTGTAAACATTTTATAAAATGTTATTGTACTAATTAATTCCAAATTAAATGGTTTTATATAACCATATACAATACGCATATATATATATATATTTCCTCATATTTTTTCATATGTGATATATATATATATATATATATATATCAAGAAGACTTGAGAGACTCAACTCGAACTCGAAAATTGATCAATTAATTACTAAAATTTTTAAGTTATTCGAATTTTCATTTTACAATTCAAACTTTATAAAATTTTTCGAGTCAAGTCAAGTTTATGAAATTATGAGTTGAATATTTTCACACCAAGTCAATTGAAATAATTTGATTTTTTTTAGTCGAATCTTGCACACCTCTAATTATTAATTTCTCTCGTTACCTTTTTTAATTATTCGATTCACAAATTAGTGAGAAAAAACTACCTTAAAATGATGACAATTGTTATATTTATTTATTTATTAAAATTTTAAAAGTATTTTAAAAACACTTGTCATCATTTTAACATTACTTCTGAAATTATTTTTCTAATAAATAGTTTATCAAATAACACTTTTTTGCATTATAAGTAAGATCACAATTATAAAAGTCTGAAAATTTAGAAACCAAGATGTAATTTACTCGATGATGATGATAATAATAATAATAAGGCCAAGTCCATATGAAGGATCTGAGCCCGCCTCCAGTGGGTTTTAGTCAAGCCCAAGATCCTGTTCTAATATCTTATTTTCTTTTGATATTTGGGTCTGTGCCGACTAGTTTTAGCTCGATTGACATCGCTCGACAGATGCGAATCCGAATGAGTTTAGTTGCAATAAAAAAATGCATTTGATTATTGCCCTAAACTATTCAGTTTCCTTACAAAAGAAAGAATAGATTTCATTTTGAACAATTTCTTGTTATACTATAAAGATCAAAAGCAAAATGAGCAATTTTCTTTTTCTTTTTTTTCCCAAAGAAATTCACATGAATATCATACAACACAAAATAAGCTCCTTGTTTGCAAATATTTTACACTTCTAGAACATCCCCTCCCCTTCCCTCCCTCCAAAGCATAGGCAAGCAAAACAAAGGAAGGAATTGGCAAAACTATGCCTATGGACTGCAACTTGTATATTTTGATTGCGCCACTTAACTACAAAATTAATTTGCAAATGCTGAATCCTTCGTCAACTCTTGCATTTCTAGCCTCCATGTGATTTCTTTTTTTCTTTTATCGAAATTTCTAGTGTTGCCTTCTCCGCTGATTGTTCAAGTTATGTTTTTCTAAAGATTTCTATGAATAGGGGAAACATCATGAGTACCTTGTGACGTAACCGGCTGCTCTGTTATGCGAGATAAAAGAATGGAGACTTGCTCCGTAGCCATATCCAACCTCTCCTTTGACTTGGCGAATTCAGCTACAAGGGTTGATACCATACTCTGTAACAACTGAACCCCCTCCGTACGATCACTAGAAGAACTTTGCAGAAGCTTTGCAGGTGATGTGCCGATCCTTCTCCAGCGCAGGGGAAGATATCTGTCTGGAATCTGAAAGCAATTTCCTGTTGAGATAACTCGAAGGGCATGGCGGCAAAGAATTCCGGAGAACTCAAACTGATGGCAGCTGCAACTTATAATGCCTTCTTGAGGAACCCAATACACTTTTCGGCCTCCCTAGAGTTTTGTATGATGTCTTACAAGAAAACCATCATCCATCTGAAATGACGCATAGTGAGCAGCTAAAACTAGTTGTTCTTGAAGCTTCGAGAAGGCGAAAGGAGTGAGGATAGAGGCAGCATGAGATTCCATGGGAGCTCCAGTTTTCAGGCGAATATTTTGAAGATTTTGCTGCATCGTCTGTTGTTCTGCTGCTTGATCTTTAAAATCCACAGCAACATCAACCTGATCCATAAAATAAAAAAAGGGAGGCAAAATCAAGCTACACGATAGCTGATAATATAAAGAATGAAGAATTGCCAAATCATCTCTGCAACTACTTTTGATGCATTACGAGCAAAAACAAGTACAACAATCATCAATAGGAAAATAGGTGTCAAGATAAATGCTGATCCCGTATAGAAGCCAAATTTCGACCCCATCATGATGACGGTGGTGTGGAGATGATAAGATAACCAAATTTAGTTGAGCTGCTGAATCAGGCAAAAGTTCAGGCCTAAGGCAAGTTGATCAATCATCAAACTGCATCTAATCTAGGCTCTATATTATCTTAGTGCAGACTTCTTAATGTATAATTAAATTATAACAATAAAGGAAGAATAAATCAGGTATATATTCCTATAGGTGTTCCTACAAATTTCATTGCTTTTCTACACATCTTGAAATACGATTTTTGTTCTTTGGTTAAAACTGGGTAGACATAAAATGGAGTAAACCTCAGCTTAAGGTAATAATGCAGATGGCCTAAGTAGAATGGATGACATTATCCATGTTTCAAAGAGCAACAGTTTTACATCAATGTATCAGATCCAGGATATGCAGTGGAGAAGCATAAAAAACTCAACTTCCCACCTTGACGAAAGAAGCAATGGTTGGCAACTCGACAAATAAAAGTTTGTACAAGCCTGAATTAAGTACTTACTACCATAGATATTCTGATCTCCTAAAACAATCAATTTCTTTCCTATATCTCAAATGAGGAACAAGTAAAATGAAAACTCTAGATGCACGCGCTTCAGGAATCATGGACTGAGATTCAATAAAAACTCACAATTGGGTTTGAAGGAAATTATAGATAGAGAGCTTACTTGTTCCACAAAATGAGCAAGCCGAGTCTGTGCAGAAAACACCTTTGAATGAAAGAATTGATTGCCTTTGAATGGCCGGTAGTAGTCATTCCAGCAAAGAAATGACTTCTCAAGTAATGGCAAAGCCCATAGTGAGCGTAATGCAAACAAGTTGGCAACATGTCTGTTAGAGTGTAACCCAAAAGAGTTGACCATGTCCCTCCAGCCCAACTCAAAATCCTCAATTGACTCTAAATTGTAGAGCCGATAAAACTCAGCCTTCCACTAGTTGTAACATTCCCCCAAAATAGCATTAAACCAGGATGGAAATTTTGCCACAATCATCCATATGCAGAGTGCATGTTTGGTTGTAGTCATTTCAATGGTTATGGCTTCTTTGAGACACATATTTTGGTCAGTCAATATCGTCTGTGGTGCCTTCCCATTCATGAACCCTAAGAATGCCTTCCATATAAGAGAAACAAAAAATACTGATTTAGCAAGCATCTAAAAATACCATAAAAGGGGGAGACATAGAAGAACAGTAGAAATTTGAGAACCACAAGAATATAAGGGTAAAAATCATGTTTGTGCGTGTGTTACGTGTATATAAATTTTCTGTATAAGAAAAAACTTTCATTAAAAATTATGTTCCTACATCCCGTCCTCCCTTTTTCACAGCAGAAAGCTGCTGCATCCCATCTTGTTTTGATGAAAATTGATCTTATAAATCAGGTAGGTTCATGCTCAAATTGGCCTAGCATTTGAACTCACTAATCCTTTTATATTATAATTTTTTCCACGCCCACAACAGAGGAACCCTCGACAAATACAAAGATGATTGAAAATAGTTTTTATCTTGCGTAGACCTACCAGCTCTCTATTAGTCTATCCCATACACTAAATCATCCATCTGAATGAATTATTGTTTTCCTCCTTCCCACTTTTCATTCCTTTGCTTTCAGAACTGTCATAACAAGTGCAAAGGGCAGAAAATTGGCGACCATAAGCCATGCAATATGATAGACAGAAAAAAATATTACATTATATTACCTTCAAAGCCCATGAAAATGACCTCAATTTTTCTTCTCGCAAAAGCACGCACCCAAAAAAGCAAGGCATGCCATAATTATTCACTCCAACCCATATTCCAAGTGGCATGTCGAATGCCGTCAAACGATGAGTCGTGTCAAACACCACAGCATCACCATAGATATCATATGACTGGACTGATGAAGCATATGACCAGGCAATGTTGTCTAACCTGTTGTTTGAATCAAGTGTATACTCAAATTTGAAATTGGGGTCCTTCTCCTTACTGTTTCGACACATTCTTAACAAATCTATGCTTTCATCTTCTTGATCTGATTTCCTGAATGATTGAAGCAGATTTCTCACATCCTTCTCAGTGAAGGGTAGATATCCTGGCTGCACACGCTTCTCAAGTTCCATTAGCCTCATCATTTGCTGTACCAAGATTCCTGTTTTAGCAAACATAAGGATTCGGTTCTTATCTGCATCTGATATAGTTCAATATGCAGGAAGGAACCGAACTTGATTTGGTTCCAAAAGTTCATGATTGTGGTGGTTCACAAAACCCGTGACACGCCATTCTACAGCTCCTAAATCTGTTACTTTGCTTATCCGCAAGTAAGCTTGACATCCGCATCGCGACGATTTTCTGTTTCTTTGTGGTTTACTATCATTTAAGGTTTTGACAGGTGTATTTCCTGCACGGTGACAAACAAAATAACGCCTTGTAAGTCCTTTTCCAATTCCATCCTTCCCTTCTGTGCGATGACGACGGATCGAAAAGCCACGTCGCTTTGCATATTCACTTAAAATTCATAAGCTGCATCATGAGTTGCAAATCTTTGCCCAATATATGGAACGGCATCATTAGTGGTTTCCATAGAAAGCCGGGTTTCATCAGGTGATCCATCTGTGCTACTTGTTTCATCTAAAGACAAAGAAGGATCATCATAAATGACCAACATCTTCAGACATCATTTTCTTCTGATCGGCCCAATTTACATGAAGCTAAGATCATGTGTCCAGCAGGGAAATGAAGAAGATGAAATTCGGTAAATCAATGTAATCTGTATATATAATTGAATAAGGCATCAAAAATAGCATAGTATAAACAAATTGAAATTATCGAAGAACTTTGATTGATATATAAAAAGAAATCACAATTGAACTTCATTAAAATCCCAAATCAAGCATGAACTCACACCACTTAATACCCAATCTCCAAACGCAAGCATTTAACACTTCACATTTCACAAAATAGAATATTATTCACGAGAGTCTATCAGCAGCACTGACCTTATCGAAACCAATCCCTCTCATCTAAAATTCCATCTTCTTGAACAACAAAAACCCATATTGATGACCCATTTACACCATTAATTCAGAGTTCATAAAGACTTAATCAATTGAAACAATGAAAAAATGGCAATATGTGCAAAATAAAATAAAATAAAAATAAGAATGATGCGAAGCAGCATTAAACATGATCTTCAATGACCTCAAAATAATATGAATATCGTAAAGTTCAATAAGCTATCAACTAAGAAAAATATAGGAAGTAAAAAAATCTGGGTCATTGAAAATTAACTTAGAAATTGAAGAAAAAACTTAACCTATTTGACCAAGAGCTGAGGTTTTGCTGGAGTTGAAAGTAAAATATAAATATATATAGAATTACTAAAAGTGGAATAGGGAAAGAACAGTAAGAGATAGGAGAGAAAAGGAAAGATCAAAATGAGAAGAAATGCTGCAGTGGAGACTGGAGAGGCAGAGAGAAAGAAGTGTTTGGCTGAAGAAGGAGGAAGGTTGAGGGAAAAAAAATAAATTATATAGGGAGGTGATATATTTTTATTAACTTTTTAATTGGTCTAAATTTACTAATATAAATAATATTATTTTATATAAATAATATTAATATACATATAATAATATATTAATATATATAACTAATAAATAAAATATTTATAAATAAAAAATTATATTATAAATAATATTAAATGTATAAATAAATAATAAAGTATTATAAAAACTAAAAAATTATTTTTTAAAAAGAAATCCCAAATTTTTAAAAATTTACAAAAAAAAAAATCCAAAATCCACCAAAACTTTAAATTCTAACCTATAAACCCTAAATCATAAATCTTAAACCCTAATCATAAATCATAAATCTTAAATCATAAATCTGTTAGCAGCCAAAATGGATGGATTTGAGATTTAAGCTTTAGGTTTTTTGTGAATTTTTGGGGTTTTTTTTTACTTTTAGAAATTTTAGATTTTTTTAAAATCAGTTTTAATTTTTATATTAATATATTATTTGTTTATATATTTTAATATTATTTGTTTATGAATAAAATTTTAGGGTTTAAGGTTTATAGTTTAGGATTAGACTTCATGGGTTCAGGGTTTTGTTGGATTTTGGGCTTTTTGGAAATTTTGAGTTTTGAAAATTAGTCTTTTTATTTTTATATTTATATATTTATCTATTTATATATTTAATATTATTTCTAATATAACAAATACTTATATATTTTATTTTATTTATTATTTATATATTAATATATGTATACTAATATATTTCTAATATATTTATATTAAAAACAATATATTTATATTATTTATATAGAGTAATATTATTTATATGATAAACTGTAGTTTGGAATATATATAAGTTGTGCTGGGAATAAAACAAATATGTTAAGTTGGTTTAGTGGTTAGAAGGTTGCCTTTGATTCTAAAAGTTTTAAGTTCAAATCCCATTGAGTGCATAGTTTTTCATATTTTTCTCCAGCAAAAGGACTTCGTTTTGGGCAATTTAGTATTAAAATAGCGGCACTAAAATGACGTCGTTTTGGTCTAGAATCCAAATCATCCGCTGTTAAAGACTTAACGGCGCGGTGGTATAAACGAGTCAAAAAATAAAGTTTTGTGACAAATTTAGACCAATTAAAAGGTTAGTGGTAAAAACGGATCACTCCTAATAATTTGATGGTACCTGACATAGTTTTAAAAAATACTAATGGAAAATGTCTGAGAGGATAAATGAGAGAGAGAAACGGTGTCGATGTCGTTGTTGAAATAAATAACAAAATATTTAGAAAGGGCAAAATAACTGAAAACGTTTTCGTAGACTGTTGAATTTAGATTTTAGATGTTTAGTTTGTGAGTTAGGGAAATTCTAAGGTAAGACACTTTAGGGTGAGGCTAAAATGAGACCCTACATAATTTTTTATTATTTTTGTTAGAATTTGTGTAGAATTGAGTAATAATTTAGGTAAAACTGAAATTCTTACTAATTAGGTAAGAATTTGTGTAAATCTGTCTCATTTTAGCTGCACCTTACGGGTGGTGCCTCACCTTAGAATTTCCCAATTAGTTAAGGTTTAAGATTATGGTTAAAATTTAGAGCTTAAGATTTAAAGGGTAAGATTTTAGATTAGAAATTTATAATTAATTTTTAAAGTATAATTAAATTAATAATGTTTACGGAGTATTTTCTTACTATAATTGCATGGAATAATAGCTTTTTTAAAAAATAAGGATAAAGCTTTAGTATGTTTAAAGCGAAAACTAGAACGAGCAAACGGTACCTTATTGTGCAAGAGGCCGCTCCACCTCCTCCACATTCGTCATCTCATCCTCATCATACATATCAAACATATCCACTTCATCAGAAGAATGTAACCCCGAACCACTACTTCTCAAAGGATCCCCGGATCAAGAATCTCTCTAACACTCATATCCGTGAGCTGCCCAGGAGTATTTTGACCTAACTCAGCCATTATCGGATGAAGCAAAGCATGAAAATCCCCTAGTTTCCTAACGACTAATATTTTCTTTAGCACATTTCCCTTTCAAACTCCCTGATCGAGCCACATTCAAGCCCACATGTCCTTTAATCCCCTGCTCAACTATTTTGATCGCCGAATGGTTACCCAAAAGAACTCCTGGATTATGAACCACCGCCTTATCACTTTGGCCAGCCACCGTAGATATCACTCCCATAGAAGAATTTATTGCCTCAGCCCGTGTTGCCTTAGTCGCGACTTTCGAACGCTTATCCTGATTGGACGCCATATACACCGCATTCTTAATCACACTATTACCCTCAGCAACAACCTTTTGTCGCACAATAGAAACCCCACTAACAGGTGCCCGAGTCGTCGATGCGTCATTTAAAATTACAGCTTTCACCCTACCCTAGTCCGAATCTGCCAATGCAGCAAATCTAGAACCACCAGACGCCTTTTTACTAGCAGTCACATTAACGCTCGATAACCGCAAAGGTGGCCGACACCTACGCGTTACGGCGACCATCCAAGAGCCGAACAAATCTTTCTTCTCCGATGCAGTCTCCTCCAAGTGAGAAACACCCTGTTTCGAATTCTTAATATTCCCCCCACTCTCTCTAGCTGCTCGTAAGCTTTCACATTGTTCTTGAGAGTGTCTATAAGTACCACAACCGAAACATATCTGTTGCAGCCCTTCATACTCAAGACATTGCACCTTACTATCAATCTGGATGCTAGATAACAAAGGCTTATTTAAATCCACAAGAACGGCTAGCTCATAAATTTTCCACGCCCCCTCCTTGAGTATTATAATCGATTTTGACTACTCGCCTGATCAAGGCCGCAATACATTAGAACAAAGCTATTGTATATTAGCGATACGCCAACCTAGCTAAATAAATCCACACAATAACTTGGGATGGATGATTTTCTGTCAGAGATAACGATCTACTCCAAGGCTGAACCATTAAATAACTCTCATATATTGTCCATGGTCCATCCGTGAGTACATTCGTGTAATCCTTAGTATTAGAGAACCTAACAATAAAGTAATTGTTCTCAATATCAAACAATTGAATATCCCCAACAAGAGTCCACATTGCTCGCACTCGATTTAACATTGTAACATACCCAATTGTCCTTCTAAGTAGGCGAACAATAATCGCATTGCGTATATTCCGATCAATGTGATCATGCACCCTATTCGAGAATTAAATCGAAGGTATCAGATTCGATCGATCAATAATAACATCCTCATCCAACACCAAAACTTCCTCTTCTACATACTGAACATCGGGTTGCTTCAAATCTGCCTGGCCCAATCTTTTATCAACAACGGTTGCATACATAGCCTTGCTTGATACATTCACTTCTGCTGTCGGCCGGGCATCGCCCGCATCTTCACCGTAGCCGAAGAAACTTGGTCATCATTCAGAATTCCCACATTAAGTAGACCACTCCTATCAATATCCATGGCATCACTACCCCCATCTACCATCAAAACCGGCTTATTTCTTTTTTTGGCTAAATTTTACCCCTCGATGGACATTGGCAAGGCCGAGCGTTCTAACATTGGAGCCATCCCAACCGGGCTGCCCTCTTCCAATAGCTGGCCACACGTATTGCCATAGGTAACGGGGCAATGGTAACAGTAGAGTTTCTAGTAGAGAGCATTAGGGTAAAAAATCAATTATATCTTATTTATTTTATGTTTTAGAATTGTCAGGGTGCTGCGAACTTTGCTTTCAGGCGTTATTTTCAGATGTTTCGCTTGCATTATAAGCTGAGGTTGGTTGTAACACCCCCTTCCTGGTCCGGTAAGAATCCAGGTCGAGAAGCATTACCAGTGAATAATACGATGATCATAATAACTTTTACAATGACTTGTGCAATGAACTGTGAGTCAATTCAATAATATAGAACTTTGATTATCAATGGTTATCTTGTACTTAATCAAAACTATAATTAAGAGTCATTTGGTAGCTTTTCCAACTTTGGAAACTAAATTGTAATTTTAGAAAATTACAGAGACTTATCAATAATTAAGGTTACCGAAGTGAAATTCAATGCATGAATAACTTGTGTACAAATTTTTAATACAATCAGAGTTCAATTATACCTTCAATTTAGCCTCATAAAATTCAGTGACCAATTTATAAAAGTTCTAAAACATCTTTAATCATCTTTTAACCAATTTAACTACCTCGGTATCAATACTCCAAGTGGCAGTATCAATGCGCCTATGTCATAGTCGTTAAATCAGTTACAAATAATAAGGGCCGTATTGGTACGTGTACACTCGTATCAGTACGCTATATTGGTCTTATTTAAACTTGGTTTACCGATACGCTTTAAGCTGTATCGGTACACCTACTATGACTATTAAAATGGTTAATTTCATTAAGCCTATACCAATACTGGGTATCGGTACACATGGTCAACGTCGAGAATGTCAACTTTAAATATCGATATGGTGTTGATACGGTGCTACAATATTTTCCAGTGAGTAAGACCCGTACCTATACGCCTAAGTGCATATCGATACCAAACTACGGAAGATATTCTAGTGACTAAGCCTTGTACCAAAATGCTCAAAAATGTATCGATACTTCAACGTTAATCTGACCAAATATGCAAGGCCGTAACGATACGCCATCACTCGTATCGGTACGACAAGGCATGTAATAACATATTTTATCTAGTTTTTAGTCAAATTAATGGCCTTAACCTTGTCCATTTGTTACCAAATTTTACAGGCAAGTATATAAGCATCAAATCTATATGCACACCAAATTTTATGCCAATTCGAATCCAATTACTATGTTTTCTCTCTATAGAGCATTTTGGGCCATTTTACCACTTTTACCAAAACACAAACAATCCATATTTCATATTTTAGTCCTTTCAACATAGTAAGCCATTTATACACACAAAATGGGACTAAACTAACATGTCTAGACCATATGCCACCATGTTAGGAGTTTAAAGGCTAAGTTTACATTACATATAGCTTGTGTGACTTACTTCAAAACACTTCTTTCTCCAATCCTTGATCCGACCAACCCTTAACCTAAAAATGCATGGAAATAAGATGCATTAGGCTTATATAGCCTAGTGAGGTAGTTAAGAACAATAACATGAATTCCAATAATATCAATAACATGTATATCGATGTAAATGCATCTCAAATCATATTTTAACAATAATTTCAATAACTTAATTCCTTGGATCGACATGTAAATGTGGATACGCAAATTCTTGACCAACATCGCCAACAATAAATGGTCAATATCCTCTAACATCGCCAATAAGACCAAACTTAACACATCCCGCCAACATCGCCAAATAGAGCCTTAGCTCAAGAACCGTAGTCCTTTCCGTACCAATAAGCATATGAATTCTATGGCATGTCAATTGTATCCCATGTCTATTCGTATCCAAGGATCCAATACTTAGGCCAATAGCAATAACGGTAACGATGACAATAACAATAAATCAATAACAATATACAATGATCAATATAGATTTTTCAATATTTTAATGATATCAATGACAATGTAATGATTCAATAATCCTTATATCAATGCAATAAGCTTACCCAAGCTTACCAATTGTACCTCTTACGAGGTTTTGATCTAACCATACCTTGAAATCATAGTTGGAAATGCAATAATCAATATTAATGAAATCAGAAAAGGCACCTAGCCAATCTCGAGACTCTGACTACACTCATCGATACTCTCAAGGCTTTTAAGGCTCCTGAATGACAATTCCCTTATTCTTTAGCTTGGTGGAATTTGAAAGATTTGGTGATTCTTCACCTTGGTTCTCTTGAGCTATAAGGAAATAAGAATTACAAGGATTTCAATATCGATAATAGATTCATAGCAACCTATTAGCTATGAAAAATAATAAGGATTGAACTTGATATCCCTAGGAAATGCTAGGGTTCATAACTTCTTGAACTTAGATTTAAACATGGTTTTAACCATAAAATCTATGAATCACTTAATGGATATTGCTTCCCAATCACTAGGATTAAATTGAAATCAAGAAATCAAAGAAAATACAAGATTTTCATAATCAACAATGAGGTGCTTGCTTGAGGTGTGTGGTTGGAGGAAGCATATGGAATGTTGGTGATAGGTTTTCAACCGGTAAGTTTTTTTCTTTCTTTTTTTACCCTTTCTTTAATTAAGCTTTCGTTCAATTGAAGAAAGCTAACACAAGCATCCCACGTAGGTGGTGATTAAGCTTGGGAGGGGCTAATTGCACTAGTTTATCGATGGGTGAGTTCATGAATCTAGTAATAATGATTGGGTGCAATTCGCGGCTTTATATGTCAGCCCATGTTTTATGGTACGTAAGCATGTTTGGTCGCAACTTAAGGTTCTAGCGCCTAGGGATCTTTGGATTTTAGGAGGCAATTTCAATAATATTCTTACTACGGGTGAACGATTTGGAGGGGCAATGAATCATAGAGGTGGTAGTCGATTCTTCTCGATTTTTTTGTTTTGCTCAGGATTGATCGATTTGGGTTTTTGTGGTAATCTGTAAACTTAGAATCGTTTAATTTATATCAAAGGTTGGATAAATATTTAATGAATTTAAACTAGTTTAATTGCTTTCCTAGTAGTCACGTGTTACATCTTGAGAGGCTTGGGTTTAACCATTATCCGTTGTTATTTCGGATGTCGGAGGATATTGAGGGGGAACGTGTTCGTTCTTTTCATTTTATTACAACATGGCAGGACCACCTTGAGTTTCAAGATTTCTTAAAGGCAACATAAAAAAGAAGATATCTCGGTGGTGGATAATGTGAAGCAATTCTGATTGGCCGTGGGGAAATAGAATACCGAAGTGTTTAGTCATATTGGACGTAAGAAGCGCAGGTTACTGGTATAGCTCAAGGGAAGTAATCTTGCGTTAGTAAGACAGTACTCTAATTCTCTCATCCGTATTGCTGACAAATTATGGAAAGAGCTTGAGTTGGTGCTTGAACAGGAGAAAAGTCTTTGGAGACAAAAGGCTTGCTTATAATGGTTCTTAGCAGGTGATCGTAAAACAAAGTTTTTTTTATGCTTCAGTACAAGCTTGTCGGTGGGCAAATTATGTTTTTGCTTTGAAATTGAATGATGGAAGTTGGTGTTTTGAGCAAGATAAACTGTCGGATTTGGCGTTAAACTATTACAAGGTTTTATTCACAAGTGCGACTAGTGTGATAATTATGGGATTTGAGGTTTGTTTCCATATATGCCACGTGCTGCTTTGGACTAATTAGATGCGCATTTGTCAAATAAAGAAGTGTATCATGAAATTTTTTATATGGGTTTTAGTAAACACTCAGATTTGATGGCATGAATATCGGGTTTTACCAGAAGAATTGGAGCATTGTTAGACCGTCGGTATGTACTTTTATTCAGTCAATTTTTACTTTAGGTTTAGGTCTAAGAAATATCAATCAGACGCTGCTCGTTCTCTTTCCAAAAGTCAGGATCCCATAATCTATCACTAAATTTTGGCCTATTAGCCTATGCAATATCTTGTATAAAGCTATCACGAAGGTAATTGTCAATCGCCTTAAGCCTTGTCTGCCAAGATAGGTATCAAAAAACCAGAAGAGTTTTTTTCCTTGCCGGTCGATCACTGATAGCATAACTATTGTCCAAGATGTGATACACTCGATGAGACAAAAGAAGGGTTTGAAGGGGTGGATGACTTTAAAAATCGATCTTGAGAAATCCTACGATCAACTTGAGTGGGGTTTTATTGTGAATACACTTACAGATATTGGTGTAACTGATAGGTTGAGCTCACTAATAATGCAATGCGTGTCCACTGTGTTTATGTGGGTTATGTGGAATCGTTCGATGTTTGACTCTTTTTGTCCGACGAGGGGTATAAGTCAAGGCGATCCTATTTCGCCTTATTTGTTTGTTCTTTGCATGGAGAGGTTAGCTCAGAGTATACAATGTGAGATCAGTAGTGGTGACTAAAAGCCTTTTCGTATGCCACATGTCGGGCCTGCCATATCTCATATTTTTTTTGTCGATAACATAATTTTCTTTGCGGAAGCTTCGCTTGAGCAAATGAATGTCATTAGTCGTATTTTGGAATTATTCTGTCTGGCTTCAGGACAAAAGGTTAGTCAAGCAAAAATGAATATCTTTTATTCTAATAATGTTCTTACTTCTCTTCGGTAGAGTATCAGTGATGGTTTTGGGTTTCATGAGGTGTCAAACCTTGGCAAGTATCTAGGAGTTCCATTATTGCATCAGCGGGTTACTGCAGCTTCTTATCAGTTTCTTGTTCAGACAGTACCAAAAAAGTTGAGTGGTTAGACTGCAAGCTCTTTATCCTTGGCGGGACAGATTACGCTTGCAAAAGTAGTGTTATCCTCGATTCCAATGTATACGATGCAAACGGATGTTCTTCCAAAGAGAATATGTGTGGAATTAGAAAAAATCATTCGTCATTTTGTGTGGGGAATTACATTGGACAGAGGTGGTATTCATTTAGTTAAGTGGGATGAGGCATGTCGCCCTATGAAGCATGGTGGTCTTGAATTTCGAAAGCTTCAGGCTCAAAATGAAGCTTGCGTTCAACTTAGTCGCATGTAAAGAGGCGTTGTGGGTGAGGTTTCTCCACACGAAGTATAAATACGTTGATACGGTACCTCTGGTGCTAGAAGTCAAAATTGCTCCCGGTTATGTAAATGATTAAGCTTCATTTGGAATGATGTTCGGTAAAATATTAATTAGAGCCTTGGTAATAGGGAGTCAGTGGATTTTTGGTTTGACTCTCGGGTCGGTGATATTAGACCGTTGGTGACTCACATTTTGTCGTTGACTGATATTAATGTACCACATGCCTCAGCTATTTCCATGGTTGATGATTCGGGTGATTGGAATTGGCCCATATTTTAGCACATGTTGCCGGTTCAAGTGATACTTCGCATTGTTACGATCAAGACCCCTATGGCACAAGTGGAGAGGGATAGAGTGGGCTAAAACGTCGGTGTTCTGAACCGATTCTTGGTGAAATCAACCTATTACGTGCGTGCGATTGGCTCTACTAGTGATGCTGATAATGTGTGAAAAGTGGTCTATAAACATCGGGAGTTGCAACGAATTCAAATTTTCTTATGGTTTGAATCGTATTGTGACTAATGTAGAGCGAGGGCATCGTCATTTGACTATAGATACTCTTTGTCTGATTTGCAGTACAACACCAGAAGATGTGGATCATGTTATTCGGAATTGTGTATCTACAGTAACGGTGTGGTGTTCCTTTGTTAGACAGGACAAACTCGATGAATTTTTTGGGTTGAATACACAGGATTGGATTGTTGCTAACCTCGCTAATCATGATTATTTTGTGAGTAACGAGCTGGATTAGGACATTTTTTTGGTGCGCTTTTGTGGTATTTCTGGAAGGCTCTCAATGCGATTGTTTTTAACAATCCGATTGAGGGAGATGAGTCTTTGGTTCAGCAGAGTCAACGTCAACTAGCAGTGGCTCTGAGAGCGGGGGCTGCACAACCTAGTACAGTTGTTGCATCATCGTCGTTACAGCAGGGATTGAAAGTTTAGCATCCACCCGATCAAGGGTCGGTAAAATTGAATACGGATGAGGCTCGGCATATGGCTTTAGGAGTTGCATCGTGTGGAGGGGTCCTTCGTGACCATACAGGGACTGGATTTTTGGATTTTCAAAGTTCATAGGGATTTGTTATGTTCTTGATGTGTAATACCCATTTTTGTCCAGGCCCCAAATTAAATTCGAACCATTTACGCAATTTAAACCAAATTCTAAAAAAATATAGCAAAGCATGCCGACCCATGCCCTGCAAAGCAATCCCCTCAATTCCCTCACCATGCCGGGGGTCCCCATGCCCTATGCAGGGCTTTCCCACACTCCACGCCACCTCACCCGTCACCCTTCTTTCATTTTTAAATCCCTTAACCCACTCACTTTAGAAGGGGAAACCGGCCACTCACACTTTAGACATTTTTTGGGGACACCATTTTTATAACTAAAAATCTCCTCACCATCACTCATCAAGGTTTTCACAAAACCAAAAATAATCACCGAAACCCAAAGGAAGTTGGAAAAATCACACCCATATTCGATCACTACTCAAGCAACCAAACTAATTCCTTTACCGAGTTACTCTCTCAGTACCAAAATCACCAAGTCCGATTGAGCTTCTCAACTTCAACAACGATTTGTGGAATTTGGTTGATCGAACATAAATATTTGGGTTTGGGTATATCCTTTTTTTGTATATTTGTGGTGTAATCCATTTTTTATGATATAAAAGAAATGATGATTTTATTAGTAATCCTTTTATTTATTTTTCGTTCTTACGTGTTTTTCGTATTTTTATGTTCATAAGTTTTTATATGTTGTTCAAATGTATTTAGATTAATTCTTGGTGGTTGTTTAATATTTGTTTTTCAATCTTCTCATATATAAATATGCGTGTTTAGTTTTTTTTATCATGATATGTATTTGTTTGTGGCTTTTATTTATTTTTACATGTATAGTATGTGTATAAGTATATGGTTTAACGCATGGTTTAGATTTCTATTCATTTGTTTCGGTTGTTGTCATAGAATGCATGTATATATTATTTATATTCATATGTTGCTTACTTGCACTAGGTTTTTGTATTATATGTATGCATGTATATGCGTGGTGCTTTGTATTTCTTATATTTTTTATGGTATGCGTATATTATTATTTTCTATATACAGCGGTACATATATATTATTACCTATATTATATACTATACGCTAAATGTTATATATATAATATCATGCTATATTGTTTTTTATATATCACCATATTTCTTATGTATAGTATATGTTAGTTTTATCTATTATTATATCCTTGTATATTTGTGAATATATGTGATTATTTTATTTCGTTCATGCATATTCAAATTGTCATGTTCATTAATTGTATTAATTTAGTTTAATACCCGATATTCTAGTGGGAGTGTCGTCCCGAGTCTTCGGGCTCATCTCTTTTGGTATCGTGGGTTGCGAGTTATGTTGTTCGAATCACACATTTATACGTTTTTGGAGATTAAATTTTAAATTAAAATTTGAATTTTTATTTTCTTGCAATTGATAACACAAAATCAATGCGGTACCAATTTTGGGCGTTAAGGGGGTGCTAACCCTTCCCCACGCGTAACAGACTCCCAAACCCAAATTTTAAAATCTCTGGTTAATTTTTTAACGATGTCTGGCCTACCAAAGTGGCAGGTGGCGACTCTGTCTTTTTTTGTTGTAAAATTTTTGGTATTCTATTATGAGTGTCATTCTGGTCTCCGGGTGTCATTTCCTTTGAATATTCCATTTCCAACATTTTTTTTCAAAAATTTCCAAACATTTCCAAATATTTTTATTTTAAACTTTAAAATCTTGATGACATGATGCTGAGTTGTGGGGTGTGCTTATTGGTTTAGAGAGTACGTAGTCCAGGGTATCGATGATCTTAGAGATTGATAGTTTAGAAGCTTTGCGTGTGCTAAAGTGTGATTTACCGACTTAGCCAGGGTTTTCGTTATTATTGCATCTACACAAGTTGCGGGAGCGAGGATGGACCGTTCGAATTCAATGTGTGTGTCGTACAGGAAACAAGGTTGCGGATGCCTTGCAAAGGAGGTGAGCTCTAGTAGCTTTGATGTGTTTTATTATCTGATACCCCCGACGATTGTGGGTGCTCTTTCAAAGGATGTAATTGATTAGCTTTATGGGTTTTGCCATGTATTGAATTTTATTATTCTCACGTACATTCTTTTACTTCCATTTA
The DNA here is from genome assembly GCA_019671005.1 of Hibiscus mutabilis. NCBI lineage: Eukaryota > Viridiplantae > Streptophyta > Magnoliopsida > Malvales > Malvaceae > Hibiscus > Hibiscus mutabilis. The sequence continues at coordinate 9,409,770 of CM033733.1, read as the reverse complement.
AGTTTAGTGAGATTTTTTAACGAGGTATGTGAGAATAATCCCCCACTCACCTAAAAAAGCAAAAATATATATTAAAATAGTATATATTTAAGATTAATTTTTGAAGTAACACACTTTTCTAACATCGTTTTTAAAAGGCACGTTTCATAGGACGGCACGTCTTTACCTTACGTGCTAGTTTAGTCAGTAGATTTCAGAAAGTTTACATTGTACATAAATGATGCCGTTAAAGAATGTGAATAAAAAATAGATATTTAAGTAAAATAATATTATATTTGAAAAATAAATCATGTTGTTCTTTGAATCGTAAGTATCATACAAAATTTCAAAAGGTCTTAGTTTTGCGTTCATGTGTTCAATTGAATACACATAATTTTTCAAGATCTATGCATAAGGAGCCAAAGAGACTCGCCATTGTTTAAAAATTCATTTTTTTTTACAAACATATATCATTATTCGTAAGAGTTTTATACGTACAATTTTATTGTATTCTAACCTTTTATTTTAGCTCTTGTAATTTTATTTTTTTCACGTTGATCCTTGTGGTGTGCGCTATGAAAAAGATCGATTTTTTATTCAAACTCATTAAAAGCACTACTAATGAAATGAGCCTTTTTAATAAAGTTTTAGAATATATTGATTGAACTGCCACGTAAAGTAAACACATACCCTACTAAATGTGTCTTATAAAAAAAACTCTTTTTGACAAAATACACATTTACCTCATATATCAGAAAATGGTGATATTTTAAGAATTAATCATAGATATTATTTTGAAAAAACATTTTTAACAGTGATATTTAGTTAAAAAAAAAGTCAAAGCTTTAAATATTTATAATTAAATGAACAAGAGTATAACATAAAAATAATTAAAACATGAAATGACACAAAACATAATCAAATACAATACAAATATAACAAACAAGTGTTGGGTGCATTGGTAAGGCACAATGCATTCCTAATGAAAGAACGGTGTTCAAACTTTGGAGACGACATTATTAGGAGTGGCAGTCTCGCACTCTGGACATAGACCGTTGTCTGCTTTATAATTTTTTTTATATATTTTCTATATTTTTTAAAAATTAAATTTTTATATTTTGTATAATATTTAAATTTATATTGTTTTTTAATTTTCATACTTCTTTGTTTTTTAAAAACCAGTTTTAAAATTCATTTTTTATTTTTTTATCCAAATAAGTTTTCTTTAATGTTTTTTTTAAGGAAATGAAAACTAAAATATTATCTATTTTCTTTTTTTGAATATTCTAACGTTGATTACAATGTAGTATATGTTCATACATATTCTAAACCTTTTGACAATGTGTATACACCTTTTTGACAATGTGTATACACCTTGTAGACAAAGCGATTTGAACTCGTGTCTCCTAAGATGAACATCATCCGCTTTTCAACTGAGACATTTGTTGGATTCAAAATATTATCTATTTTTCTGAAACCAAATGTAGCCTTAATAATGCATGAAAAATATATAAATTCGTAACAAATCCATACACGGAGTAAAAGACCATTGTCTGCTTTATAATTTTTTTTATATATTTTCTATATTTTTTAAAAATTAAATTTTTATATTTTGTATAATATTTAAATTTATATTGTTTTTTAATTTTCATACTTCTTTGTTTTTTAAAAACCAGTTTTAAAATTCATTTTTTATTTTTTTTATCCAAATAAGTTTTCTTTAATGTTTTTTTTAAGGAAATGAAAACTAAAATATTATCTATTTTCTTTTTTTGAATATTCTAACGTTGATTACAATGTAGTATATGTTCATACATATTCTAAACCTTTTGACAATGTGTATACACTTTTTTGACAATGTGTATACACCTTGTAGACAAAGCGATTTGAACTCGTGTCTCCTAAGATGAATATCATCCGCTTTTCAACTGAGACATTTGTTGGATTCAAAATATTATCTATTTTTCTGAAACCAAATGTAGCCTTAATAATGCATAAAAAATATATAAATTCGTAACAAATCCATACACGGAGTAAAAGACCGTTGTTTGCTTTATAATTTTTTTATATATTTTCTATATTTTTTAAAAATTAAATTTTTATATTTTGTATAATATTTAAATTTATATTGTTTTTTAATTTTCATACTTCTTTGTTTTTTAAAAACCAGTTTTAAAATTCATTTTTTATTTTTTTATCCAAATAAGTTTTCTTTAATGTTTTTTTTAAGGAAATGAAAACTAAAATATTATCTATTTTCTTTTTTTGAATATTCTAACGTTGATTACAATGTAGTATATGTTCATACATATTCTAAACCTTTTGACAATGTGTATACACCTTTTTGACAATGTGTATACACCTTGTAGACAAAGCGATTTGAACTCGTGTCTCCTAAGATGAACATCATCCGCTTTTCAACTGAGACATTTGTTGGATTCAAAATATTATCTATTTTTCTGAAACCAAATGTAGCCTTAATAATGCATAAAAAATATATAAATTCGTAACAAATCCATACACGGAGTAAAAGTGAATAAAATATGAATATATATTTTTCTTAAATTTTAATTATTATGATAAATTATACAAAATATCAAGAACACAAACACGACAAAGAAAACATAAATTATTCTCTAAATTGAAATAACATGACAAACTATATAAAACATATTAGGATAAAAAATGACTTGAAAACAATAAATGGGACACAAAAGTTTGATCATTGGATGAACATTTTTTTTATATTTTTATCTGCATATATAAAAGTATGAAAAGAGAAACACAAATTTAGTAATATTAATTATTATTTAAAGAATTATTATTTTAATATTTTTATTATTTTAATATTTTTACATTGATCTAACACTTTGATTAACTTGTTAAGCACTTTGATTAACTTGTTAAGCAATTATATCCGTTGACCGTTAAGCTCTAAATCAAGCTTCTTAAGTGTGATCGTATCCGTTGTAGGACCATCTAAGGAATTTATTGTTCATAGAATTAATCAAGTATATCGGGACAACGGCCTGTGGTGAGTGGCGGTCAGCTGTAAATGACTTTAATTCGGATTTATGAGTTAATTAATATTTTATTTAAAGTTTAAAAGTTTAATTAATATTTTATCTAAAGTTTGAGGGTCTAATTAATATTTTATTTAAAATTTAGATGTCAAATTAAAAATTAATCCTTTTTAATAATATCTCTAATCATTAAACGACATTTAATATTTTAGTGACTAAAATATTATAAATAATAAAATAATATAAAACAATAACTAAATATCAAAATATTACCTTTTTTTTTAATTCAATGACGAAAATAAACACTTGTCAACTTTAAGATTTGATATACTAGTCTACTATACAATACGGAAAAGGGGCGGCCCAGCACAGTGTACGTGGCTTATACTGATTGGTGGAGATGACATACATTGCGTCAAACAAATGATGGGATAAATCCGTAAATAAATCAATTAAACAAACAGAAACAACCTCAAAATTATTGCTTAGTTTGGCATTGCTTTTAAAAATGTGGTGGAAAATAATTTTAAAAGTGTAACGACCCGGGTTTCGAAACTTAAGGTTCGGGTTAACCCGAGGCATAGGCTTCATGTTTGGACCGAGATATTGGGCCTTGAGAGCCTTGTTGAGCTTGAAGAAAAGCTTTTGGGCGTTGTGTTGTTGATGGGCTAAGGTGAAAATAAGAAGGGCAAATGGGTAAAAGCATAAATGAAGGCAAGAAAGCTAATGCAAGACTTTATTTCTGCTGAAAATAAAGGGAGTTGGATCATCTTGGTCCCCATGTTCTCTCTCTCTCTCATTCCTATCTTTCACCCAAACTTCTTCATGTTAAAGGTCAAATCTTTGAGAGTTTGAGTAAGAATCTCGTTTGGGGCAAGAAGGGAAGCTTGTTCAGCTTTGAGAGATATACCAACCAAGGTAAGGATGGCTAGTTATGGTGGAGATTGAGGTTTTGGTAGGGTTAGTGTGGATGAACGGGAATGGTCTTTGAAGGCTTTTTCCTCAGCTCTAATTCGAGGTTAGTACACTACTAACTCCTATTGTTTCCTGCAACTCATAAAAATAGGCTTTGATGCATGTATGTGTGTTTTTAGCTTGGTTAGACCTTGAGTGGTTGTTAATGGTAAACCATGAGATAGTTGTTGTTATGGCTTAAAATTGGTAGAAACCCACTTATTATCTTCAAAATAACTCATAAGATCGATTTGGGGTTTAACTATGGGGATTAAACAAGGTTTCTAGGTGTTCAGAAATCGGACTCGCGTACCGATACTGGGGCTAGTATCAGTACGTGTTAGTGTAAATGGGGGATGAATTGTGAGGGGAGTACCGGTATGCCTCCCCATGTATCGGTACCCCTTACAAGGTAAGAATTCCAGTGACACATTCGTGTACCGGTACGCAAGAGGACGTATCGGTACGCACTGTTACATTGCCTAGAAAGGCTTTGAGTACTGGTACGCGTATGTGAGAGTACAGGTACGGGCACAGATCGGTACAGGGCGATTCAAGTACCGTATGGGTACCAGTACGGCACGTAGCACATCGGTACGGCCTTAGGTTTAATCTCTTCGAATATAGTAAGGGTATCGATACTCATTGGGGAGTATCGGTACGCTCTGTTGCTTGCTTGGGAGAGGCTTAGCGTACCGGTACGCGTATGTAAGAGTATCGATACGGGATGGATCGGTATGGGGCGATCCTAGTACCGATGAGTACCGGTACGGTACGTAGCGTATCAGTACGGCTTGGTGTCTAATTTTTTCGAACCCAATTAGAGTATCAGTACTCATGTGAGAGTACCGAGACCTAGAAGGGAGTACCGGTACTCACCTTTGAGTACCGATACTCTCTGGGCAATTTGCCCAATAATTTCAAAGTTGCGTTTGGAGGCATTATAATTTGAGACAAAGGGCCTTGGGGGTCCGTTAAGGTGTAGAATGGATATTAAAACTGAGAAATGGGAATTTTAACCCCGTATGAGACAAATGGGCTAATAACTTGGTAAATGTTGGGTAAATTGCGTGAGTTGGTAGCCCATAGGGATCCTAGGTGGATCGTGGATGCTATTTGTAGTCTAGGCCCTTGCTGTGTGCGGAAGGGGCGACTATAAGGTTAAGTTTTATCGGATAATAAGATAAAGTAATGAGAACGGCTAATGTGTACCCTTATAAGTATGCTAATGAATAGATAATTCAACGGGATAATGTAATTAATATAAAAGGAAACTATAGGGCTATGGTAAGGGTGTTAGAGCTGTGTACAGTAAGACCCTTGTGTCGAGGTTTAGAGCTGTGTAGTTACTAGGGTTCTTGTTGTGTACTGATGAGACACCTAAATAGTCGAGTCATTCCTTGTTGGGATTTGGATACCCTAAGTGTGTTGCAACACCTTAAAGATTCCTGAATATTGGATCTCGATGCTACGTTGACACGAGCCTCATTCGAAGATGCTTGATGAAAGATCCCGAACATAGATGTAGGATCCCGATGTTATGTGGACACGTGTCTCATCCCCTTGAGTATAGGATCCTGATGCTATGTGGACGCGAGCCTTGCTCAGAGTGTAGGATCTTGATGCTTTGTGGACGTGGGCCTCACTCAAGTGTAGAATTCCAATGCTTTGTGGACGCGCACCTCACTTAATGTTATTGGTGTTATCTGTGTGATGCTAGGTAGTCGTAAGAGGTACTTGTATGAGCTGCGTGCATGATCATACATTCATAATGACTTGTGTTTAGGCGGTTATAGTAGTGCCAACATTATCTTGCCATGATGCCATTCATGTTGCATTGCTTTATTTATGATTTGCATGAAGCATGGTTGAGTGGCGGTGTATCCACTGAGCTTTGTTAGCTCAGCGTTCGGAATTGTTGTTTCCGTTCGTAGGTCAGTAGGTTTGGCTTGTTCTTGGAAGAGCACCATCAATGAAGGATTTCAGCGCCTCGTCTCATCAGAGTACAGTATTTAGGTCTTTCATTGGGCTATGTATTCATAGGAACCTATTGTATTTTGTAAATCGTATTTGAATTTTCAAATGATCGAGTCAAAGGTTTATAATGTAATTCTAAAGGATCGTCAGTGTATATGTTTTCAATAATTATTATGTATTATTGTGTTGTATTAAAATGGATTTTCATAATGAATTGTAGATTGGGCTAAACTAGGTCAGAGTTTCATGGTAATAGGTTGAGCTTGAGGCCCAAATATGACATTCGAGTTGAGGGTGTTACATTTAGTGGTATCAGAGCCTAGGTTTAGCCGGTTCTAGGAAAACCTTGAGGTGGTTAAGAGTCGGGAATAAGTGTCTAGCGAATACGAGCCCTTGTGTCTAAGTTGTACTCTTTCAAGACTATAATCTGGATGGTGTGCCCTGTGTTCGCGCTGTCGTTAGTTGCGATATTAAGATAGATTCGATCGTGGTCGTTATTAATGTGATGTTGGATGATTCCTTTGAGAATAATTTTAAGATCGGAGTTATCCCAAACATTAAGCTTGGGCTTATGAAGGTATAGAGGAGTTAGGGGGTGTGCCCTCCTCCTATCGCTTGAGAGGTAATCATGGTTATGTGTTGTAAGTTACCTTGAAGTCTTGAGTTAATGGTGAGAACCTTTTGTGGTGAGATTCTGTATGTTGGTAGGCGACCCTTATGGAATGGATAAAAGGGCTTGCTTTTGATTGACCAGTGGTAGAGTGACGATCGGAGGCCATCATCATCCGTAGTAAGTGAACCTTAATGGTAGGTACCATGTGATAGGAATGTAGCACGCCTGTCAGATGTGCGTTTTCGTCTCATATAGAGAAGTACATGATGGTTGTGAGGCCCTGAGATCTCGAGCAAGGCATGCTTGTTGTGGTTGTTTATAGTAGTGGTCAGAGGGACATCGTGGGTTTTGCGCGAGGCGATGCTTGAGTAAAGCTTGTGAATACGTGGTTGACAGGTATAACGGAGTTGTCTTCTAAATAAGTTGATATGATCTTGGCCACCAATAGTTGACCGGTCATGAGCCAGCTTAAGATGACAAAAGTAGTGTTAAAAGCTTTGAGGTTTTGGGGGAACCAAACCCAGAGTAATGAGAAAGACAACTACCATCTTCTGAATGCAGTTTAGACCAGTTGGGTCGACAGTGCGAGATTGACCAAGGAGAGTCGTGAAAGGATCCATATTCCTTTAGAGGGATGAGCATTATTGTTACGAATATAAGTATAAAAAAAGGGTTGAGAAAAGATAACCTGATCAATCAGATTGATGGTTAAGAAACTCTCAAAGGGGTCCGAGGATAAGATGGAATAGTTTTAAGGGAATCCTAACTGTATCGTCTTTTTCTTAAAGGTAATGCATACGAATGGTAAGATATTGTAGATTCAGGTCTACAGCATATGCTCCCGATATGGGATATCTTCATGGATGAGTTCCGAAAGAGATACATTAGTAAGGTACGCATGGATGGGATGATGACCAGTTTCTACATCCAGTTCAAAGAGATCGAACGGTGTTTACTTATGAGCAAGAGTTTTTGTGTTGAGCCGTTATGCCCCAAAGTTTGTTGCCATGTAAGAGTTGATGTGCAAGAGGTTCAAACAATGCTTGAATGTTGACCTTCAGTGGCAGGTGACAGCGAGTCTGCTTAGGATATTTTCTGAGTTAGCCAATAGTGCGAAGGCACTTGAGTGACTTCAGAGTTCAGCATCTAATCGGTTTGAAGATTCTAGAGGTCATGATGTGGAGATCCAGGATATCGTGAATTCCTCTCCCTATATGTATAAGGGGTTTTGTACTTCGAAGAGTTTAAAGAGAGTTGCTTCGGACCAGTCACCAAGAGTCGATTCAGGATCTAGATCGAGGGTTCGTAGAGGCTCTTTGATTCCTACTTCAGAAGGGAGTATTGATGGTTCTGTTGGAGCACCACTTCTATCGGCATACGAGCATTGTGGCCGACATCACCATGGAGTTGCTTTTTACTTTGGAGGGTTTGTTATCGGTGCTGGGCACCAGGGCATATGGCAAGGGACTGCCTGGTTGTCGATAAGGATACATCAGTTTAGTCTCAGAGGTTGGCTACTTCCCAACATGATCAGAGTTTTGCTAAAGGAGGAGCTAGGGCAATGTCAGGTCATCGAGGTAGAGGTCCTGTGAGATCCACTGCTAGGTTTGGTGCGAAAAGTTTTTCTAGGTAATCTGCTGCTCAGATTATAGTTGACAGCATTGCGACCGAGGATATGTCAGTTAATTAAGTTTTTTGTTGTTTTAGCTGTTGTGTTAGCCGTTTAGCTTTTCGATTACATAATAGACCAGTTCTTGTGAGGTGCGTCTTGGTAAACATTGGATTTGTTGTTGCTTTAGATGGTAAATAAAATTGCATCATTTGCTAGATAAGGTTTTATCGTAGACGGTCGTTGAGAATGCATGGGTGCCATATGATGTGAATGGGAAATTGAGAAGTTTTAGATTGTTTGAATCTAATTGTTAGAGTTAGATGAGAAGAATCATAACCTCTCTAGAGTGGATGTTGTGCTCCGTAGTGCTAGCTCGAGGAAGATGTTCTTAGCTTGCATTATGGACGCAAGGGTTGAGAGTCTCTAGTCTTAGAAATTGTGGGTGTTTTGAGGGTATGAAGATACCCTTGGTGAACGGGCAATCTTACCGGTTGATTACGGTTTAGAACGACGATAAAGGTAAGGTTGAGTTCGTTGTTAGTGTCCATCACCATGTGGTATAGTACTTAACGAACTCTTTGTTAGAGGCACACTTGTGTAAATGACTGATTGGGTGTCGTTTCCAAGTGTTTTGTCGAGAATTGTGTCTGCGTAAGAGTAACCTATAGGGTGGTTTTGGATATGTTGAGCCATAGTGCAATAGTGGAAGACCGTTGCCAGTTTCGTGTGAGTTTGGTGACCTTGTTGGGGCCAGAAAAGGTGAGAGCTTCGTGTGTTGTTTGTTAGAGTAAGGTACAGTAGAAAAGGGTAAATAAAGGTTGTGATAGACATGGTTGAGGTTTTAAGGGCGAATCGCGATGATAGTTGTTCGGCTTGTACATCTGTTTAGCTAAATCTCGAGGAGTTAGAGGGTTTCCCAATCGTGCTCACCAAGGTTATTATCGATTAAGACAAACAGGGTGGAAGTTATTAGAGTAGCGCAACAGAAACGTGGATCAATAGCCGTGTTGAGGGTAACCGAATGGTTGTGGTGCAAAGAAATATTTTTAGACGGGCCAGTTAGAGATCTTTGAGAACAGACAGATATCTCTTCGCGTCTGATTGTTTGGACCAAGTCAAGGGTTTGAAGGTGTTTAGACCTTCACAAATAGAATGGCTAGTTTTGGGTTGCTTGTGTGAGCTCCTAAGTGATGGTGATTATTTCTCGTGACCAAGTAGTTGAATCGTAAGTAGTTTTCGATTCCGTTGAAAGCAAGTTTCGATGAAGTAAAGTTCTAGGTTTTGACTTGGTGGGTTAAGTCTGGAGAAAGAAGCTGTTAGTACAAGGTAAATTAATGTTGATAACCGATTGCTAAGGTTTTGATTGTCCTTTAGTGGTTTGGCCGAGATATGGTTGTTAGGCATGATACGTCTCTGACAATGTCTTGTGAATGTGGTACATTGTTTTAGACATAGATAAATTCTAAGTTTAGTTTTGGCTGGCGAATGCTAATAGAAATGTTGGTTAACCGAGATAGAATCCCTTGAAGGTGAGTCCTTTAGTGGATCATTGTAAGTGTCGTTGGCTGTTGAAAAAGAGTCGTGAGAAATCTCAAGAGAAGTGTTGAGAGCGTGTGGTTTATTGCTATGGTTCTGTTTAAGGTAGATTGGGGGGGACTCTCCTTAATCGAGGTGATCCTGTTTGAATGATGAGGTGAATAGGTCTAATTTGGTTACATCTCTCTTGCATCCATCTAAATTTCGAGGACGAAATTTTTTTTAAGGAGAGAAGAGTTGTAACGACTCGAGTTTCAGAACTCAAGGGTCGGGTTAACCCGAGGTATAGGCTTCGCGTTTAGGCCGAGATATTGGGCCTTGAGAGCCTTGTTGAGCTTGAAGAAAAGCTTTTGGGCTTGTGTTGTTGGGTTGTTGATGGGCTAAGGTGAAAATAAGAAGGGCAAATGGGTAAAAGCATAATTTAAGGCAAGAGAGCTGATGTGAGACTTTATTTCTGCAGAAAATAGAGAGAGTGAAATCATCTTGGTCCCCATGTTCCCTCTCTCTCCCATTCCTATCTTTCACCCAAACTTTTTCATGTTAAAGGTCAAATCTTTGAGAGTTTGAGTAAGAATCTCGTTTGGGGCAAGAAGGGAAGCTTGTTCAGCTTTGAGAGATCTACCAATCAAGGTAAGGATGACTAGTTATAGTGGAGATTGAGATTTTGGTGGGGTTAGTGTGGATGAACGAGAATTGTCTTTGAAGGCTTCTTCCTCAGCTCTAATTCGAGGTTAGAACACTACTAACTCCTATTGTTTCATGCAACTCATAAAAATAGGCTTTGATGCATGTATGTATGTTTTTGGCTTGGTTATACCTTGAGTGGTTGTTAATGGTAAATATTGAGATAGTTGTTGCTATGGCTTAAAATTGGTAGAAACCCACTTATTACCTTCAAAATAACTTGTAGGATCGATTTGGGGTTTAACCATGAGGGTTAAACAAGTTTCTAGGTGAAACACGCACCCAAAGTTCAGAAATTGGGCTCGCGTACCGATACTGGGGCTAGTATCGGTACGTGTTAGTGTAAATGAGGGATGAATTGTGAGGGGAGTATCGGTACGCCTCCCTGTGTATCAATACCCCTAACAAGGTAAGAATTCCAATGACGCCTTCGTGTACCGGTACGTAAGAGGGCGTATCGGTACGCACTATTACATTGCCTAGAAAGGCTTTGAGTACCGGTACGCGTATGGGGGAGTACCAGTACAGGCACAGATCGGTACATGGCGATCCAAGTACCGTATGGGTACCGGTACGACACGTAGTGTATCGGTACGGCCTTGGGTTTAATCTCTTCAAATCTAGTAGGGGTATCGATACTTATTGGGGAGTATCGATACGCGTTGTTGCTTGCCTGTAAGAGGCTTAGCGTATCGGTATGCGTATGTGAGAGTACTGGTACGGGGTGGATCAGTACGAGGCGATCCTAGTACCGATGTGTACTGGTACGGTACGTAGCATATTAGTACGGCTTGGTGTCTAATTCTTTCGAACCCAATTAGAGTATCAGTACTCATGTGAGAGTACCAAGGCCTAGAAGGGAGTACTGGTACTCACCTTGGAGTATCGATACTCTCTGGGCAATCTGCCCAATAATTTCAAAGTTGCGTTTGGAGGCGTTATAATTTGAGACAAAGGGCCTTGGGGGTCCGTTAAGGTGTATAATGGATATTAAAACTGAGAAATGGGAATTTTAACCCCGTATGAGACAAATGGGCTAATAACTTGGTAAATGTTGGGTAAATTGTGTGAGTTGGTAGCCCATAGGGATCCTAGGTGGATCGTGGATGCTATTTGTAGTCTAGGCCCTTATTGTGTGCGGAAGGGGCGACTATAAGGTTGAGTTTTATAGGATAATAAGATAAAGTAATGAGAACGGCTAATGTGTACCTTTATAAGTATGCTAATGAATAGATAATTCAACGAGATAATGTAATTAATAAAAAGGAAACCATAGGGCTATGTTAAGGGTGTTAGAGCTGTGTGCGGTAAGACCCTTGTGTCGAGGTTTAGAGCTGTGTGGTTACTAGGGTCCTTGTTGTGTGCTGATGGGACACCTAGATAGTCGAGTCATCCCTTGTTGGGATTTAGATACCCTAAGTGTTTTGCAACACCTTAAAGATTTCTGAATGTTAGTTCCCGATGCTATGTGGACGCGGGCCTCATTCGAAGATGCTTGATGAGAGATCCCGAGCATGAATGTAGGATCCCGATGTTATGTGGACGCGTGCCTCATCCCCTTGAGTATATGATCCCGATCTATGTGGACGCGGGCCTTGCTCAGAGTGTAGGATCCCGATGCTTTGTGGACGCGGGCCTCACTCAAGTGTAGAAGTCCGATGCTTTATGGACGCAGACCTTACTTAATGTTGTTGGTGTTATATGTGTAATGCTAGGTAGTCGTATGAGGTACTTGTATGAGCTGCGTGCGTGATCATACATTCATAATGCCATGTGTTTAGGCAGTTATGGTAGTGCCAACGTTATCTTGCCATGATGTTATTTATGTTGCATTGCTTTATTTATGATTTGCATGAAGCATGATTGAATGGCGGTGTATCCACTGAGCTTTGTTAGCTCAGCGTTCAGAATTGTTGTTTCCGTTCGCAGGTCAGTAGGTTTGGCTTGTTCTTGGAGGAGCACCATCAAGGAAGGATTTCAGTGCATCGTCTCATCAGAGTACAATATTTAGGTCCTTGAGCTATGTTTTCAATATTTATTATGTATTATTGGGTTGTATTTAAATGGATTTTCATAATGGATTGTGGATTGGGCTAAACTAGGTTAAAGTTTCATGGTAATGGGTTGGGCTTTAGGCCCAAATGTGACATCCGGGTTGAGGGTGTTACAAAAAGTGTGGTAGAAAAGTAGCTTTAAAAAGTTAGGTTAGTGTTTGTCATTGATGTCAAAAAGTGATTTTGAGAGGACAAAATGTCTATTTTAGAAATAGTATTATAAAGTAAAATAAGTGAATTTGGATGATGTTCAAATTTATTAATATTATGATGTATGAAATAAATCAACTTAAATTATAATAAAAAATTAATTTAAAAATAAATCAACTTAAAATATAATAAAAAATTAAATTTATAAATATAAACTATAATAAAAAAATTTATTCTCAATATAAATACTATAACATATATATTATTTTATAATTATATATAAATTTAATTTAACAATCAATTATAATTAAATAATAAAAGATAAAAAATAATTTTACATTTTAAATTAGCTCATATACACATAAGTCATAAAATTTAGCTTTTAAATTTAAGTAAAATATTACTTTTAAAAGTAACTAAAAAAACACGTAATTTATTTTGAAACACTTAGGTTGCTAAAAAAACACACCCTAAATCCATAGTTAAATCTCTCCTCCTCGAGAAAAGAAGACCGAATCAGGTTTCTCTTCTTTTCTCCTTGTCGGTTCCCTTTTCCCTCGCGAAGTTTCTGTCAGCTCGGTACTGATTTCTTCTTAAATAAGAATTTTCTATTTCGGAAGTTTCTGGATTTGATTGTTTAGTCGCAGAGAAATGAATCTCAAGGAAAATAATTTGAATTTATCTTCCTTTTGTCTTGTGTTGATTGAAATAGGGATTAGTTTTTGAGCGTGATGTTATGTTTGAACGAGTGAAGTTCCATTCTTTTGGATACAGAGTAAATAATTTTTTATGATGATTTTACTTGCTTTTTTGTAATAGCTTCACTTGATCTCAGTACGTGCATACTTTTATTTTTTTTATTTTATTACAAATTTGATGCTTTGCTTTCTTTTCACTCTTATTAGATAGAAATGATTGATTTTGGAAGTTCCTGGATTCGATTTGTTTGGTTGCAGGAAGGAATTTTCGTGGAAAATAGTTGACTTTTTTTCCTTTCCGTTTTGTACTTATGTATTGTTTTGATTAGAAAATGGATTATTCATTGAGCATGATACTATGTTTGAATTAGTGATGTTCCACTGGATTGGGTATAGAGTACATTTTAATGATAATTTTCCTTTTTTTATAATTTTATTTGTTCTCAGTGCTTATGCTTATTTAATACGAATTAAATGCTTTGAAAGAGTAAGAATACTCGATTAGATATTGTCTCTTGATTTTCCTCTATTGGATATTGTTGTTTGGTGATTAGGTAGAGCAAAATGATGAGGCTGCGAACATATGCTGGTCTCAGTTTTGTATCGACACTAGCAGTTATATATCATGCATTCAACAGTAGAGGACAGTTTTATCCTGCTATGGTTTATTTATCAACCTCTAAGGTCAGTTTGGTGTTGCTTCTCAACATGGGCCTTGTAGTCATGTGTGTCTTGTGGCAATTAATCAAACGAGTATTCCTTGGGTCTCTTCGCGAAGCTGAGGTTGAGCGGTTGAATGAGCAGTCATGGAGAGAGGTCATGGAGATCCTCTTCGCAATCACCATCTTTCGGCAGGAATTCTCTGTTTCATTTCTTGCAATGGTTACGGCTTTATTGTTAATCAAGGCTTTGCATTGGTTGGCACAGAAGAGGGTCGAGTACATTGAAACAACCCCTTCTGTTTCGAAGTTAGCTCATGCTCGAATAGTTTCTTTTATGGGTTTTCTTCTTCTTCTCGATTCCCTGTTTTTATACAGTTCTATCAAATTTCTGATCCAAACTCGACAAGCTTCAGTTTCCATCTTCTTTGCATTTGAGTAAGTTTTTTAATTTAAGAACTTTTCTTATTTTATTGGTTTTCAGTTGAAAATTTTCTAAATTCATTAGTGTTTGTCGTGCTTTATGGTTCATCATTCAAAATGATTTTGTGTTTTAGATTATAAAATGGATTGACTGGGATGTGCTCATGGCTTGAAGTCATACTTTAAATATGTCATTTATGTTGGAAGTTAAATGATGAATGAAATTAACAGTGGGAAAGTCCACCACAAATCGAATTAGTAAGCTTGCTGGAAGAAAATGGCTTGTTAAAAATCCAGCGATTCTTTGTTTTACTGCAATTTACATAAATATTTGATTATTTTGACGCTACCCTTTGTTTCTTTCAAGTGACGTGTGCATCATCATATTTTCTAGTTTATCCGTTTTTTCCGGATTCATATTTGCTTTTTTTGTGTTGTAGGTACATGATACTGGCCACGACAACAGTGTCAACTTTTGTAAAATATGTTTTCTACGTAAGTGACATGCTTATGGAAGGACAATGGGAGAAAAAGGCTGTATATACCTTCTACTTGGAGCTCATCCGAGATTTGCTTCACTTATCTATGTATCTGTGCTTCTTTCTTGTGATTTTCATGTAAGTAAGCTATTTATTTTTACTTTCTGCATGATCACATATATGCTATTTTATTCTTGTGCTTAATTTTTTACTGCTGGATAATCGATAAAATGTTTTGGCTTACTTGAAGTGAAGTCTAAATGCATGTTAAAGCAAATTTATAAGCAGTGCTGCTTCTTTACTTTTTTTTATAGCATGCTACACTTCGTTTTAGTTGTTATCATGCTTTAGATCTTCTTCAGTTATTATGATCTTATAATTATGTTTTGAAGTTGGAAGGTGGCATTAGACCTGTGATTTATCTACATATAGAGATGCATTGGGCTGATTTCACAACAAACTAGACTCAAATCTTGATAGCTAATTACATTTTTTGATACTGTTTTTACTGGTTCTAAACTGCTTCTGTGTGATGGAGAAACAAAGCAACCCTATCTTCATCCCGTTAGATTTTACATGGTTTTCAAGAATTGCTTTATATTCGACATTGTACAGGCCAAGTGTTATAGGCTTATAGCTGCTTTACGATGATTTAATATCTTTGAGACAATAGTCTGGTAGAATATAAGCAATTGGGCTATTTCCATTTGTCATAAATATATCCAGTTATTTGTTATGCCTTCATGAATTTGGCATAAATGAAGTAGTTCCAAAATTTGTTTGGCTTCAATTACATTTGGCTGACATGACACAAAAATCAGTTTCTGAGCCTAATACGTCTAGTGTGGTTCTTGTGAGAACCAAGACTGAAACTGCGGGTATTGAGGTGCCTGCCAGTTGCCAATTTTTTAATGGAAAGCTTGGTCGGGCACCACAAAATCTTTAAGGAATAAGTTATAATTAAAGAATGAAAGGAGGGACAAAACTTTAAAAAAGGGATCCTTTTGTCTTCACCAAAGTCTCAGATCTCTTTAATTGTATCTCATAGATTAATTCATGGCATGGTTGTTGATCTTGATTGGTGTCTGCAGGAACTATGGTGTACCTCTGCACTTAATACGGGAGCTTTACGAGACATTTAGAAATTTTAAAATTCGGGTTGCTGATTACTTGCGTTATAGAAAGATCACGTCAAACATGAATGATAGGTTCCCAGACGCAACCCCTGAAGAACTTACTGCGTGAGTTGGAAATTTTTTTATGATTTTTTTAAATAGAAATCTTTCAGTTGCAATGTGATTTTCTATTCTTGGTTCTTATTTCTTAACTGCTTACTGATTATATGAACAGAAGTGATGCAACCTGTATTATATGTCGTGAAGAGATGACCTCAGCAAAGAAGTTAATCTGTGGGCATCTTTTCCATGTACACTGCCTTCGATCATGGCTGGAGAGGCAGCATACCTGTCCTACCTGCAGAGCACTGGTTGTACCACTGGAAAACGGAACAAGTTCATCTGGAGGGCAACGCGGAGCTCGGTCAGATGCTCATCAACAAGGTAATCTCATTGTAACGTCATCTATGATAACATGAACTCTTTCTTTGAGCATTGTTATTTTCTTGACAAACCTATACTATTGTATGCCAACTGTTCTGCTATTTGGTTTTGAGATAATAGGGATCATGCATGCATAAATTGCCCTACTTTCTGAAAGTTTGTTGCTTTCTTCTAGGTTTCAGGTAAAGGTAACTTTGAGGCCTTCAAATTTTTTCATCTCTTATTAGTCTGAAATTCAGTTGTTTTAGTTGCTATTATTTATGCTTTGTTGAACTGCATCTAAGCTAGCTTAGGCATGTTCCTCCTGAAATAATGTGTGAAAATGCAGAATGTCCACAGGTGTTACCCATGCACCCTTAGTGTGTTGTATTACTTGAGGAAAATGAAGGCTTTTCCTCCCCGTCCCTATCTTGAATACGTTCCATGTTTCATCCCAAACTTTTTGGGGATAATCTGTTCCCTATCGCAGTTATTAATGTCACATATACGATTTATATCACATAAAAGGTCGTACGCTAATTTGGGTTTCAAAGAGTTTTGGATGTGGAGATCAAGTATTACTTTGTTTGGTTGTGGCATTGCTTCTTTTACAATTTTGCAGCTAATGCAATTGACTTCATGGTCTGAAGAAGGGGCTAACTGTTTTATGTGGAACAGGGTCCAGCACAAGTTCTGCTACACAAGGTCCTGGTGTTGAGGTGGCCACTGATAATTTGACCCGCCATCAAGCTAGGCTTCAGGCTGCTGCTGCTGCTGCGTCAATATATGAAAAATCCTATGTTTACCCTTCTGCAAACACTCTAGTTTGGTAGGTTGTTTTATGTATGTAATTTTTCATATCTGTCAATGATATTTGCGGTTTCCTTATTTTGCCAGCTTTATAATCTCACCTCTTTTCCCATGTGATTTTTTTATCACGAGCCCATTACTATGTGTTGATTATGAATTATTTCAATTTCAAAGAATTTCTTTAAATGCGAGGACCGGAGAAAAGAATTAGGGATGTGCCATTGAGACCTAATTTTTTTTGCTTCTTGGTTGTACAAAAGTTATGTGCTTATGTGATCATTATTGAAGTGGCAACACTTTTCTCCTCTAGTTACTTACCAACTTAATTATGAGATCATAAATATAAATAAAAGAAGGTAATCATGTGCATCGAGATCTTTTACTTGAGTCGAGAAGGGAAATGTCTATTGCCAAGAGAAAGGGTGCACTTCAAACACATGCTGATTACCAAACATTTTGAATTTGAGTGCTATGTTTTAGAAGCTTTAAAGTGGTTCATTGGTTTATGGGCCTCTAGACCTTAAAGGTTGGTACACCCATATCTGCTCTGCTTTCTTTTCTTTTGTTTTTGCCAAAAAATCTGCTCTGCTTTCTAATTCTTATATTGATGCACATTTTTACATGATCCGGCGTTAAGTGCAATTGCATTGGTTTCCTAATACCAACCGGTGATATATGTTACAATTTTGTGCATGGTTCATGCAGGTCTCCAGGAAATGCTGTACTTCCCGGGGCTTCTGCTCCATTGGCTGATTCCATGAAGGTGGAATCTAGTGGGGAAAGCACATCCATTGGACGACAACGGTTTGCCATTCCTGGTGGACAGGCAAACTTACCCTATCCGCAGTTCCCACACTTCGTTTTTGTTCCTATCCAGCTACCTGGTGCCAATGGAAACTCCGGTGAAGGGTTAGGGAGTAATCAAAATATTTCAGATTCCTAGTTGGAGGCTCAGAAGAAGATTATCCAGCAGCAGATTGAGGTATTATTTTGTAGTGTACTGGTACTATTCTTGCGCTCTCTATATTGTTGTGTGTTTAACTGTTTTAGAAAACATATCTTATTTCTTGTGCTCTATATAATTGTGTGTGTAACTATTTTAGAAAGCATTCTCTTATTTCTTGTGCCCTACCAACGGTTATACACACTTTTGTAGCTCGGGACTCGGAGTGCGTGGCTTACATGGAATGCACCACAACATGACATTTTGATATATCCATGACTAGTTTGTGAATAACCACCATCTATTTATAGTAGGATTGAGAAGCTTTCAATTTTTTAATTGTTCCCTTGTATAGAGCTTCTTTTCTAGTCAAACTACTTTTACACAAAAACACAAACTTATGAATCAACTCACACTTTTCCAATTTATCGCATTTCTTTTTCAACATTTTTTTTCCTGAATAGGTGCTGCGACATCAGCTCCAAATACTGCAGACACAAAAGCCAGAAACCGAGGAAAGCTCGGACGTTGGTCTCACTGCGTTATCAGATTGTAAAGGGAAGGCTGTTGCATCTTCTTCTTCTTCTTCTTCGGACTGAAGAGGGTACATAGTTCTTGCACAACTCCAGCTTATTTGAATTAGTGTAGTAGTGATCTTAACCCAATATATAGAGCTTATTACTTGCTTCGGAAGTTTACTCATAACTTAAGCTCCAAGTTACCTTTTTCCCTTTTTTATTTTTTCATCTCATCTTCCTACCTTGACATACCAACTTAACCCTTCTTTTGACATCGCATTATCATTTTAAGACGATCATTATCATTTATGATTGCAGAAGACCTATTCAAAAAAAATGATTGCAGAAGAGGGTACTTTTAGATCTAAAAAAAATAGATGTTCACTAATCGAAGGCTTGAGAATTAAAAAATTTCAATCGCGTCATCATCGTAATCTGTTGGGTATAGTTAGCTGCTTAGGAAGCATTTGTTTCCAAAGCACAATTGGTAAGTAGGTTTCAGAAGAAAACTAGTGAAAATGAAATTTATTACCCCCAGGAACGATTAGTAACTTTAGCATGTATAGCTGATCAGGTAGTCTTATAATTCAGTTATGATATGGCCTTCAAAACCGTTATGGTGTGGCCAGTGTTTAAAAAGGCACAGCTGAGGTGCGCGTAGGCTAGGCGAGTGTGAAGCGCCTAATTGGGTCTAAGCGAGGCGATTTCTATGAGGCGCGACTTAGGCGCAAAAAGGCGCCGTCTGTTTAATTTTTCTTGTTCTTTTTTGTCTTTTTTATTGTGTTTTACATACTAACTTGGGTCAAAAGTGGGGACTACAAAAAAATAATATTAATCAAATAAAATTTAAATTAACTTAGTCCAGTGTTAAAAAGGGCGAAAGGCGCACTAAGGCCGAGGGTTCTATAGCCGAGGCGCAAGGCACAAGACGCGTGCCTTATTGAAGTAAGACGCACTTTTTAAAAATAAAAGATATACAGTTTTTTTCCAGATGTAGAGTAAAGCAAAAAGAATAATTCATGCATTGTATACACTAAAGAGTATTCATCATCAACATTTTATATTAAGCATCACTTTAAAGTTCTTTACATTCAATAAAATTTTGGGTGATACGAATAATGAAATTTTTTGAATGTTCAACTTTAACATGAACCAAACAAGGAGAACGTATAAATGCACATGAAGCAGAGTTCAAGAAAGAAAATTTAGTACTTTAAAAAGGACTATAAGTTCAACAAAGCTCTTAATTTCATTTACCTTTAATTTTTCAATCAAAAAGCATATTGCATTTTCATCATGCAACATTAGAATTTTTGTACTGTAAATAGACAAAGCTAGTTATATAATACTCTCAAAAAGATATGTGATAATATGATTTAAATTAAGGATTTATATCCAATGCACTAACGGTAGAAATTTTTAGTTTTTACAAGCGCCTTGGTTTTAGGGTTTATGGACTCAATTTAGGGTGTAGGGTTTAATGGTTAGAATTTAGGAGCTAGAGTTAAGATTTAGGTTTAGAGGATTGGGTTTAGGGTATTGAAGATTTAGGTTTTAACCTATAAACACTAAATTTTAACTCTAAACTCAAAATTTTATTCACAATAACTGAGCTCTAAACTATTAAACCAAAACATTACACCCTAAATCGAGTCCCTAAACCCTAAAACTAAGACGCTAGTAGAATCTATCAGTGTACCAAATAATTATTTATAAATTAAATCATGATAGAAATAAGTCAATTCAAGATTGATTTAAACTTAAATTAATTCAAATACGCAATAACTTTTTTATTGTATCAAAACAATTAAATTTAATTCAAGTTTTAAAACTCAACCAAATTAATTTGAATTTAAATTTGATCCAATTTAATTAATATTTGTATATATCATGTGTTATGCTCTAAGTTTAAATTACACATTAATTCGACTAAGTTAAATTAAATTTTATTTGATTAATGTTATTTTTGTGTGGTCTCCACCTTTGACCCAAGTTAGTATGTAAAACACAATAAAAAAACAAAAAAAAACAAAAAGAACAAAAAACTAAAAAGGCGCGCCTTTTTGCGTCTCAGCGCCTCAGCCCTGGTGCGCCTCATTGAAATCGTCTCGCCTAGACTCAATTAGGCGTTTTACCCTTGCCTCACCTTAGCGCCTAGGTGCGCCTCAACTGTGCCTTTTTAAAACACTGATTTAGTCGAGTTAATGTGTAATTTAAACTTAAAGCATAACACGCGATATATACAAACATTAATAAAATTGGATCAAATTTAAATTTAAATTAATTTGGTTGAGTTTTAAAACCTGAACTAAATTTAATTGTTTTGATACAATAAAATGTTATTGCGTATTTGAGTTAATTTAAGTTTAAATTAATCTTGAAATGACTTATTTCTATCATGGTTTAATTTATGGATAATTATTTGATACACTGGTAGTTTTCACAAGTGTCTTAGTTTTAAGGTTTAAGGACTTGATTTAGGGTGTAGATTTAGTAGTTTAGAATTTAGTCATTATGAGTATAATTTTAGGTTTAGTGTTTATAGATTAAAATCTAAATCCTTGACATATTACCCTAACCTCTAAACTTAAATCTTAACTCTAGCTCCTAAATTCTAACCATTAAATTTAAACCCTACACCCTAAATTGAGTCCATAAACCCTAAAACTAAGACGCTTGTGAAAACTAAAAGTTTCTAACGATATAAATCCTTAATTTAAATTATATTATCATATATCTTTTTGAGAGTATTATATAACTAGCTTTGTCTATTTACAGTATAAAATTTTTATGTTACATGATAAAATGCAATATGCTTTTTGATTGGAAAGTTAAAGGTAAATGAAATTAAGAGCTTTGTTGAACTTATAGTCTTTTTTAAAGTACTAAATTTTCTTCCTTGCTTAGTACTCTATTTCATATGCATTTATACATTCTCTTTGATTGGTTCATGTTGATGTTAAACATTCAAAGAATCTCATTATTCGTATCACCAAAAATTTTATTGAATGTAAAGAACTTTAAAGTGATGCTTAATACATAAAATACTGATGATGAATACTTTTTGGTGTTTACAATTCATGAACTGTTCTTTTTGCTTTACTCTACAACTAGAAAAAACATGTATTTCTCTTATTTTTAAAAAGTGCGTCTTACTTTAATAAGGCGCGCGATTTACGCCTCGGCTATAAAACCCCTATCGCATTGGTGCGGCTTTCGCCTTTTCTAGGGTGTGGCTGTAATTTAATACTTTTCCGAGCCAATAATAGTAATACAGCTTATAAGTATTCTTATAGAGAAAAGAAAGCCCAACCTAAGAGAAACAATCTTGTTTAGCTTAGCTTAGGACTGATTGGCCGCCGACCCGGACCAGAAAATTGTTCTATGGTGAATATCTGTTACCTGAACTTAGGAGTGTTAGATATGCATATGTATAAGCCATGATAAGATCAAGTTTTTATATATTTGGAAGATTATATGTCTGAATATGTATCCAAAATAGCTACTAAACATCGACATATATTTTAGAAATGAAGAGTCCGAATAGGAGACCATAATAATCATAAAGCATCGATAATCATCTCTTGAAATTAGGGGTATAAATGAACAAAATATTCTATGAATCGTTTGTTTATGTTCGTATATTAAATTAAATAAACGAATATGAACAAACTTTTTTGTATATTTAATAAACGAACACGAATAAAGATGTGTTCAATTTGTTTATGTTCATGAACAATTTCGTTTATAAGCATGTTCAATTTGTATATTAGTCCATTTATCGACACATTTATATATTGACACATTTATTTATTAATGATATTTTCTTATAAAAATATTAAAATATTATTCACCTCATTTTTATTTTTATATTTAAATTTCAATTATTAATGAAATATATGTTATTAAAAAGTTAAGCGAACATGAACAACTTTAAAGAACAAATGAACATGAACACCCGACTTGACTGAAATTAAATATGTAGGCAACTAGGGTGGAACTAGAAATTTAGTTTAGGGTGTTAGAATTTAAAATTTTTTATGAATATATTTTTAGGTGAAATTTGGTAAATATTGGTGTTTAGAAAAAAAATGGGAAAAATAAGGTATGTTGGGAAAATTTTAAGAATTTATGGCATTTTCTAGATGCGTTCGCCATTTTTTAAATATTTTTGTACTAAAAAATATTAAAAACATGGAGAACGCCTCTTGCAGGAGGTGTTCTCAATCGGCATTGTAGAAAATGACATAGATTCCTAAATATCCCTTAACATATCTTACATTCCAAAAATTCATCCTTAAACACTCTATATATCCAACAGACCCGAATTTTTAAGTAGGTGGAAACAAATAATAAATGTCAATTCTTTTAAAGGGTAATTTTCTTTTAAGAGACTATTTTTTTTGACAAATCCTATTTTTAATCTTATTCTTACTTAGAGGGAAGGGGGGGGAAACTCTAGAAGAAGAAAAGAGTGTTTCTAGTGGGTTTAAAACACATGCTAAACGTGCTTGCTCCTTTTAAGAGATTTTATTATTCAATTAAAATTGTATTAATTTTATTATTCAATATTATTTTATATTAAATTATAGAGAAAAACATCTCTAAAATTTTTGGGTGTAATATGACGCCTTTTAATTAAGGGTGGCTCATTTCTTCATGTTTTCTTCTCTTTGGTTTCATGAGTAAGGGTATTTATCTTAACAAAGATTGTAAAGACAACATATTCTCAAAACTACAATGATTGACATTAAATGAATATTGAAAGTTCTCCGCTTACATGCCAATCTGATACCTTTGTTTTTTAGTTCCAAGTACAATAATCGGATGTATCTGGGCTCAAATTAGAATAATCTTGGAATCGAACTCAAAAGTATATCATAAAAATTATATTATGAACTGTCTGTCACATCATCTATAGTTCTAATTAATTAAAATTACCCATGTCACTGATTTTTTATGTCGTCCTATTTACATGCATTTTTATTATTTTTTATAAATAATTATTTAAAAGTTTCCATTTAATTGTATCAGTAACATGTATAGTGGAATGGAAAACTTGTTAAGAAAATAGGAAGATATATTAAATCGGTCCACAGTGTCACGGCCTTAGCCTTTAGTTCACTTGGTCGCTAAGCCGTGCGACACTTGAAAAAGACTCTTCCCGATCAAATCAGCCTTTTCTCTCGATAAATCTGCTCAAAATAAGCAAGCAACACATTAATTAGTCTCGCGCCACAAAACCATTCTTCAAACCATGGTCGAAACCGTGGGGCATAGCGAATGCACACAGTCGACCTCCAACTTCCCTGTAGGAAAGAAAAACGGTTTTTATTTTATTAAACAGAGAAAGCAGTGGGTTACATTAAAAAAACTCACCCACACCATCGACTTGGCGGTAGAGGCCGCCTCGATGGTGTGTAGGATACATACCTTTACCAGTGGATTAGCCCAAACTCTGCCGACTATCCACCCCCTACATATATGCGAAAAAAATATTGTAGAAATGACCCGAGTAAACATTCTATTGTTTGAAATGAGGATACTTTTTCCTAACCAAAGAAATAATTGAAAACAGAAACTCTTCTTCCTAAAACATTGATGTGCTTGAAAATGGGGCATGGTGAAAGTGACTCAGTTGTGACCCCGGGACTCGGCTGTGACACCATGCGAGGGGATGGCTACAACATCCTCCCTCACCTAACTTGTCAATGCCCTAGTCGACTAGGTTGCAAGGAACTCCTCGATTTTCTGCTTGAACGTCTTTAGGTCATGATCTCTCTCCCAACTTGTCTCTTCGGCTCCGAGATCTTCCCACTTGACCAGGTACTCACGAACAGGCTTCTTCTTGGACACTAAAACAAATCTATCAGCAAGGATCTCCTTAACTCGACGTTCTGATGGGGTTTGGTACAGATGGGGCCCCGATCACTCTGTCATCGGCTGGCATCTAAGGGGTTCGCATGAAAAGGCTTCAAGTTGCTCACATGGAACACAAGGTGAACTTTCATCCATGGGGGCGGCTTGATCTTGTATGAGTTATTCCCAATTTTGGCCACAATCGGTACTGGTCCTTCATACTTTCGCACCAACCGCCGATCTCTATTTTGTAAGAACCACAACTGTTCTGCCATTAGCTTGACAAGCACTAGATCGCCAACTTTGAACTGCTGGTCCCTTCGGCCACGATCCGCCCATTTCTTCATATGTTTTGCAGCTTTCACTAGATAAGCCCGAGCAATCTCTGTATTTTGGCACCACTCATTGGAAAAAGTAAAAGCTCGGGGACACTTTCCTTTGTACGACTCTAGAGTGGTGTGTAGAAGCCGCGGCTGCTGACCCATTAAAGCGCTCAGTCTGCCCATCCGTCTAAGGATGATAAATTGATGACAAATTCAGTTTAGATCCCAACATCTTGAATAACTCTCTCCAGAAATTTCTAGTGAGCCGACCATCCCTATCACTAACAATATCTTGTGGGACACCCCAATACTTCACCACATGTTTAAAGACTAACCGGGTTGTCTCCTCCGCCGAACAATATTTGGGGGCAGGGATAAATGTAGCACATTTCGAGAACCGATCCACCACCACAATAATATCTCCAAGATCCCCCACCCGAGGCAAGCTCACTATGAAGTCGAGTGAAATGCTCTTCCAAAGGCGTACTGGCATTGACAATGGCTCCAACAATCCCGCAGTCTTTTGTCGATCCACCTTATCTTACTGGCAAATAAGACAAGTCTTGGTATAGTCCATAATATCTTGTCGCATGTGCGGCCAATAATATCATTGTTCCAGCAGGGCCAGAGTACGCTGCCAACCCTGGTGACCTGCCTAGGGAGTGTCATGGCATTCACGCAGTAGTTTCTGTCTAAGTTCTCCTGCTATCGGGACATACATAAGCGGACCTTTCGTCATTAGGATCTCATTCTCTACCCAAAAGGTCTTCGATTGGCCACTTTCCACCATCATCGGTATTGCCATCATATGCGGATCTTTTCTCATATTCTCCATTATGAGTTCCCGAATGTCATTCGTCACCCTATTAGCTGACATAGGAGCAATCAATCTAAGGGTCGCCAGATCGGCCCTTCGACTCAATGCATCAACTATCTGATTCTTCTTCTCAGCTTTATGCTCAAAACTAAAATCAAACTCCGTTAGGCGCTCTTGCCATCTTGCTTGCCTTGCCGACAGTTTTGGTTGCGTTAGGATATGACTAGCAGCTGTGTTGTCTGTTTTAACAACAAACTTCGAGTCCAACAAATAATGCCTCCAAGCCCTGAGACAATGGATCACGACTAGAAGTTCTTTTTCCTGAGTTGCATATCTCGTCTCGGCACCACTCAACTTTCGACTCTCAAAGGCCACAGGGTGACCACCCTGCATGAGTACTCCCCCTATGGCAAAGTCAGATGCATTAGTTTCAACTTTCATGAGTTTCTCAATATCAAGTAATACTAGGACAGGGTCGTTCATCACAATAGTTTTTAGTCCCTCAAAAGCATCTTGAGACTCTTTGGACCAGACCCACTTCTCACATTTCTTTAACAAATCGGTAAGTACTGTTGTCCTTCGAGAGTAGCCTTCGACAAACTGTCTATAATAGTTAGCTAATCCCAAGAATGATCTGAGCTCACTGACACTCTTTGGAGTCGGCCATTCTTGGATCGCCTTCACTTTTCCCTCATCCATTCAAACATGTCCCTGCCCAACGAGGTGTCCCAGGAACTTGATTTGAGTTTGGGCAAAATCACATTTCTCCCTTTTAACAAATAGCTGATTATCTCTGAACCTCTGCAACACTAACCGCAAATGGTTTTCATGATCTGTTAAAGAGGAACTATATACCATCATATCGTCTAAGTATATCACCACAAACTTGTCAAGAAAATCATGGAACACATGGTTCATCAAGGTGCAAAAGGTTGCAGGCGCATTGGTTAGCCCAAATGGCATCACAATAAACTCAAACGCCCCATATCGAGTAACACAAGTTGTCTTCGGTTCATCTTCCTCGGCCACTCTTACTTGATAATACCCCGATCGAAGATCCAGTTCTGTAAAATATTTTGCGCCACTTAGCTGGTGGAACACGTCCGCAATTAAGGGGATGGGATACTTGTTCCGAACAGTCACCTTATTCAAGACTCTATAGTCCACACACAATCTTAAACTCCCATCATGTTTCTTCTGGAACAACACTGGCGCCTCAAATAACGCTTTAGACGGTCAAATAAACCCAACTTTTAGCAGTTCATCTAGTTGTTTCCTCAATCTAATTTAAGAGGGGACATACGGTATGAACATCTCGTAGGAGGTTTGGCACCAAGGACCAGTTCAATCCCATGATCCACCGCCCTTCGAGGAGGGAGCCCTTCTGGCAACTGGTTTGGCATGACATCTTTATAGTCCTCCAACACTCTTAGAATCCCACTTGGTACACCTTCAAGGGTTGACTCCCCATATAGAATAGGTAACACGACAAAAGAAGGTTCCCCCTTCTTCACCCCTTTCTTAAATTGCATTGCTGACAACATCTTTCCACTTCTTGGTAGAATGGTAACAGGCACCACCCCCGGACAATCCCCTAAAAACAATAGGCAGCTCGCAGCAATGATGGGGATGGCCCGGGCTTTTGTCATGAAATCCAGCCCCAACACAACATCAAAATCATCCATAGGGGAAACAGTGAGATCCACGCTTCTGTCCTAGGACCCAAGTTTGGTCTTTACCCTCTTAGCACTTCCCGAATTGCGGCGACAGTAGAAGTAACTGCTTTCATCTATCGCACATCTCTAGCAATTGTTAAACCGTATTTCTTGGCATCCTCAGGTGAGATAAAAGTATCTGTTGCTCCCGTGTCAACTAGAGCCCTGGTCGTCTTCCCATTTATCACCAAGTCCACGTACATCAAGCCTTTTTTCGGTTCCTTCTTTAAGTTGTCCAATTGAGATTGTAATGCATTCAAAAAATGAATGGACCCAATCCTGGTCAAATCGGTCTCACTATTCTCTGTAGGCGGGTTAGGGGGCGTGTTTTCAGGCCGTGAAAGTTCCAAAGCACTCAATGCACCCTTATGCGGGCACTGAGCCATGCGATGAGGCCCCTTGCACAGGAAGCATGCTAGGGGTAGCTTATTTTGTCCATTCCTTCGCATAAAGCCACTATTCCCCCTACTCTGCACCAGTTCCTTGTTTGGGAGTCCTCTCCTAGCTCCCTAAGTTATCGGCCTCTCCCCTCTAGTCGTCTTACTCCCATTACCCGCATGGTTATTGCTCCAACTAGTTGGGGCCTTGCGTTTGTTTGAGCCATCACTGTAATAGTTAAGCCGCTCGGCAGCGACTACATCATGCACCTTCTATCTTTGAATCTCAGTTTTAGGCCATGGCTTTAAGCCCTCAAGGAAAGCAAACATCTTGTCTTTCTCAGACATGTCCTTGATATCCAGCATCAACGCAGCAAACTCTCTCACATAATCATGACTAGTCCAGTATGGGTCAAATCCCTCAACTTTTTCCGAGCATTATACTTCACATTCTCCGGAAAGAATGTAGCCATTAATTCTCATTTCAGCTCGTCCCAACTTTTAATGAAACACTCCATTTGTGAACTTGGACCTCCACCACAACTTGGCATCCCCTGTCAAGTATATAGAAGCCATCGAGACCTTGTCTTCCTCTATAGTGGTGCGAGTAGCCTGAAAATATTGTTCAATATCAAATAAGAAATTTTCAAGCTCTTTGGCATCCCTGTTCCCCTCATACCGTTGAGGCTCAAGGACCCTATTCCTCTGGCCCCTATCCACGGTCAACAAATTTCCCACAACCATTTGAATCAAATTAATTTGAGCCTTAAGGTCTTCTATCTCGTACTTCAGAGTACTCATTGCCTCCTTTGTCTCATCAGTGAGGTGTTTCACCATGTGAGCCAACTCTTGATGTGAAACTTTAATTGCTCGAACTCGTTCACTGGTCACCACATGAGCCCTCAGGGCTGCCACCGCGGCTTCTAGCTCCTGAAACCTATCGGGGTCTATGGTCTTACCCCCTTGTGCGGGCGCTCTCGCGCCATGTTGCGCCGAAGTACCTGCGCCCGCTGGCATCTCAGTTCTCGGGACGACTTTCGGCCCCTGCTGCTTACGAGTAGTCACCATCCCTGGTCGACTCCAACCACACTAATTCCTGCACGGCAAAAATAATAAGCACCACAATGCCTATTAGTAACTCAGCACCACTGTGCTTAAAGAGGGAATAAGCACCGCTGTGCTTCCCAATGAAAATCTAGGCACCACCGTGCACAAGAAGCAAGAAAGCACCACTGTGCATCAAGAAGGAATAAGCACCGTTGTGCTTTCCCAATAAAAAAACTTGGCACCGCTGTGCGCTAGCAACAAGGAAGCACCGCTGTGCTTGAACAAAAATTGAGCACCACCGTGCCACAATTATTAAAGAGCACCTCTGTGCTTTTCACCACAATGAACATGCAACACCACACCTGAAATTGAGTGCAACAACCTTGCTCTGATACCACGTGTCACAGCCTTAGCCTTTAGTTCACTCGGTTGCTAAGCCGCGCGACACTTGAAAATGACTCTTCCCGATCAAGTCAGTCTTTTCTCTCGATAGATCTGCTCAAAATAAGCAAGCAACACATTAGTCTCGCGCCACAAAACCATTCTTCAAACCATGGTCGAAATCGTGGGGCATAACAAATGCACACAGTCGACCCCCAACGGTTTTTATTAAAAAGGGAAAACATCGGGTTACATTAGAAAAAACTCACCCACACCATCGACTTGGGCGGCAGGGGCCGCCTCGATGGTGTGTAGGATACACGGTGGATCAGCCCAAACTCTGTCGACTGTCCACCCCTACATATATGCGAAAAAAACATTATAGAAATGACCCCAGTAAATATTCTATTGTTTGAAATGAGGACACTTTTTCCTAACCAAAGAAATAATTGAAAACAAAGACTCTTCTTCCTAAAACATTGATGTGCTTGAAAATGGGGCATGGTGAAAGTGACTCGATTATGGCCCCGAGACTCGGTTGTGACACCATGCGAGGGGATGGGCACAACACACATCATCTTCAAACCAATTTGCTTAAGTTCAATGAATGAATTAACAGTCCCGACTATTCCCACAGTATTCGCCCACCTCTTTCAAAGCTAGTAGGCATCAAAGTCGATTGGTGTATTCCCCCTAACACCAGCTTGGCAAAAAGATTGTGTCTTCTGTATATGTCTATTAGCATTCGTTTCGAATTCATAACAGATAATAATTTTAATATACAATTTCAAATATTATTCGAATCTATAATATCAAAATCTGTATAAAAATAAATTAAATATTTATAAATATTCGTCAATGACGGATCTATATATTCAAAAAATAGAGTCCAAAATAAATTAACAATTAACTAAATCCCCCCTCCACGTGCAATAGACTTTCTATATCTGTGTTCACAATCCAAATTACCATCTCTATCTTCAACGAAAAACAAATCAAACCATAGAAATGATGGTTTTTTTTTCTTTCTCCTCAGAATCACATAAACCAGAATATGAAAGACATTACTGAAAGGTATTTCATTTTGGTGTAAAAAGTAGAATGCAACATAGACAAGGACTTGTTTATTATTTTGGTTCAAACAAAGTGGGAAGTGGAGTTGAGCAAGTTGGCAAACCAATGTGCCGTGGCCCAAACTTTCCAGCTTTCAGAACTCCTTTTTCCATTTTCTTTTTTGCTGATAACTGAAATGAATATGTTCCATTTTGGTGCAATGCTTTCATTTTTGGCCAGAGAATGAATGAAAAGGCCTATAAATAAGTGAAGAGGCAAATTCCCCATGAATAAGAAGGATTGAAAGGGCAGCAGAGCAGAGTGTTGGGTTGAAAGCCAAGAATGACTTGCCGGCTTCCTTCCTTCCCTCCAGGCTCCAATTGAGCAGGCAGTCTTCTTGGCTTTCTTCACACCCTCTTCTTTTCTGGTTGAGTCTACAGGCAGCGGGCAGTGCAAAACTGAGAGCAAAGAGGAAGCTTTGATTTACTGGCTCTTCTTCTTCTCTTTCTACATGCTACACATTCATCTTTCTAAATCTGCTACACGAAGGTATAATGTCAAAAAATATCCATAACTTTTGATTTGATATTTAACCTCTATTTTTTAGGCATCTCTCAACGTTTCATTTTAAGCATTAATAGATGAAAGCTATTAGTCAACTAACAATAAATGACTAAATGAGATGATAAACTTACACGACAGTGCACACTGATGTAATAATGTCATATAACCAAATGTATTGACTTGACAGAATGTCATATCAGTCAAAAAAAATAATTTTATAAATATAAAATTATTTTTCTATTGATGTGTTATTCTGTCAAATCATTTTAAGTTATTTATTGTTAGTTTACTAACAAATTTTATTCACGGCTATTTTGACTTAAAATGAAATGTTGATGGTTAGAATGCTTCAGAAAAAAATAAGGACCAAAGTGACTATCCAGTTAAACTTAAGTGTCATTTTTTGATATTGTACCCTACATGGGTTCCCTTGTGATTAGAATGATTTTAGAATTTGTATCAAATCAAGTATTACGAATTCTAAAATTATTTGGTAAAAGAGATAAAGATTAGAATGATTTTAGAATTTGTACGTAGAAATATATATTTATAATTAAATTTGTACAGACACTCGAAAATTTGACTCGATTTGACTCTATTTAAATTTTATAAACTCGATTAGATTCGAAAAAAATTAAATAAAGTTTGAATCGTAAAATAAAACTTGTAAACTCGAATAATTCAAAACTTTTTTGACTCGACTCGATCAAATGTCCAACTCTAACCCCACCCCACCCCACCCCAAACCAAAGTATAATATTAATAAACATGTTCTATCTTCGAACCGAAAAATTAGAACATATCCGATCTTGTCCCAAACCCGATCGGATTTTACAAAGTAGCAAAAAGAAAAATATTTTCTTCGTTAAGGATTCAATTTTCAACATTGTAAGCGTGATTTAAAGCTTAGTTTTTGTTTAAAATCAGTGTTTTAACAAAAAAATAGAATAAAAAATTTTGATTTGATTTTTACTTTTAAAAAGTCGGAAAAAAGAGAAAGAAGGTGAGGCTTCGAGTGTTTTTTTTAACGCGAGACGCTTAAAATGAGGCTATACAAATTTTTTTATAAAAATTGTAAGAATTTTGGTATTAACTTTTATGTACATACAAAAATGCTTGCAAAATTGATAACCATTTTTGTATATACCTAAATTTACTATTTTGTAAGAATTTTGGTATATACAGAAAAGTCGATACCGAAGTTCTTACCATTTTTTGTAAAACTTTCCGTATAGCCTAATTTTAGCCTCATTTTAAGCTGCCTCACCCTAAAATTTTCCGAGGCTTCCATGACCTTGAAATCATTAGACTTTTCAGTGATGCTAGGAATGTCATTCAAACAAGAATTAACAAATAGTTTGAATAAAAAATAAGATGATGTTCATCTTAAAAGATACGAACTCTAATAACTTTATAAATAAACAGTTTGACAGAGTCAAAGAGTGAGTTAATTTTAATATATAATTAGACGTATTTGTAAAATAATTTATTCATATTGTATATGAATTATAAATTATAATATATTCTTATAATAAAATTATGTACAATCATACATATTTTGTAAAATAATCACTACTTTATGAAAACTAATAATTTATAAATGAACAAATGAATTTCGCAACCACTAAATTCTTATCTTAACCCTTAAATTCTAAACTTCTAAATCTCAAATTTTTAATTTTTAAAATTTTAAACTCTAAATATTTAATCTCTAAATTCTAAATATATAACCCTAAACTCTTAAATTAAAGCATTTGTAAAAAAAAAAATTATTTTCACCGTTTGATATGAGATAATAATCTTTTAAAGGGAATTATTCGATATTTAAATAAAAAACTAAGTATTTTTTTTCTTCTTCTAGTAGATCTCGTGGGTTAATCTGGCACGACAAGTAAACACTAAACAGTCCAAAAACCTAAAATCTTTTTCTAGTACATTTGAGTCTTCAAAATCTAGCCGCCGCCGCTGTTGTCAGGATCGAAGCTGACTCATTAATGGATACGGCCACTTACATTATACGGTCCCCGGTGGCCCTACTCTCCGGGAAAGGGGCAGTGTCCGATCAGAAAACAGCATCTCCCTTTCAAATTCCCCAATTTTCAGTTAACCGCCGTCGTTTCACCGCTCTTTTCGCTTCCCTCCACGACGATAACAACACCAACGACGGAAGTAATAAGATCAGGAAGGCTGTCGACTTGGAGAAGCTTTTCGAGGATTCCCAGTACGATGTTGTTTCAAAAGACTCCCCTTTGCATCCCAGTATGCAAATCCCCGTTCCCCTTTTTCTATTTAGTGTTTGTGTTTTAGTTTTTTTAAAATTTGGCATTTCACTTCATTTTCTTCAGGGCCTCTTACTTCAACCCAGTTACATAATAAAATCTCTGATGGCCCTCGCCTTCGCGTTGCATATCAGGTGGGTTTTCTTCTATTTACTATTTCTCTATATTTAATTTTTAAACTGGCAGATCGGGACAAGGTTATATTTTAATTATAGAATTAAAAATTTCATTATATTACAGTGAAGTTGTTTGATTAATTTATGTTGAATTTCAAAAGGGAGTTCATGGCGCCTACAGCGAAGCAGCTGCTGAAAAGGCCTATCCGAATTGTGAACCTGTTCCTTGTGATCAATTTGATGCTGCTTTTGAAGTAATTACCTGAACTCTTTTTCTTCTCATCGACAAATATTTGGTTTTCATGTTAGAAAATGAGAATCTTCTTGATTTTGTAAGTATATTTGATTAGTCTTCATTAAGAACTGATTTTAATTATTGTTTTCAATTAGGCTGTTGAAAAGTGGTTAGTGGATAGAGCAGTATTACCAATCGAGAATTCCTTAGGTGGTAGTATTCATCGGAATTATGACCTCTTGCTTCGCCATAGCTTGCACATTGTTGGGGAAGTTAAGCTCGCAGTCCATCATTGCTTACTAGCGAATCATGGTGTTAGAATCGAGGACTTAAAAAGGGTTCTTAGTCATCCTCAGGTATGAAGTAAGATTTAACCTGCTTGTTGACTAAGTTTCTTGTTTTCAATATTATTTTTATCTTGATCATGTTCCAGGCTCTAGCTCAGTGTGAGTACACGTTAACAAAGATAGGACTGAGTAGAGAAGCAGTTGATGATACTGCCCTTGCTGCAAAGGTGAGTCTTGATTTGAGCATAAAAATTTCTATGACGTGAAAGATTATGTAAGCTTTGTAGCTGAATGTTCTAAGTGAAGTGCATTATGTGCTTTGGTTGTCTAAGCATTGCTTATAGGAGGAGGTAGGCACTAGGCAGGAACTGCTTTATCTGGTTCAGCTCAGGTGGCTTTCTGGGTCATCCAAAATTGATCACATACATTTTAGTTTCTTGTGTGGATAGCAAAGAATGAAATTCAGATTACATGAGTGCCTTTTGGAATTAATTGCCACTGTCATTATTTTCTATTGACTGGTTTAATGGCTGTTTATATGCAGCACGTGGCTTTCGAGAAACTAAAAGATACGGGAGCTGTTGCAAGTTCTATGGCTGCAAAGATATATGGACTGAACATTCTTGCTGAAAATATTCAGGTTTATGTCAATTATAGTTGTTTTGAGTTGCATTTGTCAGAACTTTGACATCTGATATGCCTCCCTTTTTGACAGGATGATTGTGATAATGTTACACGATTTCTGATGCTGGCCAGGGAACCCATTATTCCTGGCGTGGAGAAGCCATTCAAGGTTAGCCTTTGAACAACAATACCATTTGCAGTTGAAGTACTTGGTCATAGTTGTTCATTTGCCATGCTGCATTTATGAATCGTTGTTGCTCAAGAATTTTCTATTAATGCAATTAATTTGCAGACTAGTGTAGTTTTCTCACTTGAGGAAGGTCCTGGTGTTCTTTTCAAGGCACTTGCGGTTTTTGCTCTTCGGCAGATCAATCTTACAAAGGTGGTTTTTTTAAATATAAATCCTCTGTAGATTTTTTGAAGTTACTTTGCTAAACTACATTTGAAAGGATTTTTTCCTTGGTTGTATTAAAATCCTTTATTTATTTGTTACCTTTGATCAGATTGAAAGCCGTCCCTTGCGGAATCAACCTTTGAGAGCATCTGATGATAGCAACAATGTTTCAAAGTAATTTTTAGTAAAATATCTCTTTTTTTGTTCAAAATGGCTTTTACTAAAATTGATGAATTATATACATCGTTTTGTACTTCTTACTACCAACCATTTGGGTTGCTTAAACAGATTTCAAGCTAATTGTTTCAGTTTGTCCTATTAGATATTTTGACTACCTTTTCTATGTGGACTTCGAAGCATCCATGGCCGAGGAGAGAGCACAGAATGCCCTAAGACATCTAAAGGTGTATTGCTCTGCCTCTTCCATAACCATTCAAAAGAATTAGTTGTTAGATATCTAACAATATGTTTAAAGTCTATAGTTGGTTCTGACAGATTCAAACCTTGGACAACTCCTTCCTCCTCTCCTTAAAGCAAATTTGGTAATATCTAACAAAATGTTCCCCTGGCAGGAGTTTGCAACTTTCTTGCGTGTTCTAGGGAGCTATGCAGTGGATACTACCATGCTATGAACAAGTTGTGGATCATGGTAAGTTTTCAATATTTTAACAAGTATCGAGGGTTAGATTGATGGCAGGCTTCAACTTCTTTACAATGATTTTGTGGCAGAATGTTGCTAGATCATTATCATTTTCTAGAATTTTGTATAAATAGCTTTTTCGAATTAATTTTCAGAGCTTTAATAAAATGCTAACTAAAATTAGGTTGTTTGGATTGATCGTCAGTGATTAAACAGACCTAAAACACTTTCGTATTTCTTAGAATTCTAGAAAGAAATCATCCTATCATGTCAATCTGCTCTGGTTCATGAATGTTTTTGTTACTGAAGTGACTAATCTGAGAAATAATCACCGATTCATTGAATCTTGTCTGCAATATTATACTATAATAATAATCCTTTTTTTCAAGTTGGGGATACCTATACGAAAGGGGACATAAGGCATTAGAGATTTGAATATTTGCCCCGCTTTTTGGAAGTTGGAACTGTTTTGTGTAATGGTGGATGCGTGATATTTCACAATTTAACATAAATGGATGATTTCTAGGATGTATGGTGGTTGCCTAGTTTTTGTCTCTTGACGAATGATCTTGTGGAAGATTATTGTTGGGTATCTAAGAATGTGAGTGTGACACTTATTATCAGAGAGACTTTTATCCTTTTTCTGATGCCCAGAACATGCTATTATGTCTCTGTTATTGTTATTATTGGATGGGCATAAAGGTAGTTCAAATTCGAAGATATTTTTGCTCACAATTTTTATTAAGCACTTTTTATAGCATACCAACTAGTTTTAACCACAATGCAGTGTGGTATTCTATTGCAAATGTGAGAGCTTTTTTATTTTTAAAATATATCTTCTAAACTCGAAAGATATTTGCTGTGGAAATCTTTTTTTTTGTTGTTGCTAAAAGTAAGTACATGATGCCTGGGAAAAGATTTGTGCCTTCACTAAACCAACATTCCAGTTACATCTTGGAGCATATTGTGTGTATAATGTTTGAGATTTATTGATGCAGTGAAAGAGTGTCAAGGGACGTTTTCTTACCTTGTTGCTAGCCGTTGTTAATAATGTCAAGTTGAGGTGAAACATTTGTTTTTTCAAAACTATTATCGGGTCTTACCTGGTTTTATATATATATGCATACTGGGGAGGGGGAACGTAATGGAACTGGTCAAACTGTACTTTCGGACCACTTCCCTGTTGGATGGTTTGTTTCAGTCTTCTCGGAATAATCCTGGTTGCACTGTAATCAAGGAGCAAATGCGGAGTTGTTTACCCCACTAGTGGTCTCAGATTTACCTCCCCCACCCCCCTCTGCCTGTTTCTTCCCTCTTCTCTCAAAAACTTGACAAACATGGTAGCTGTTAGTAGTTGTTAATCCCTTCTCCTTTTTCCCCTTTAGGTTCTGCTCAAGTCCTTTGAACTTTTTTCTTGTTTATGATGGAGAACTTTGCCAAGTAATACCCATAGTTAAAGGGTCTTATATACATGTATGTTCTAACACTTGATAACGCTGCCGCAGAATTCTCTGAGTTGAAGATTTGCTGTTCATTACGTAAGGTGGAATTTTTTACATTGAGTGAGAAGACGTCGATTTGTAGCCAAGCTGACCAGAAAGCCACTGATCTGCACCTCACCATGGACGACTGCCTGACAAATACTATAAATTTGGCTATATGGCACTATGTAACTAACCGTAAGTTCCTTTTTCGCCCAACAGGAGTGCGTCGTTTCCTTTTAAAATTTTTAGGAACTTTTATTTTTTACACGTTTTTATTTTCGTATAGATTTAGACAATTTTGAACATATAAAATTACGATACGAATACCAGTGCATTAAGCACAATGTATTTCAAGTATGATTAGCACGATATGGTTCAAAAGAGTAAACACAGTGCAATGGCAATAACTTATTTTTTCCTTTTTTGTCTTTAAACAATCAAACCAAATGAAAGCCACCAGTGTCTGAATTTTATGATATTTCTTTATTCCAACAGGTAAAACAATGTTGTTATATTCTTAATTTCTTGTAGTCCTGCATGACCTAGCCAAAGGATTGTCCACTAATACGCCACATAGTGCACAAAAACTAGCCAATTGCGCAACAAAGAAAACGGACGCATCGGACACCTGAGTTCAACTAATGACACTATACCTTACCGTGAATCATTCATCTCATTCCATGGCAGGTGAATACAAGGTAAAAACAAACGACCATTCATGTTAGCATTTAGAAGCTGATAACGTGATGGCCAGCTTAATAGAAAAAACCATGGAATCCAAATCCAAGCTTACATTGTGAAGAGAGAATGTTCGATCCTGTAAGCTACAAGGTGAGGGCATGGCACTCACATTTTACATATCCACATGTAAGGAAAAGAAAAATAAAACATGCTGTCACCGGTGTTCGGACATCATTGTTACTACAAACTTTTGTGAGCTTCACAGCAAAAGGACTGTTGGTTCAAGTACCTGAAATCTGTCCAAATAAGGTAAGAAAACAAAGTTAGAGATTTTACGATAATCAAACATGGAATCAATGCAATTTTGATTTAAAAAGAAGTATATTTGGCATGCCTCATGGTTTACCTATTTCTGTGGCTTCTTCCACAAGACCCCAATCTTCTTCAGCATGTTCCCATTTTTCTTCTTCAGCAACTCGTCATCCGAATCTTCAGTATAAGGTGAGGTAACCTTTCCCTTAACTGGATTATAATTGCTATCCAGTGAACTAGTTCTCTCCATGAACTTCCCATTATTACCCGCTGAAAGCATTGTAGCAGCTGCTTCTGCAGCCTTACGCCACTGGTCAGATTGCACCTTTAACCTTCTCAGCTCTGCTTCCATCTCGGAATTGGCTGTCTGGGCAGCCTCGAGCTGTTCAGCGACCCTGGCAGCTCTCCTGTTATTCTTATCAGCCTCCTCCATTGCAAGCCCAAGCTTCATAATAGCTTCTTGCTCGGCAGCCCTTACCTCGTCTAGCTCAGTAGCCACCTTATCATTTGTTTTACCTTTGTCCATATCCCTTTTACTGATTTCCAACCTGAGCATCTCATTCTCCTCTGATATATTTTGAAGTTCAGTCTCCTTATCCATCATATTTGCCTTCAGATCAACAATGGCTTCATTCAATAACTTCATCTGTTTTTCAAGTTCTGATTCTCTTTGGTGTGACAGGTTTTTGTCGAGTTTCATGCGGAGCTCATCGTTTTCCTCTGAGATACACTGCAACTCAGTTTCCTTATCCATCATATTTGCCTTCAAGTCAGCAATACCATTGTTTGCTTTCTCTAGTTCAGCTAACAGCTCAGTCTCTCTCGAGCTTGCTTCAGATTTTAT
This sequence comes from Hibiscus mutabilis, assembly GCA_019671005.1. NCBI lineage: Eukaryota > Viridiplantae > Streptophyta > Magnoliopsida > Malvales > Malvaceae > Hibiscus > Hibiscus mutabilis. The sequence goes on along the minus strand of CM033733.1, from coordinate 9,371,088 downwards.
CAGCTCAACCAGTTCATGAGCACTCTTTATCTTTACGGTGCTTTGGGTTTCTTCCGCATGGCATTTAGTCTCAGCAGTTTCGAGAGCAGATCTCAGACGTGCCACCTCAGACTTCAGAGAAGAAATCTCTGCTTCAAGCTGGTGAGATTCGTCGGGTTTCTCAATTTCTCCAGATTGGTGCTCAGCAGCAATACAATCAACATCAGACTCGATATAGAGACTGCCACCAGCATGAGTTATGTCTGCCTTCAGTTTGTGAACAAGTCCTTCGAGTGAATAAACACGTTTCCTTGATTGGTCTAACTCAAAAGCAATGGAGTTGTAAGCTTCAACAGCCTTCATGCCTTCCGACCTAAGTGCTTCAACAGTCTCTTTCGCAGTTTCTAGTTGTAACAGAGTTTCATTTGCGAATGCTTGGGCCCGAGCTTCTGATTCCTGGCTATCCTTCAGCTGTTTTTTCATGTTCTCTACAAGAGAATGAGTTTCGACCAGGTTTCCTTTCAAGTTCTGGAGCTCCGAATGTGCTGATTCTGCTCGGTTGGTCTGTGCAGCCTCAGATTCAGCCACCATTTCAAGCTGATCCTTAAGTCGTTGAATCTCATTCACAGCTGAGACCAAAGCAGCTGAGTCAAGAGACTGTTGCCTCTGTATAGCTTCGAGCTCTGACTGCCATGCTTGATCCCGTTCTTGTGAGACCTTATGGAGCTCATCTACTAGAGTTTCCTCGGAACCAGACAGCTCAAGAAGCTGCTTTTGGGACTCCTCGAGCTTCGCAGACAAGTCCAGCAGTTGCTTCTTGGACTCTTCAGCATCTTGCTCAACTTGCTTCCTGGATGTTTCAAATGAACTTAGCTGATCCTTTGCCTTCTTTAGTTCTTCTTGAAGCTGTGAATTCTGTGCTTCCAATTCGGATATTCTGTTTGGGCGCTTCTTCTGAAGCAAGAACAGACGATAAGATTAGTTAATCCAAAATGGCAATGTTTATCAGACGATAATGCGCATCTCATCCGCAAACATTTTGGAAAGAATCACTCTTAAGGAAATATAAAATCTCTTTCTTAGCTACCAAAAATAATTGCCTCATCAATCCTAACCGTAAGAAATCGAACTCGTTGCAAGATATTGATGAACAAAGCAAATCATTAGTTTTCTTCAAAATGGATTAGGATTTAATGGTGGAAGAGAAACTCATCATCTTTCCTAAGACAATGTAGTTGCCTATTGGCATGCTTCTACAAAGAAAGAGAAAATGATTGAATAAATACGAAGTTGGAAGGGCATAAAAGTTAGGCTTTGTAAGCATTTATCAAAAGCTTTCTAAGGTTCAGCAGCGTCCGAAAATATTTGTATGACATTCTCTACTTTACATACCTCGACGGCCGGGCTTCTAGGTGAACGACGTTCAACAACTTTAGGGCTTTTCTCTTTAGAAGTTCTAGTTGAATTTGGACTCGATACAGCTTCAGTCTCTATTGTGGTTGGTTTGAGTTGACGAACAGCCTGATTAGGGACCCTTTGCGGCACTTCCGAAGATCCGTTTCTGCCAAAAATGGTTACCCCATGATTCGGCACAGATGAAAAAAGCACAATAACACTTAAAAGACTTCCGAGAATAAATTTAACAGGCCTCCAGTTTAGAGAATTATCATTTTCTTATGCACTTAAGCAGGAATTTTTATTAATAATCAAATAACGCTATTAAGTAATAAAAATTGAAAAACCAGCTTTTCAACATTATGTCGAATGTTCTTTCTTTATATCCCCTGTAGTTGTGAAACACTACCGCATATTAGTTATAAAACGGGACTCGTGAACAGAACGAATCCCTTAGTTCGACCGTCGCGATGTTCAATCGATCTCATTGCATTTGTAGTAGTTATGAGCTACTTACAAACTACACCCAACTAGTTCCAGATGTTTAAACATGTAACTTTTAGCTATGAACCGAGAGCACCAGTCAACCAACCCTTTTACAGAAGGTAAAAAATCAATACTTATTCCAATTTTCAATTATATACCTCCACCCCCACCTTCCTAAATGTAAACGAAATTACTAAAGCTGTAAATTTTACTCTTTCTTGCTACTGAAATAAGCGGATTACTGAGAATATACTACGCAACGGAACAGATTAGGTAATGGTCTCAAAAAGATGATAAACCACAAGTTTTCTTTTAGAAGGATGAGGCACTTGCAACATTTGCTAGTCCCATTAAGGGCCTTGGCTTATTCTATCCTTAAGGTAGGAAACAAACAACCAAATTACTTTCATGCATAAAGAGACTGCACCTCAAACCGGTAACCGGACAATACGACCCTTAATAGTATCTACAAGATAAAAAACCGAAACAACAAAACTCTGGGAAAGATCTTCCTGTATATGTATTGTATCCATACATCGCTTTAAACGAAACTAACCTAAGAAGCTTCTAACAAGTGAAGAATGAACAGTCATAAATACAATAGAATTTAGAAGTTACCTTGCTTTGGGAGTCTGCATAATTTAAAGAATCTTGTCCCCACACAAAGTTAAAGGGAAAAAAGAGTGAAGCTTATTTATCCTACACCACTTCAATGCTTCCCTGCCCCACGCCTGCAACGGATCGGAAAATTGTCACGAGCCGATACAGAAGAATTCAATGCAAATGTGGGTGAAAAAGAAAAGAGAATTTAATGTGCTCATATGAAAGGTAAGTGCTCCTTATCATCTATGAAATTGAAACCACAACAATGGCTAAAACATATAAGGGAAACCAAAGAATATCTTGAAGGACAAGGCAAAAGCATGAGCCATCCACTAAATAACCAGACAGTAATAGCTACCCTCCATCTTTACCGCATTCAATGCTACCCAAAACACTTGCTTTTGCTTATGGTCCATGGGACATTATTATAGTCACAAGGGACCCTACAGCTAAAGGGAATGGTAACAGTCAAATTTACCTAAAAGTACCCTTTTTTCATGATCTCTTAATACTAAAAAAGGGTTATTATTGTAATCTAGCTTCCTCCATTGTTGCCGTGAAATGAGGACATGAAATGTAAAAACAAAGCGTGGGAGTTGAAAATTTAGAACATGGGGGAAGAAAATGATTTCGAATGCTACTCCAACCTCTTTGATTATCTAGCGCCAAAAACACAATAATGAGTACTAAACCCTTTGTTTCTCAGGAAAATGGTTTCTGGGGATATTCCTTTCAGCTAAGACACCCTCAAAACAAGATCTGGTGCAGCTTACGGAACAAAGTAAAGGTCACCCATTTTTTCCAAATAATAAAAGAAAAAGAAAAAAACCTTTCTGAGATTCGATTTCCTTTATACAACCCCTCTAAAGAAAAAAGAATAATGTCTGCAAGGCTGCCATTACAAAGGTCCTGAATTGAACACAGAGCTCAGCTAAGTTACTTTCAACTCAGAAAAGGAACCTTTTTTCATCAGTTTCAAAGCAAAAAAAGAAGGCCAAAAGCAACATTATTATCCAAAAGAACGTGAGAAAAAACAACACAAACAAAACCCTCACTTGAAACATAAAATGTAGCCAAAAAATGAATTTTCTTTTTCCTTCAAAGCATTTTCTCAGGAACCCGAAGAAGAACAAAACAAGAAGATTAAAGAGTAAACGAAAGCTTACCAAAGTGTAAGAAGGAAGGTAACAAGTAGCAAAAGCAAAGGAAATGCCGCAATGGGTTAAGTTAAAAACTTGTGTTAATGATTAGGTAAGTAAGAAAAGCGAAGAAGTAGACATGGGGTGAGAGAAAATGGGAATAGATGTTCAAACTTCAAATCAAAAGGCTGTTTTTTCTCCTTCTGGGGTTAGTAGAGTGTTGAGTCTTCTTTGCTTTGCTAATTTTCTTCGGCGCGGAACCCGAGGGATCTTTGCTTCATTGCTTTAGTTTATTAGTCCATGGTTTTGTTTGTTTCTCGCAGCTGGTAGTAGGAGCAGTTTCTTTTCGACAGTGGAGAAAAAAAGAAAGAGAGAGAAAGTGTGTGCTATATTTGTACTGTTATAAATTAAAGGAATTTTTTAATATAAAATGTCTAAAATATTTTTTTATTTAGGTGTCAAATTATATTTTAGATGAAATAGGTGTTTAAAAATTTTATTTTATTTTAATTTAAATAGATATTTAATTATAAAAATTCAACACCCAATCATTAATTAGCATGTAACAAAACTTCAAATTTATAAAAGAGTAAGATTCTTATTTGGACAAAAATTATAATTTTAAGTACCTATTTTGACAAAAAAAACTTAAGCACGACTAAAATAAAAATTTTACACACATATTTTATCCAAAATAGTTTAGGTATCTAGATAAAAAAGAATAGAATACTTTGAACACTTATTTAATCATTTTTTACGAAGTTAGCAAGTTTAATTGAAAAAGTGTTTAAATTATAACTTTTTATTGAAAAAATATTTCATGCACTGATAGTGAAAATAAAGTGTTTTCAATAGTGTTCTAGTTTTAAGATTTAGAGATCTAATTTAGGGTTTATATGTTTAAAATTTAGGGTTTGAGATTAGAATTTAGAGTTTAGGGTAATATGGTTAAGAATTTAGGTTTTAACTTATAAATGTTAAGTTCTAATCAAACCACTTAAATTCTAAACCATAAACCTAAATCCCTAAAGATTTTAACCATAATTTCAATTTCTAAACCCTAAACCTAAAACACAAAAAAAATTTCACCGTCGGCGTATAATATAATTATCTTTTTTTGGGTGTTTATTTTTATTAAAATATACATCTAATATTTTATTCAATTATATTTTTCATTCAATTAATAGTTTAAGATTGCCCTGTTTAAAAAATTCACCCCACTCGTGATTGAGTTTTAATTTTTTTATAAAAAAACTAAAATTTTTAATTTCTAAAAACCCAAAATTCTCATTTTTTTAAAAAATTCATGTTCAAGATTTGGGAACCTATTTCGTGTTTGTTATTAGATGTTCAATTGACATATCGCTCATTAATTTACAGTGACAGAAAAGTGAGGTAATCGGTAGTGGGGTACGACAACGTAAAAGGTAGGTAATTGTAGTTAATTCAGTGGCGACCGGTGATGAAATTAAAGATACGGTGATTTGGGTTATGAAAACTGAGATTTTTGAGATATTTTTTTTAGAAAAATAAAGTTCTTTTTATGATTTTATTTTTAAAATCAAATGAAATTAAAAAAAATATCATGTGACATGCATTCCTTGTATGACAACTTTTTTATTATAATTAACTAGTAAACTTTAAAATATAGACATTAGACGTTTATTTTAACTAAAAAATCATAAACAACTAAAACAATATATATATGATTTGAACTTTTTTCAATTAAACCTAATTTTAACTACAAATTATCTATCTTTGATAAAAAAAAAAACTAGGAAACATTTATTTATCTATGTTATATTTAAATATCTGATCGAGTTAATATTGTTGATTGATATGATGTCAAACTATTTAAAAAAATAAAGATATCCTTTGTTTAATGACAATTAATATTATTTAAGTGTATTTTTCTATTTTCTATTTTATATATTTTTGGATAAACTACTTTCAAGACCACTAACTATTGATCTAATTATATTTTGACCATTGAGTTATGAATTTTATCTCCGAGACCACTAAACTATTAAGATGATTTCAATTAAACTGTAACTTTAACAGAATTGATGATTTGGCAGTTAAGAAAATTTATATAATTATACTTTTAGTCCTTGTTACTTACATATTCTTTCAACTTGGTCCTAATATTAAATTGATTCAATAATTTTAATCATTCAATCAGATAATGACACGTGTCACCGTCTTGTTAGAGAAATATGATATTAATTACTTTAATTTAATAAATTTATTTTCCTCCAATAAGATGATAACTCGTTTTATTATCTAATTTGATGAAAAAATAAATGAGTGAAAATAAACGTGACTGGCCACTGAATCAAACATTTTTTAGTTAAAGTTTACCACATATTATATATATATATATATATATATATATATCTTTTAGATATTTTGATATCATAAGTTAAGTGGTCTTTTTTTTTATGAATAAGGGCTTTATTAACTTAAAGAAGCTACTAGCCAGAGGCTCCACAGTCAATCTGTAACAAGTCTAAAACAAAAAGGAGGATCAACAAATATATGAAAATCTAGAGAACCTAATAATATTGACTTAGATAAACTATCGCCAATTACATTTGCCTCCCTAAAAACATGTGTAAGCTTAACGGACCAATTTCGATCAAGCAACTAAAAAATATGGTATAAGATAAACATCGGCGCCCCCAAACGCGAACGTTGGAAAATCAAACCAATCACTGCTGTGCTATCCACCTCCATTAAAACTTGTTTCTCACCAAACACTCAGACTTGAATAAGTCCCTCACCCATAGTTCTTCCTCGATAGATGAGCAAATGCCCACCGAGCGAGCGAAGCCCCGCTTCCAAGTCCCCCTTGGTCACGAACCAGCCAGCCGCAAGAAGCAAATCTTGATGAGTGATTCTGTGTTCCATCCACGATGACTTTGCACCACCCTACAGGAGGAGGTGACCAAGCCGTTGCTGCTCGAGAAATTGAAGTTGGTCTACCCGATTCAATAGGGGCTGCAGATTGGCCAGGCATCGCTGCATCTAGAGTAGCCAGCATATCCTCACACAATCGACGGCTACGATCCATAACCGACAAGCCATTCAAATTATCCGGCTCGAAAATAAGAGTATTCCGACGTAGCCAAATTAACCATAAGATGGTCCCATGTTAAGTGGTATTAATATAGCACAGTAAATTAAATAAGATTAAGAATAGACAAAACTATATATATGAATTTGGTATCATTATTTACGGCTTTATTGTGGGCTTAAAGTTTACTATTATTTTTGGGTTTGGGTGGCTTCGTTTATTTTCAAGTGCTTCAAATTTGCTGTGTTGTTATTGGGCTGCCTGTAGGTTCTGTCGATGTACACAATATGGATTTTATCTAAAGGTATTAGATTATAAACACTTTAAGGAGTTTTCCATTTTTATTAAAATTTTCACAATAAATTTATTTGTTTGAGTAAAAATAATAGATAATTTTAAAAATATAAAAAATTAAAATAAGTAGGTCAAATCTCTTATTTAAATTTCACCTAATTCTGCCCTTCTGATTTTACTCTATTTAATGCATATATTTTCACGATAAAATAAAAACTTAAACCAATAGTTAGTTGGTCTACCATGGTGATACGATCCCTTAAATAATGTTAGATATTTGAAATTTGATATTGTGAGTGAAATAAACTGAATTGGGAGGATTGCCCCCATAATGAACTTCTACAGTACTCGATTCAAATTAGTCAACTAATGGGTTGCATATTAGTGGTTATATAAATAAATTAAACTTCAACGTACCATTTCAATTTATTTCCAAGGGTTATTATGATGCATTGACTATAGTAGATGTTTTTTCACAAGCGGACTTAATATTGTAACAAGTGCCATTTTACTTAATTAATTTATATATATTTTTTATGATGTTCAAGGTTTCCACTTAAATGAGCTTAATGGCTAATATTTCGCGTTCTGTTGGCCTATATAAGGATAGACATTAACCAAAAAGTTTTGGCAATATTGGCTGAATATTCATATTAATGGGATATTCACCCTCTTTGAACAACATTTGGAAAAATACCCCCCATTTGGTACACGTAGGAATGAATCATGTTCTACAGAGTGCGAATTCAGTACTCGCGTTATGCACGCCGCGTATTTTGTCTGATGTGGCGTCTCTTATCCGTGGTATCTTTTAAATATTCAGTTAAAGGAACTCGTGCATGGCAGGACACGAGTTTCACGAGATAATCAGATGATATGGTGTCAATTTATCGGTCGATTTGAATGTAACTCGCGTCTGAGGTAACGCGAGTTTTGTTCAACCCTGTTGTTAAAACAAGCTTCGATAGGCATGTTATAAGTGAAATTAAGGGGTGTTGGGGGATATCATTTCATATTTTTAAACTTTCACGTTGTAGTACTGAAACATTTCTTAAAAATGGTGTAAAGATCGGCGCGTATAAGGCATCTTAGGTTATGTATAAGTCGCTTTTAAAACACTATCTAACCATATTTTTTTGCATGAAGGAAAAACAAACATGTGTTTGTAGGCATGTTTAAATGTATTTTGTGGTATGTTGGGAGATTATTTTGTTTCCGTTTAACTTTCATGTCGTAGTACTGAAACATATGTTTACAATAGTGCTAAAATTGGCGTGTATATGGCATCATAAAGTGTATAGGAATCACGTTAAAAAGGCTATCTAGCCATGCTTTTTCCCATGAAGAACAAGCAAACATGGGTCCATAGGCACGTTTTAAGTTGATTTTGTAGTATGTTGGGGGATATTTTTTGTTGTTGTTTGGGTTTTACGTCATAGTAGTGAAGCATATGTTTGCAATGGTGCTAAAATTGGCGTGTACATGGATACTATAGGGTGTAGAAATTGCGTTAAAAATGCTATATAGCCATTTTTTTCCCATGAAGAACAAGCAAACATGGGGCGATAGGCATGTTTAAGTTGATTTTGTTGAAAATGGTGGTAAAACAAAAAAACTATAAATAGTTAAAAGATGGTTAAAAATATTATGAAAACAAGAAAGCATAGGTTGGAAGGTTGTTTATGATAATTATGAATAAAACAATACACTTAGAAGTATAATTAGTTTAATCGAGGGCAGGTCCTATAAGGACATTTTTTGATGTCGTGTCCAGGGTTCCTACAACTACTACACAGCTTAGGTTATCCGGTCCATTCTTGAGGAACCATATCCTCGGTACAGTGAATCATAGTTGACTTTGGGTGACCTTTTTTGTTGCATTGCAGGGATTCATCTGGCCGTATCTTAGGTTCATTGTCAACCACATCACGATCACGTTCATTTTTTATTGGAGGAAACTCATTTCGGTATACCTTGAATACATTTTCAAGTCGATATATAGGATCAACGAGTGTCATTGCATCGAAATGAACGGATGCATATGCAGCAAAGACGTATGCACACGGGTACTTGAATATCTAGAAGATGATGTAATCTCATATTCTCTCTTCTAGATTAACAACGTAATTGTTATGTGATATTCCTTCAAGCGATTAGGAAAATTCAATAACCGAAAAATGATATTCGTGACGAGAGAAGCATGTTGCACCCATCGCGTTTGCGTGCGCATGGTATATTTAGAATTTTTACTGGAGCTCTGGATGAAACGTGTGAACACCTGCCATCCAATTTGTTGCTTGTTTTTCGAGGTTTGCAAAAAATGTAGCGAGTCGATAATATGTCGCTTTAACAATGGATGTGATAGGTAAATGCCGCTTTCCCTTCAGATACTCAGCCAAATTTATTGTCATGTGACTATATCGACGACCCCCATCATAACATCGCAGCCATTTCTCCCTCGGGATATCAGCAAGATAGTTATATCTAGTAAAATTTCTATCCCTCAACTCTTCTAGGAGCTCCTGAACCTGATCTACTGGGTGTGCATTGCCTATTCAATAAAAGACGGAATATTTAACGAGATATAATTGTAAAAGCCATATTAATTAATAATTTTAAGAGTGAAAGGCGTACCCATGCGAAGAACCATTATACACTCATCATTATTTTTATATCTTTGGTAGTAATTTGTAGCAATGTGTCGTAGTCAATACCGATGATGAATATACGGAGGTTCCTAAGACTAGCCCAAACGTTGGATTGATCCCCATGTCCCTGTGAATCTATATGAAATAATACAGATCTCGTCTTCTCTTGACCGCAAAACCTGGCGTAAGACATGCGTGCGCATGTTGGTGAAAAAAGTCTACAAAGGGATATCTTCCTTTTCAACGATTGTGAAAGCTACAGGAATGCATTTTCTATTACCGTCTTTTGCAACTACCAGTAGAAGGATCTGGGTGTTTCTACCATACAAGAATGTGTTGTCGATTGGTAGCATCGGCTTGTAGTGGTGAAAGCCTTAATCGGGAATAAACAGAAAAGGCGAAAAAATTGGCACTCCCCAGCTACGACCCGATCATTGTAGTATCTTGGTTTTGTTTCTAGTTGCACAAACGTTCTTAGGTTGTATTTCTGTATCACCTTTAGCCACGTTCACAGCTCGCTATACGATTCCTCCCACTGTCCATACAGTTGTTGGACAACACGATATCTTACAAACCATGTCTTATTGTATTTAACCGTGTACGTGAATTAGGATTTAATCGAAGTTATACATACCAACATAGATACGCGTAGATTTGCTTTCACGAGTGAGATGATATGATCAGCAAGCACGTGTACATCCAAGTTAGGAGATGATCTTGACTCAGGCTTTCCACGGAGCATGTATGAGGTTTGTCGTATATCGTTATCTGCCATAGGTTGTTCATCCTCTTTAAGCATAATACACGAACCCTCCATTTACATCTGCCGTGCTTGTGAGGGCATTCAGCGATGTATTTATCAGCTTCAATTTTTTTCACTATGGACGTAACTGGGTTACGTATGTTGTAATGCTTGATCGCAGCCTCCGCCAGTTTTTTAGTCATGAAGATAAATTCCACTTTTGAGTTCACCATCATTCTGTTCGTTGAACATCTCCAACTGTGGGAATTCTAGAAATTCTGTAGCATAGAATCCTTCTATATTAACTGTTTGAAGTAGGATGGTGGATCGTAATATGCTAAGCGGTTGCATGGTCTAGTAGAACTGTGTAGGGCAATAGCTTCCATAGGTTCTTCCTCTGCATCATCCTCTGAAACAGTGCCTGCACCATTCTCCACATTTACGGGCTCGCCAAAGTCTGTTGGTTCTTTAGGAAATAAACACATTCGTCACTTTTAGGCTCGAGCTTCCTGAACGGTTCCTCATCAGAATTATCCCATTCAAAATGGTATAGTTTTGATTTATCGGTAATATGTACCATGCTAGGTTCTACGACTGTAACCCGATTAGGAGACCATCGACGAGGCATATGTCCAATATCTAGGTCCACATCATAAGCGCATGAATGTCTACCCATCGATGAGAAATCATGTGCGTTTGCATCATTGGGGATATAAGTTGAATGCCGTCCGTAATAGAAATCATCGAATTGGTAAAACTCTTCATGGTATAACGGCCCCGTAGATGATGACGTCCCTACATCGGGATATAAGTTGAGTGTCTTTCGTCTAAAAAATTATCTATGTATGGGTAAAACTTTTCACGGTATGATGGCCCTGTAGATGATGATGCTCCTACACCCGCACTATATAGATTGTACGTTGAGTGCTGTGTTGTGGCATGCTCAGGTCTAAGTCGAACCTTGCTGCGCAAGAATGCATTGGCCTGGAGACAGAAGACGATGAAGCCTGGTCATTGCCCGTACATAGTAAGTTGAGGCCTTGTCGCAAACTTGATGTTGGACTATGAGGATTTGGGTCGAAGTCAAGATTTTCTCGAAGCCAATTTGGCACCACAGTCTGCCCTCCGACGTTTTATTCAGAAAATGTTACAAATAGCTCTATGGGCTATCCCATGGAATAGTCATTATGGGTATTGAGCATCATTTGGGTATCTCCGTCATCTCATACATCGAATATTGTAAAATACAACAGATCTAACGATGAAGGTAATCGATACCTTAGTGACTGTAATTCCCTCCCAGAAGCATGTAAAACTTTCCTCGTTAGCGCTCGCTTCATCTTTTCATACATTACTCCCCTCAGAATATGTATCTTAATATTGTAGGGGGACTGGAATATGACACCAATTTCAACATCAGAGATCATCTCACCATCGAAGTATACTCGAGCATCAACTCCTTTTGCCATTGCTGCAAATAACAAGTGGTATTTTTTATTCGCAGAAGAAATGCTTTGAACATGTGTCACAAAACATTTCATGTACCTATTTATAGGAGGTAACTTGATGGGATGTTCGAGGCAAACTCGCATTTAGATGAAGAGTAAACATTTCAGGTTTAGCCAGTTTTCGGCCTAAATAGAAGTGGTTTTATGTTAAAAAAAGAGTATACATGCCACTAGGATATTAATATTACTGATATGATGTTTATATGATTTGATTGATGTCGCTCCTTACTAAAATAAATTTGAGATGAGTCGGTGAATGCGAGGTTCTGAAAAGAACCAACAGTGGTAATAATAAGGCTAACTATAATTCTTTGAATTTAGTTGAATAAGAAAGAACATCGACACAAAAGAGAGTGACGGTGTAGGACTAAAGAATATCTAAATTTAAATGAAAAGCAGATAAAGGTCTAGTGACTGCAGATTGGTGGTTAAATTATTTGAAGATCATGCTGGATGGATTTTACTGTTGGATAGAAAGAAATTAGATGAAATTTTATTGTTACTCTAAGAATAAATTAGATCGAGGGAATCATAAGAATTTGCTTCACAGTCAGGGTTTTGCACATCGGTCTGATTTTATAATTTTATGAATGATAAAAATTTGAATGAACTGAAAATCATAGTTGGCACATTTTATTTTTTGATAAAACTGTATTGGTTTTAATTGATCAAGACTCTATGTACATTCATATATAAGTACGAAGTTGAGTGGTGAACGAGATATCCTCTTAGAACCCATTTCGAGTAATATAGTGACTACAAACTTGTTCAGTTATAAAATAAGGATTAGTTGGACATGTAGAAATTGTCCGAAAAAGGTGCAGGAAACTGAGTTTCTGGCAAACCTAATGGAGCTACCTTTCAAAGAATTCGACATGATATTAGGCATGGATTGGTTATCTTTTTACCATGCTATTGTGGATGTTGCTTAAAGCGATTATCTTGAAAAAATTCGAAAGGTGAAGAATAATAGTAGTGGGTGAAAGGATGAATCTTCTATCTAATGTGATTTCAGTTGTTTCTGCTAAGAAACTGTTGCTATAAGGCTGCCAAGTTTTCTTAGCAAATGTGGTGGATACCAAAACTGCTGAAATTAAATTGGAAGATATTCCTACTGTTCAGGAGTATCCAGAGGTTTTTCCTGATGAATTACCAGGAATACCCCTGATCAAGAAGTAGAATTTAAAATAGAGGATTACCTGGTATTGCACCCCTATCGATGGCCCCGTACAGAATGGCGCCAACTGAGCTTTGAGAGTTAAAGGCACAATTACAAGAATTGTTGGATTGGGGTTTTTTAAGACCAAGTGTGTCACCTTGGGGTACACCGGTGTTATTCGTGAAAAAGAAAGATGGATCTATACGATTATGCATAGATTATCGTTGGCTAAATAAAGTAACAATGAAGAATAAGTACCCTCTTCCAAGGATTGATGATCTTTTTGATCAGTTAAAGTTCCAAGATTGATATTCGATTAGGGCATCATCAGTTGAAGATTCAGGAAGAAGATATTCTAAAGACAGTTTTCCAAATTTAGTATGGACATTATGAGTTTATATTAATGCTGTCTGGATTGACTAATGCTCCTGCAGCATTCATGGATCTGATGAACCGAATAATTCAGTCTTATTTAGATCAGTTTGTGATGATATTTATTGATGATATTTTGGTTTAGTCAGAGACAAGAGAGGAACATGATGTTCATCTTTGAATTGTTCTTCAGATCCTTAGGGGAAAGAAGCTATATGTCAAATTATCAAAGTGTGAATGTTGATTTCCGGAAGTTACTTTTCTTGGTCACGTGGTTTCAGAAAAATGAATAAGAGTGGATCCCAAGAAGATACAAGCTATAGTTGATTGGAAAATACCAAAGAATATATCAGAGGTTCGAAGTTTTTTGAGACTAGCTAATTATTATAGAAAGTTTGTAAAAAATTCAATGATTGCTTCTCCAATGACCAAGATACTAAGGAAAGATGTATTATTTATTCTAGTGAATAAAAAAGATTTTCAAAGAAAAGATGAGAAATGTTATCAAGGTTCAAACAAGTGGAAAATGGTGAAACCAAAGACTTTAAAGTTAATTTGAAATATGCTTGTATTATCGAGCAAGAATCTATATTTCGATTGATGAAGAATTGAAGAAAGAACTTCTGTTTAAGGCACATTATAGTCCTTTGACTATGTATTCAAGTGGAAACAAGATGTATCAAGACCTAAGATTGATATTGGTGGTCAAGCATGAAAAGATTTATAACTGAGTTTATTTTTAAATGCTTGACATGTTATCAAGCAAAAGCAGAACATCAGGTGCCTTCTGGATTGTTGCAATCGATTTCCATTCCTCAGTGAAAAGGGGAAACGAGTAACCATGGATTTTGTAACAGGGCTACCTTTGACACTGAATAAGAAAGATTCAACTTGGGTAATAGTTGACAGATTGACTAAATCAGTACATTTCACTCCTGTCCGAAATAGATTATTCTATGGACAAGTATGCTGATTTATATATTAAGGAGGTAGTTCGGTTACATAGAGTACCTGTTTCGATGGTACCTGAGAGAGATCCAAAGTTTACTTCAAGATTTTGGAAATATTTGCATAAAGCCTTGGGTACTCGACTCAATTTTAGCACAGTTTTTCATCCTCAACAGATGAACAATCAGAATGAACTATCCAGATTTTAGAGAATATGTTAACGGCTTGTGTAATTGAATTGAAAAGATCATGGAAAATGTATCTTCCTTTAGCTAAATTCTCCTATAATAATAGTTACCAGCAAAGCATCAGAAAGGCACCATTTGAAGTATTATCTGGAAGAAGATGTAAGGCTCCACTTAATTGGTTTGAGCTACAGGACCAAAATGTACAAAGTGATTCGAAGGAAAACGAAGTTGATATAACTCTAGAAATAGAGAACAAAGTGAGAATTATTCAGAATAATCTTAAAGTTTCCATAGACCAATAAAAAAAGATATTGAATATAAAATTAGAGATAAAGTGTTTCTAAAGGTATTAACCTGGAAGAAAAAGTTATGATTTGGATGTAAATGAAAGCTTAGCTCTAGATTTATTGGACCATATGATACCTTGAAAAGAGTAGGACCATTGTTTTACTAGTTAGCCTTACCACCAGAGATAAGCAAACTACACGATGTATTTCATGTATCTATGCTACGGGGATATTGGTCAGATCCTTTACATGTCATCACTCTAGAGGGAATTGAATTACAACTAGATTTGACATATGAAGAAGAACCAGTGAAAATTCTAGTATATAGAGTTAAAGAGTTAAGGAACAAGAAAATCCCTATGGTCAAAATTCTTTGGAGAAACCATAAAATTGAGGAGGCCACTTGAAAAACTAAGAAGAAGATGAAAAAGCAATATCTGAATCTTTTTGAATTAAGTACGTTCTAAAATTCGATGACGGATTTTTTTTGGGGGAGGAATTGTAAAACCCCGAAAATCTTGCTAAGTTATACACGGGTCATTTAGTACTAAGGTTTTGGTATAAGGCTAACTTAGTGACTAAAATGACAAACGATTAAAGTTAGTGACTAAAATGAAAAGTTGGTAAAAGTTCAGGGACCTAAGTGTAAATTTTCCAAGAATGATTTTTATTCAGTATAAGGATAAATTCGATCAGAATAAGGATTTTGGTAATAATTTTGGAAGTTAGAGTGCAGTAGAAAATATTGAATTTTGATCGACAAAAGTGGTTAAGCATGCTCAGATTGGAGAAATGGTTGGGCGACCTTTTGGGAAATGTCACATATTGTTATTTACACCAGTAAAAACGATTAAGAAAAAGTAGGAAAAGTTCGTATAAATGCTTGATGAAGAATTTTCAAGAAAGATGCTACACGATATAGAGAATTTGGGTAATTATCGTTATGTTTGGATCGATTCAAATTTCTAAGTTTGACTTTATTAAGATGAAGAATTTTGTATGAAAATATGAATTTATTTATGGAATTAGGAAAAATCGAACAAAAAAATCATAAATAATATTTTATGATTATTTAATGGTGATGGCCGGTTGGATTGGAACCAATCTAGTTCAAAAGTAATGGAGTGGCATAAATTTGAACTAATTGTAATTTCCATTTAGTTAAAGTGGTATTTTTGGAAAGAGAGAAAAAGATTTTTAAATTTATTTTTAAATGGACATGTGGCATTTCATGATTATATATTGGATTTATTGTTAAAAAATGATGAACGAAAGTTCATCTTCTTCCCCTAGTATTTCGAAAGGAAGAGAAAGGTTAGGGAAAATGTTCAAAAAAATTTCTAGTTCAAATTCAAGGCATTTGATCAAGAATTCAAGCAAGGTTGTTTGAGGTAAAGTGATCTACTCTTCATTCTCTACATTTTGATAGTAAAATTGCATGGAGTTATGAAGTATTGGATTAGGGTTTAAAGAGAGAAATTAGGGTTTCATGGATTATGATTGAATTTAAGTAGTAGAGGATGAATTAAGCATAGTTTTGATGAAAACAAGCTAGAAATCAAGTTAATTTCATATTGAAAGTAATAAACCCTAATCTTGAAATTTAGGGTTTTAATTAAGATTATGGAATTGATGATAAAATTGAAGTAATTGTGATTCAAGAAGCTTAATCTTGATGTTAGAGTGAAAAATCCTGATTTGGAAAATTTAGTGACCAATTCGAAAATGTTGAAAATTTGGAGGGGATTATTCTTGAATTTTTATTTGATGGGGGAAATGATTTATTTGTGATAAAAAGTTTATTTTAGCATATTAGAATGCCAATTGGATCAAAAATCAATTTTGAATAGTGAAGGACCAATTTAGCAACTTGGGAAAATTTAGGGACTAAATTGTCAAAATTTTATTTGATGATGGAAATGGGTAGAAAATGATATATCAAGCTTGAATTGACAATTTAGGACCAAATTGAAAATTTTGAAAAGTTTAGAGACCTATTCGGCATTTTGAGAAAATTAAGGGGATGTTTGTGAAATTATTGTTTTGAAGAAGGATTAAAGAGTAATTGTTGAATTGTGATCAATTAGCTTGAAATGATGAAAAAGGACCATCTCGGCAAGAAAGAGAAAGTAGAAGATTAAAATGGAAGAATTGGGACATTATGGCATGAATTGTTTGCCAAATGTTCAAATTGGTCATTAAGGACCGTAATAAGTGTTGAACAGTACAAGGAAGAAAAGAAAATATTTGTAAATTTTATATTTGGGTGATTATATTAACAATATGTCTAAGATATTGTTAGATTGGGATCTAACAAATATTTCATTTATTTGATTTATGAAGTTCAAGTTCAAATCAAGAGAGGTTCGAGGTGTAATGAAGAAAAAGATTAAAGAGGACTTAGTGAGGCATACAAATAAATGGCTCAGGTGAGTGCAATTGCATACATATCATAATACATTGATATTTATGTCATTGAATATATGATTAATATAATATGAATATGTCAAGATTTGAGAAATAAAATGCATTGATCATTTGATTACTTACATTGATGAAATTGAAATGTTATTTCGGGTATGAATTGCCCAATGTTGATATACATTGATATATGTTGCCATTGATGAAATAGATTGATGATATAAAGCCCAATGTATGATGTAGAGATTCGAAGGTATAGTTGGATCAAATTTTATTAATGGTATACTCCGGTAAGTATACCGAAGAACTTCGGTGCTAAACACCCCCAGTAGAGTGCAATAATACACTATACTCAAGTAAGTATAGGGGGGATGACTCGTGTACATAGAATCTCTTAATTAGATACCTTGGGCTAAGTAAATGAATTAAAGAAACATAATGATAAGTTTGAAAGCTTGCAGATAGAAATGAAAAAGGTATTGGTAAGCATTGAAAGCTTACGGATGGAAATGGCAACGATAATTGGTAAAATCTAATCTTATCACTTTGATATTCATATATGTTGTTACATATTTATTTATGTTAACGAGAATGACATGGTACAATGGTCATATGCAATATTATTTATTTACATTGATATTTATGTCAAATTGCATTTGACTATGAGTTATTGCCTCACTAAGTAATTACTTAGCGTGTTACTGTTTCACACGTAGGAAAGAAGAAATGGTTAGAGAAAGGAGCATAAACGGACATCATCAATCAATAACAGGTACATCAATATCTGTAAGATATCTCTTGACACTATTTGATATTTACTAGTTGGCATGTATATTAAAATGCTATGCCTGTTCTGATAGAGTTTGTAATTTATTTGGAAGCTGGATGAATTTTAAATCATGCAGTTTTTAGGTAGTTTCACTAATTATATAATGTCAAATTAAATTGATAAGTTGCTGCCTGAAATTAAACCTGATTTGAAGACGAAAATATAAAGTTTAAACTTTACGCGATTAATTAGATATGTAAATAAAGACTAAATTGTAATATATTTTTTAAGACATCAATATTTTTTCGAATTATAAATATATATGGTTTTTACAAATGTTTTGTGACGTCTCTGTCTCGTATTCAATGATGGATAAGGGAAAGGGGTGTTACATTTATTGGTATCAAAGCTACACGTTTAGCTGGTTTTCGGCCTAAATGGAAGTGGTTTTATGTTAAAAAGAGTATACATGCCGCTAGGATATTAATATTAATATTAATGATATGATATTTATATGATTTGATTGATGTCGCTCCTTACTAAAAGAAGCTTCAGATGAGTCGGTGAATGAGAGGTTCTGAAAAGAACCAACAGTGGTAATAATAAGGCTAACCATAATTCTTTGAATTTAGTGGAATAAGAAAGAATACCGACACAAAAGGGAGTGACGGTGTAGAACTAAGGAATATCTGAATTTAAATGAAAAGCAGATAAAGGTCTAGTAATTGCAGATTGGTGGTTAAATTATTTGAAGATCATGCTGGATGGATTTTACTGTTGGATAGAAAGAAATTAGATGAAATTTTATTGTTACTCTGAGAATAAATTAGATCGAGGGAATCATAAGAATTTGCTTCACAGTCAGGGTTGTGTACATCAGTCTGATTTTATAATTTTAGAACTGATTAAGATTTGAATGAACTGAAAATCATAGTTGGCACATTTGATCTTTTTGATAAAACTGTATTGGTTTTGATTGATCAAGACTCTATGTACATTCGTATATAAGTACGAAGTTGAATGGTGAACGAGATATCCTCTTAGAACCCATTTTGAGTAATATAGTGACTACTAACTTTTTGAGTTATAATGTAAAGATTAGTTGGACATGTAGAAATTATCCGAAAAAGGTACAGGAAACTGAGTTTCTGGCAAACCTAATGGAGCTACCTTTCGAAGAATTCGACATGATATTAGGCATGGATTGGTTATCTTTTTACCATGCTATTGTGGATTGTCACTTAAAGAGATTAATCTTGAAAAAATTAGAAAGGTGAAGAATAATAGTAGTGGGTGAAAGGATGAATCTTCTATCTAATGTGATTTCAGTTGTTTCTGCTAAGAAACTGTTGCTACAAGGCTGCCAAGTTTTCTTAGAAAATATGGTGGATATCAGAACTGCTGAAATTAAATTGGAAGATATTCCTACGGTTCAGGAGTATCCAGAGGTATTTCCTGATGAATTACCAGGATTACCCCTAATCAAGAAGTAGAATTTAAAATAGAGGTATTACCTGGTATTGCACCTCTATCGATGCCCCGTATAGAGTGGCGCCAACCGAGCTTTGAGAGTTAAATAAAGTACCCTCTTCCAAGGATTGATGATCTTTTTGACCAATTAAAGTTTCAAGATTGATATTCGATTAGGGCATCATCAGTTGAAGATTCAGGAAGAATATATTCTAAAGACGGTTTTCCAAATTTAGTATGGACATTATGAGTTTATAGTAATGCTATTTGGATTGGCTAATGCCCATGTAGTATTCATGGATCTGATGAACCGAATAATTCAGTCTTATTTGGATCAGTTTGTGATGATATTTATTGATGATATTTTGGTTAAATCAAAGACAAGAGAGGAACATGATGCTTATCTTCGAATTGTTCTTCAGATCCTTAGGGGAAAGAAGCTATATGTCAAATTATCAAAGTGTGAATGTTGAATTTCGGAAGTTACTTTTCTTTGTCATGTGGTTTTGGAAAAATGAATAAGAGTGGATCCCAAGAAGATACAAGCTATATTTGATTGGAAAATACCAAAGAATATATCAGAGATTCGAAGTTTCTTGAGACTAGCTAATTATTATAGAAAGTTTGTAAAGAATTTTTCAATGATTGCTTCATCAATGAACAAGATACTAAGGAAATATGTATCATTTATTCGAATGAATAAAAAGATTTTCAAAGAAAGGATGAGAAATGTTATCGAGGCTCAAACAAGTGGAAAATGGTGAAAACAAAAACTTTAAAGTTAATTTGAAAGATGCTTGTATTATCAAGCAAGAATCTATATTTCGTTTGATGAAGAATTGAAGAATGAACTTCTGTTTGAGGCACATTATAGTCCTTGACTATGTATTCAAGTGGAAACAAGATGTATCAAGACCTAAGATTGATATTGGTGGTCAAGCATGAAAAGATTTATAACTGAGTTTATTTTTAAATGCTTGACATGCCAGCAAGCAAAAGCAGAACATCAAGTGCCTTCTGGATTGTTGCAATCGATTTCTATTCCTCAGTGAAAAGGGGAAACGAGTAACCATGGATTTTGTAACAGGACTACCTTTGACACTAAATAAGAAAGATTCAACTTGGGTAATAGTTGATAGATTGACTAAATCAGTACACTTCATTCCTGCCCGAAATAGATTATTCTATGGACAAGTATGCTGAGTTATATATTAAGGAGGTAGTTCGGTTACATAGAGTACCCGGTTCGATAGTATCTAAGAGAGATCCAAAGTTTACTTCAAGATTTTGGAAATCTTTGCATAAAGCCTTGGGTACTCGACTCAATTTTAGCACAACTTTTCATCCTCAACAGATGAACAATCAGAATGAACTATCCAGATTTTAGAGGATATGTTAACAGCTTGTGTAATTGAATTGAAAACATCATGGAAAATGTATCTTCCTTTAGCTAAATTTGCTTATAATAATAGTTACCAGTAAAACATCAGAAAGACACCATTTGAAGTATTATCTGGAAGAAGATGTAAGGCTCCACTTAATTGGTTTGAGCTACAAGACCAAAATGTACAAAGTGATTCGAAGGAAAACGGAGTTGATCTAACTATAGAAATGGAGAACAAAGTGAGAATTATTCAGAATAATCTTAAAGTTGCCATAGACTGATAAAAAAAGAGTAGAGCCATTGTTTTACTAGTTAGCCTTACCACTAGAGATGAGCAAACTACACGATGCATTTCTTGTATCTATGCTACGAAGATATTGGTTAGATCCTTTACATGTCATCACTCCAGAGGAAATTGAGTTACAACTAGATTTGACATATGAAGAAGAACCAGTGAAAATTCTAGTATATAGAGTTAAAGAGTTAAGGAACAAGAAAATCCTTGTGGTCAAAATTCTTTGGAGAAACCATAAGGTTGAGGAGTCCACTTGAGAAACTAAGAAGAAGATGAAAAATCAATATTCGAATCTTTTTGAATCAAGTACGTTCTAAAATTCGAGGAAGAATTTTTTTTAGGGGGAGGAATTATAATACCCCGAAAATCTTGCTAAGTTATACACGGGTCATTTAGTTATAAGGTTTTGGCCTAAGACTAACTTAGTGAATAAAATGACAAAAGATAAAAGTTAGTTACCAAAATGAAAAGTTGGTAAAAGTTCAGGGACCTAAGTGTAAATTTCCCAAGAATGATTTTTATTTAGTATAAGAATAAATTCGATCAGAATAAGGATTTTGATAATAATTTTGGAAGTTAGAGTGCAGTAGAAAATATTGAATTTTGATCGACGAAAGTTGTTAAGCGTGCTCAGATTGGAGAAATGGTTGGGTGACCTTTTGGGAAATGTCACATATTGTTATTTTAACCAGTAAAAAGGATTTAGAAAAAGTAGGAAAAGTTCGTATAAATGCTTGATGAAGAATTTTCAAGAAAGATACTACACAATATAGAGAATTTGGGTAATTATCGTTATGTTTGGATCGAGTCAAATTTCTAAGTTTGACTTTATTAAGATAAATAATTTTGTATGAAAATATGAATTTATTTATGGAATTAGGGAAATATGAGATTCCCGAATTAGAGTTGATTGTTCGATAGAGGAAAAATCGTAAAAGGTGAAAGTCAGGAAATTAGATCGAACAAAAAAATCATAAATAATATTTTATGATTATTTAATGATGATGGCCGGTTGGATTGGAACCAATCTAGTTCAAAAGTAATGGAGTGGCATAAATTTGAACTAATTGTAATTTCCATTTAGTTAAAGGGGTATTTTTGGAAAGAGAGAAAAAAGAATTTTAAATTTATTTTTAAATGGACATGTGGCATTTCATGATTATATATTGGATTTATTGTTAAAAAATGATGAACAAAAGTTCATCTGCTTCCCCTAGTATTTCGAAAGGAAGAGAAAGTTTGGGGAAAATGTTCAAAAAATTTTCTAGCTCAAATTCAAGGCATTTGATCAAGAATTCAAGCAAGGTTGTTTGAGGTAAAGTGATCTACTCTTCATTCTCTACATTTTGATAGTAAAATTGCATGGAATTATGAAGTGTTGGATTAGTGTTTAAAGAGAGAAATTATGGTTTCATGGATTATGATTGAATTTAAGTAGTAGATGATGAATTAAGCTTAGTTTTGATGAAAACAAGCTTGAAATCAAGTTAATTTTATGTTGAAAGTAATAAACCCTAATCTTGAAATTTAGGGCTTTAATTAAGATTATGGAATTGATGATAAAATTGAAGTAATTGTGATTCAAGAAGCTTAATTTTGATGTTTGAGTGAAAAATCCTGATTGGGAAAATTTAGTGACCAATTCGAAAATGTTGAAAATTTGGGGGGATTATTCTTGAATTTTTATTTGATGGGGAAATGATGTATTTGTGACAAAAATTTTATTTTAGCATATTAGAATGCCAATTGGATCAAAAATCAATTTTAAATAGTGAAGGACCAATTCGGCAACTTGGGAAATTTTAGGGACTAAATTGTCAAAAATTTATTTGATGATGGAAATGTGTAGAAAATGATATATCAAGCTTGAATTGACTATTTAGGACCAAATTGAAAATTTTGAAAAGTTTAGGGACCTATTCGGCATTTTGAGAAAATTAAGGGGATGTTTGTGAAATTATTGTTTTGAAGAAGGATTAAAGAGTAATTGTTGAATTGTGATCAATTAGCTTGAAATGATGAAAAAGGACCATCTCGGCAAGAAAGAGAAAGTAGAAGATTAAAATGGAAGAATTGGGACATTATGGCATGAATTGTTTGCCAAATGTTCAAATTGGTCATTAAGGACCGTAATAAGTGTTGAACAGTACAAGGAAGAAAAGAAAATATTTGTAAATTTTATATTTGGGTGATTATATTAACAATATGTCTAAGATATTGTTAGATTGGGATCTAACAAATATTTCATTTATTTGATTTATGAAGTTCAAGTTCAAATCAAGAGAGGTTCGAGGTGTAATGAAGAAAAAGATTAAAGAGGACTTAGTGAGGCATACAAATAAATGGCTCAGGTGAGTGCAATTGCATACATATCATAATACATTGATATTTATGTCATTGAATATATGATTAATATAATATGAATATGTCAAGATTTGAGAAATAAAATGCATTGATCATTTGATTACTTACATTGATGAAATTGAAATGTTATTTCGGGTATGAATTGCCCAATGTTGATATACATTGATATATGTTGCCATTGATGAAATAGATTGATGATATAAAGCCCAATGTATGATGTAGAGATTCGAAGGTATAGTTGGATCAAATTTTATTAATGGTATACTCCGGTAAGTATACCGAAGAACTTCGGTGCTAAACACCCCCAGTAGAGTGCAATAATACACTATACTCAAGTAAGTATAGGGGGGATGACTCGTGTACATAGAATCTCTTAATTCGATACCTTGGGCTAAGTAAATGAATTAAAGAAACATAATGATAAGTTTGAAAGCTTGCAGATAGAAATGAAAAAGGTATTGGTAAGCATTGAAAGCTTACGGATGTAAATGGCAACGGTAATTGGTAAAATCTGATCTTATCACTTTGATATTCATATATGTTGTTACATATTTATTTATCTTAACGAGCATGACATGGTACAATGGTCATATGCAATATTATTTATTTACATTGATATTTATGTCAAATTGCATTTGACTATGAATTATTGCCTCACTAAGTAATTACTTAGCGTGTTACTGTTTCACACGTAGGAAAGAAGAAATGGTTAGAGAAAGGAGCATAAACGAACATCATCAATCAATGACAGGTACATCAGTATCAGTAAGATATCTCTTGACACTATTTGATATTTACTAGTTGGCATGTATATTAAAATGCTATGCCTGCTCTGATAGAATTTGTAATTTATTTGGAAGCTGGATGAATTTTAAATCATGCAGTTTTTAGGCAGTTTCACTAATTATATAAAGTCAAATTAAATTGATAAGTTGCTGCCTGAAATTAAACCTGATTTGAAGACGAAAATATAAAGTTTAAACTTTACGCGATTAATTAGATTTGTAAATAAAGACTAAATTGTAATATATATTTTTTAAGACATAAATATTTTTCTGAATTATAAATATAGATGGTTTTAACAAATGTTTTGTGACGTCTCTGTCTCGTATTCAATGGTGGATACAGGAAAGGGGTGTTACAGTCAAACCGTTAACAATCACAAAATATGTAATTAGGAAAACGTATTAATCATGGAATTACATTGGAAAACTAGCATGTATGAGTTCTATCGTATCTTGTTATTTGCCACACGTTAGTCAGCCTCTTCCTTCGTGATACTCGGATCCTCCAGTTACAATCGTGGTCCTTTTGGACACATTCTGCAATATAATTGTCTGCACTCGTTTTCTTCACTATCAAAACAACCGATCGATGTCTGTTGTAGTTCTTAATTTCATCCTCCGCATTTTTCTTGGTCGTGAATATCATCCCAACTTCTAGTTCATCGGTAGCAACATCGCACGACTGTATCCCAATAGATAGGAAATCATCTATGTTTGCGGCCATTATAGAGCCTGAACGAACGAAATAAACTAAGGAAATGAAAGGTGTGAGTTTTTGAGGATGCCGAGGGGTCTATTTATAGGGGTGTAAATGAACCGGTGTTTGGTCATTCATTTATTTTAGAAACTGTGCGTTCATTTAATTTTCAAGGTGTTCGTTCATTTATTTTAGAAACCATTTATATGGACAGACATTTAACGGTTTGTTTATTTTTTTTAAATATGTTCGTGTCAGTTTTGCTCTAAACACATAAAATAAACCCCTAAACATGCTAATAAAAGAAAGAAACACACGTAGATTATTATAGTATGAACCACAGACATTCTACAAACATACAAGATACTCCAAAGTTATTAAAATAATACTACTGGAGCATTATTTGGACAAAACGGTATTTGAGGCTGATATCGGCTTACTTCCAAAGCTGAATAGTTCAACAAGTTTAAATCCTTGGGGTACGCTTTACTCGTACTCTTCCTTGTTAACATACCCTAGTTCATCAACCAGAGCTCAGTAAAGAACTGGTGCTCTTCTTTTGAAGGCCTGAGTAGTCCAGCAAGTTTAAAACCTTATAGTATGCATTTTACGAAGTCAGGTGTTAACATACCCTCGGCTTACTTCCTGAGCTGAGTAGAGAACCGTTCCTCATCTTCAATATCAGAGGTCTATCGGAGTATAGTATTTTACCCCTAAACATGCTTTCATGAAGTGGGCAGATGATCAAGCTTCGTGGATTTTGTAAGCCCAGTCATACCTCCAATGCTACCCATTGATCATGTTCTACAACCATGGTTGGGGCTTTGAATCCGGTTACAAGCGGGGGTCTTAACATTCCTTTCAATATTGCGTAAAAATACGTAACTGACAGCCTAAAAAATATCAAGACCCATGTCTGCCATTCTAATAGACCTCAGATTCCCAGATTTTGTGATTTGTTGTTGTCGTTCCTCGTGAACAAAAACACCGACCAATCATCTCACCAGAACTAGTAACCCACCAACATCTACTCATCATATATATGCAACTACAAATACCGGCAAACCACAATATCCGAGAAATTTCTTTGTAAATTTTTTTCTAGATACGTGGTTTGTTGCCATTAGTAGTTATAATAAAATCAAAAACTTTAATTTTTTTGTTCGACTATGTTGCGTTGCATATGGTTCAATGGTATGGTATTTATATCAAGAAACTCGTGTTCATCAGAATGCGAGTTTAGTCAGCTTTGCAGGATTCCTGACATGGCAGAGTAATTTGCGTTTTCCAGGACGTGAGTTTATTTCAAATATACAAAATTTAAATTCTTCAAAACTTTAAGAATAACTATTTGTACTCGGTCTCGTTTGTTATCGATTCAATTAATAACTATTTGTACAAAATCGTTCAAAAAAAATTAAATGTCAAATGTTTAACACGCTAAAGTTAATGTGAAATATTCAAAACTCAAAAAATAATTTATAAAGTTAGAGAATATTGATATACAAAGTACAACTAAAATTATTATATACTACTTAAAAAATTAAAACTAATTATGCTTATGTCCTCCGGTACCACACCCCGGTGGACAACGAAGTCACTCAGGATTACGTCGACGACGAATGAGCTCAACTTGCTTTTCATCACCGTCCTCATTCCCACTTCTATCTCCAACAGTTCCACTCGTTCCACTTGGCCCACTTGTGAAGAACAGGGACTGCAGCGGTGTTTGCTGAACAAACCCGGACCCAAAATCGGTTGCTAGCGGTTGAAACGAATACAAAGGTACGAAAGCTGAAGGAACACTTGGTGTCCCACTCATCAAGGAAGAAAATAAATCGTAGGGGTTGCCCATAATAGGCATGAAAAACCTTATGTCGGACTCGGCGACAGATGAAATGATGAGTGTATCGAGTGGGTAAAAACCTAGGGTCAGATCGGTTGGGAGGCCTGCGATGGTGACGGTGCTAAGGAGGTAGAAGCATTTTTCCTCCTCGACGATGAAGAGTGCCAGAAGTCGTACGTGCTCCCCTCGTACATTCAGTCCAAAGGTAGTTGCATTGCACACGCTCAATGACGATCGCTTGCTTTCTCTGCAGTCAAAAGATTTGGCTTCCCATTCACCAAGTACCACGCAAAGTAATCATCGCTGACCATCGTATCAAACATTACGTAATCACTAATGGTCTGCCGTCGCAAAAGATCGTTTTCCCTCTACTGAGCAATCCACTCTATGTGCCTCATCGACCAATCCACCTACCACGCAATATCAAAATTTTTATTTTTCTTTATAAATATAAACTATGTTCAAATTGATAAAACATTAAACCAATTAAAATTATTTTACCTCGAGCTTCCCTTGTCGAGTGAGCCTATGTAATTCGTCAAAATTTGAAGGGTTCTCTAGGATTCTTTGGACACAACCAAACTACCGTAAGACGTGATCGCTCGGATGCCACTCAACTGTAGCGTAGAAGATGAGTGGTACCTTCGCCGTCCAAGCAATCTTCGTCCATTCTGAAAATTTTGACTGGCATTCGTGGATACTCAGATCCGTGTACGGTGTCCACAGAACTGTACAATATACAATTATAACTGAAATTAATAAACTGTATTTTAAATAAATACATCAAATTCAATATTAAATTCAAACTACAAATATTTACCTGATTCCCAGATTCAGTCTCAATATCATGTCTGATAGCCTTCAGACCTTTGGCCAGACCAACATGACTTAAATTACCGCTCCACCTACATAACAACAAACATAACTTTAATATTAAAAATAGCTATTAAAAATATTTACTTTTAAAAATATATATATTCACTTTTTTTGCTTACCTCCGGCATAGTGGAAAAATATATGGACTTGACACGCTTAGTTCAGGGTGTAAAAATGACATTCTGAAC
Organism: Hibiscus mutabilis; assembly: GCA_019671005.1. Classification (NCBI taxonomy): domain Eukaryota; kingdom Viridiplantae; phylum Streptophyta; class Magnoliopsida; order Malvales; family Malvaceae; genus Hibiscus; species Hibiscus mutabilis. Next base: position 9,343,169 of record CM033733.1, on the reverse strand, counting down.
CATGTCCAAGACTGCAGCAACAGAAGACAACCTCCAATGTCGTGCTTCTCTGGATTGGTGGTCTTGCACATCTCCCTAAAAAGAAATGCCAGTACCGTCGATCCCCAGCACAATCTACCGACATCATCAAAATCCCGCAAATGCCGCAACCACAACATGTATACTTTATTGCGAGATTTGTCGGGCACCAATATCCCGTCGATTATTTGAAGAATATGAGCGCGAACATATGCCTACAATAGGAAAAAATATATTAACATATGAAAATTTAATTATTTCATTAATATCCAAAAGATAATATTCTTTACCATCTTCACTTCTTCGTTTGCATCAACCGGTAAATGGCTATAATTTCTTGCAGTCACCTCAGAAACACAGAGCCACCATCCATCCCGTCTGGTGCAGCCCCTAGCAACTCAAAACGCAAGCCATGCCAATCATCACTACTATTGACCGGTAATAACCTCTCCGTCAACCGACAAACTGAGTATATGCAACAAGTCCTCCAAGGTTACAGTCGCCTCACGGCACAGAAGGTGGAATGTGTGTGTCTCCGCCTCTACCTCTCTACAAGCGCGTTGATCAAATCAACATTCAATTTCGAACCTCCAATGATTTTTGATACGTGAAAAAATTCGACCCTCGAGATATAATTTTGTAGACGATGGTCAGGTTCTTTCGTCGTCCAATTGTAAAAAAACCTCCAAACGACGTTCCATCCCATCCTAAAAAAATTAATCAACCACAAATTAATTTCACTTTCAAATTACCATTCAATTTTATAAATAAAATATAACAAAATAATAACTAAAATTAGTAATTTAAAATAAATAAATAAAATTTACATTTCTCCTCCAATAATCAAAAACATGTTTATCATCCAACCTTGTCAGCTCCTCAATTATTTCAAACACGAGATATTAACCGAGATATTTTCACGAAAAATTTACTAGAGAAGGAATTGAGAGAGAATGTTTTTTTTGTGTGAATATAAGGGGTGGAGTAGGGTCAATTTATAGTAGAACTCGCACCGGGTCAAATGCGAGTAATTAAGGAAACTCGCGTCTTGTAGAACGCAGATTCAGTAGTTACTGCAGAAAACGCGTTTCGTGCAGTGCGAGTCCTTTGTATTTTTAATTTTTCAACCGTTCAGATTTTACTGCGACATTTTCCCGTTGTTTCGTCTGATTATCTCGTTGAACTCACGTCCTGTCATGCGCGAGTTCTATTAACTGAATATTTAAAAAACACAACGGATAAGAGACGCCACATCAGACGGAATACGTGTATTGCGTAACGCGAGTTCTGAATTCGTACTCTGTAAAACACAAATCATTCTTACGTGTACCAAATGGAGGTATTTTTTTTCAAATGTTGTTCAAAAGTGATGAATATTCAATTAATATTCCCTTCGCAAAAGTTTTAATGTTACTTCACGCCCAAAATGAGGGGATTCTTATATTTATTACAATGACACTTGTCATGATCCTATCCTTGCTTGTTGAAAATAATCACTAACAGCACCAAATAATTTTCATAATTCTAATATATATATATATATATAATTGGTGGAGGAAACATGGTTCAAAAACTAAACAAAGAGACATCAATGTCACTTAACCATTAGGACAGTTGAGCTATCGACTAATATATACTTTTAAATTTTATATTATTAAATTTAATTACATCTGTATTAGAGTAATTTATATTTTGAATCACTAAATTTAACATCTATTTTTATTTACATCACAAACCTTTAACTTAATTAAATTATAGTATTTGACTTTTATTATTTATAAATCATTTCACTTATATGGAAACCATTAAATATATCTAATTGAAAACGGAAATTGACATTTTTATCTAACATGTTTTTAACGAATTATCAATAAAATAATGTGTAATTAGTGATTTAAATATTTTTTTGTTAGAATTTATAGGAACTTTAGTTATTTTTTCTTTCAATTTGTTTAAATGAAATATTTTAGAAAATTTTTACAAAAATATTAAAACTATCAATAAAACATTATTTGACGAAAATATGCGAAAAATAAATTTGAATTTAATTTTTTTTCATTAGAATTATTTAATAGTTTCAATATAAGTGACTTAATTTATAAATAGTAAAAATTGAATGATGTAATTTAAGTAAATGAAAGGCTTATGATATAAATGAAAGTGGATGTTAAGTTCAGTGATCTAAAATGTAAATTACCCTCCTTATTAAATACTTTTATATTATTTATTTTTAATATCATTATTTTTATACTTATTTTTTAAATTCATAAAATTATAATATGGCTTAAAAAATTATGATTAAATTTAAAATTCTTTGTCCAAACCCTCAATTAAGTTTTCATTTTAGTTTCACGCTATGTCTTTAAATTATGGACTAAACTCTAAATTGATTTTAAAGTTAAAAATATAATAACTGAATTTATAAAATATAAATATCATATTGTAGACACTAAATTACTCGAAATAAGATCAACCCGCGTTAACCTTTTTTATACCTAAAACCTTATACCCTAAGCCCAAAATTACATAGCTCATTCCATATAATTTTATATAATAAAAGATATAAAAAAATAAAAATCTCAACTCCTTTTTTATTAAAACTTTACTCTTATTGGTTAAATGGATGCTTGAATACTATTGGATGAACAACTATTTGGTGACCAAAATCTTGAACCTCATTAGTTCTATTTTATAGGATAATAATAAAACAATTATAATATATATCAACCCTTACCTAACCTAAAAACAACACTCGGCGGCCCCCAATTTCCACCACCCTTATTCTTTCCCTAAACCACCCTTATTTTTCCTAACCTCCCGCCGCACCCATGGATTGAATTTCACCAAAAAAACAAAATCCTTCACTCGCCCATTACTGCCATTTTCGTTTTTACCCAAAAGCCTCCACTTGATTCCATGATTCACTGCCAGCATACATTTTTCCATTCTATTTTTTAGGCGCAACCACCCTTTCCCCATAATCCCTCCACTACCGCACCACCAAGCTACCGAATCACTCACTCATATTCGAACCAAAAAAAAAAAAACCCTTAAATCAAGCTTTTTAACCCCATCAACAATGATAGGTGGATTGATCGATCGAGCATATACTTTAAGTTTTGGTATCTTCTTTTCTTTTTATTTATGGTGTAATCATTCTTATGATTTAATAAAAATATGAGATTTGTTGACGACCCTCTTTATTTATTTAAGTTACTTTATTATATGTTATTGTTTAGTTTATTTGTTTGAGATATGTATTTTATTATGCTTGTTGGTTGTGGTTTAGTGTTTGCTTATATGTGTTTAGGATAATTTAGCTTTTAGAGTTTGTTGTTTTTCTAGTTTAGACCCTTTAGGGTTAGCTTAGAGTTTTAAATTTAATTTAATTAATTGGAATTATGTGCTCGTCTCATTGGGGTATAATGTCTAAATTAGTTAAATTAAATTTATGTTAGTTTAGACCCTTTAGGGTTAGCTTAGAGTTTTAAATTTAATTTAATTAATTGGAATTATGTGTTCGTCTCATTGGGGCATAATGTCTAAATTAGTTAAATTAAATTTAGGTTAGTATAGGCTCTTTAGGATTAGTTTTAGAGTTTGAAATTTAATTTAATTAATTTAAACTATGCACTCATTTTATTGGGGAATATGTTTTAACTTAATTAAATTAAATCTAGGTTTAGGGCTAGAGCTAGAGCCTTAGTTAGACTATAAGTTTGAATCAATTTAATCCATTTAAGTTCGCCCTTGGTTCATTGGGGTAAATGTTAAATGTATTAAATTGGTTGAACAGTTCTTAATATTTTGGGAGTAAAATTAGAATTTCATGTAGATCGCATAATTTAAAATCACGTCTAATTAATTCGATTAATTTTAGATAGTTTCATTGGCTCATTGGGATTCTAGTTTAAAATTAATCGAATTGGTTATTATGGTTCAAGATAACCAATAAAAATGATAGTTTTTAGGTCTTAGGATCAAATTAATTTAGGGTTAATGGCTAGTCTAACTTAGTTAATAACTATACCACTAATTGAATTCTCAATAATTTGAGTCTTTTTAGGTTATGACTTTAGTGGGCCTTAGGGCTTTAATTTCATGTTTTTCCTTGTCATGCATTTTTAATTGTCATTCATGATACCTCTAATATTTTTAATTGGACGTTGCATTTAATTAAACAACTTTAATTATAAAACGGAAGTATTTATTAATTCCGACATTTGTGTCGTAATAGTCCTGGCTCACTGGATGTTGACCAGATATTCGAATTAATGCTTATCGTCTAAAGGTAATTTAAAACAAATTAAAATTTTGACAAGTCATTTCATCATGTTTAACTGTTTGCATCATGCATAAAGGTGATGAACGGAGTTCGAACCATAAATTAACACGGCAGTCAGGTTTATTCGATGTCGGTTTAATCTATGGTCCGAAGTTTCGTCACCCTTATTAATTAAATGATTAATTGATTCGAATTCACCAATTTGACCAAGCCCGTATAATTAAAGTCTAAATTCAATTACGAACAATTTAATTAAATTCAATTTAGATTTCGATAATTTCCATCAATTAAAAGCAACATAGATTTTGGTATCGATTTCTGGGCGCGATGGGGGTGCTAATCCTTCCCCACGCGTAACCAACTCCCGTACCCTTTTTCGAGCAAATCTCTAGTTTTATGGTGTCCGGCCTACCTTAGTGGCCAGGGGCGACTCCAAGTCTTTTTATTTAAAAAAAATGTCGAGATTTTCTGAAACCTCATTTTTAAAGGACTTTTCAAAGAACTTGATAATTTTTTAGCGTTCCTTAAATTTTTAGGTCGCTACAGCTGGCGACTCCGCTGGGGACAATTTTTGTTTTTTAACAAAAAGAGAGTTAAGCCAAAAAAATCTATGTTGCTTTTAATGATAGGAATTTTGAAAATTAAATTAACTTCAATTAATTTGTTCGTTCTTGAAAATACGACTTTGATAGCACGAGCTTCGATAATTGGTGGTTTTGAATTAATTGCTCATTTAATTTATAAGGAATCATAGATATATGTTGCATCATGATCATCAAGCTCTATACCCGAGCTTTGTCCCTTGAATGGGAGTGAAACGCCACATACCCAAGTGAATAGCCCTTCACGGGCCGGTAATTCACTTCTGGATTCTACGCCTTTTGACAAGTGAACAGCCCTCCACGTCACTAGGTCGTGCATTCCCTTGAACCGAATCCAATTCGCAAGCTTGTAATGGGCCAGAATTGGGGCTCTTGTTGTCTTAGTAGGCGGCAAGATAGGTTCGAGTACCCTTTCTCGAACCGAACCCATATGTGAGAACCTAGGAGCCCACCCCAATTAGAGCCATGCGGACAACCATAGTGAGCTAGACTTCATGTCGTTAGGTTTTCGCATTTCTTCGCTGGTTACTTCGCTTTGCTATATTTTTCACTTGATTGATTTATTTGTTTTGTCCATTACTAACCAGTTTCTTCTTCGTTTTCTTTTTTAATCTTGTCATATCATAAAGAAAAACACTAATTTGGAAATAGTCTGAAATTAAAAGCTTGATCAATGGCAGATTTGGCACATAACAACGATGAGAAGAATTTCGAGGAATCCCCACAAAAGAGATTGACCGAAGGGTAGATCCGAGGAAAGAGAAACCAGAGTTCAGAAGCTCAAGGACCAAGTTGCAAGCTATAAAGGGGTAACCCAAGAATATCAGATGTCGATGATGGAACGACCCCGAGATGCAGCTTAGAATATTCAGGGGCCAAGACAAGAGGCGAAAAATTTGATGGTTCAAATACGAGGAATTGCCCAATGGCTCTAGTTCCTAGCACATAATGCTATCGAACTTCAGGAATACGCCAAAAAAGAGTCAGAAAAAGAACAAAGGCCGTCTCGGTGTGGTCGTATGTCCAACAGTTTTCTTTCATTATTGTAATGGAACGATATCTCCATTAACGCAAGTTGTTTAACGGGGATATTTTTCGAATCAGTGTTTCTCTTTGCATTCATGCATGTTTACATCATGTCGCATTTGTTTGCAAAAATTGCAAAGTGTTGAAATTGATTAAAGGTTTTTACATGAAAAATTTTGGTGCTTCATATTTGCACTCAATGTCCATTTTTTAAGTGTTTGCTTACTAGCATTTATTCAATGCATTGCATACATTAATTCATGAAACATTAAAATTAACTGTTGGGGATCCCATGCCAGTAATTAAAGATTTCGTGTTCACACTTCACCCGACATCAAAAAAAGCAAATGGAAGAAAGTTTTGCCAAGATAGAAGCTGATCTTAGGGGGCAATTAGAGCGAGCTCAGTTAGAATTGAGGGACATTATCATCAAGTCCCAACAAGATATGATGAAATAGATATCTCAGATGTTACAGCTCAGTCGTAGAGAAGACCTGAGAGGAAATAGCACCATTAAAAATCCCACTCATAACATGAGAGACCATTCGTGCTTCCCGATCTTTATCAACCCTACACCGAAACCTTCACAAGAGGCATCTTCTTCTCATCAGGCCAACGCCTCTGCCCAGATTCAATCGAGCGTGACTTTTGGAATTACCGAAAATGTCGAATATAGTATCCTAGACTTTGATGAATTGGAAAAATTAAACCTGGTCAAGGTGGAGTTTTCCAAGCAATTAGTGGAAACTAAGAAGGATCTGGAATAAAAATTTCGAGTAAAAGAGGATGATAACAGTTCCTATGGACTGTATGCTAGGGATCTCAGTTTGGTTCCTGATCTGAAGATCTCGTACAAGTTCAAGACCCCATAATTTGAGAAGTTTGATGGGACGACTTACCCTACTACCCACATAACCATGTTTTGCCGAAAGATGGCAGGATATATTGGCAATGAGAAGCTGCTGATCCACTGTTTCCAAGATAGTTTGATAGGATCAGCCTTAAGGCGGTACAATTAGTTAACCCGAGCTCAGATTAGGTCATGGGGAGATTTGGCCAAGATTTTCACAGAACAATATAAGAACATAACCGATATGGTCCCAAACCGGCTCATGCTACAAGGTTTGGAGCAAAGGCACAATAAAAGCCTTTGTGAGTACGCCCAGCGTTGGCGAGATGTGGCGGCACAAGTACAACCTCCACTTCATGAGAGTGAGATTTCTCCCATGTTCATAGATACTTTGAAAGGGACCCTCTATGATCGCATGGTAAGCAATCCCATCAGCAACTTTGCGGATATGGTCAAAACGAGAGAACGCATTGAAGATGCCATCAAAAAGGAGAAGATAAGAGACCCCTACAGTACAAGCGCCCATAGAGGGCATGATTCTCAGGTTCACATGGTAGGTTCTCACTCGACCAATCAGCCTTATGGCCACTTCCGCAATCGATCATCATGGTCTACCAAGCCTCCAAAGGTTCTTCATCCACTTCCAATCTCATACACTGATTTGCTCCCAATGCTAATTGAGAAGAAACTTCTGACCCCAGTTCAGTCCAAACCAAATGATCCTCCCTACCTTAATGGTTATGATGTTAATGTCGTGTGTGACTGTCATGTGGGAAGCACGGGCCACACCACGGAGAATTGTGGGGCCCTAAAGAATAAGTTTCAAAGTCTGATCGAGGCAGTCCTTTTGAAGTTTTAAGAAGAAAGAATGATGGGCATGACTTTTGTGCGGTGCTAATTTCCTCGCTTTCCTTCATAGGAGTTAATTAGTTATCTTGCATGTTGCACTTTCTCTTGAAGTAATATAGAACCAACCTTGCTACCACTTGCCTGAAGTTAGCAATGATCTTTGTGTAAAGGGCATATGTTATGTTTGCGGGTTTCCTTTCTGATGAAAAATGCATTTTGCTTAACATGCAATAACCTTGAAATCATATATATGTATATCATTTTCTTACCCCCCGTAGGTCCTCGGATATCACAGGCATGAGTGGCATTGATTCTAATCGAATGTTGTGAAAACTATAAAGTATGATTTCCTGCTCAGCCACTCTGGTCGGTAAAACGCGTGACGCAAGATTACTACTTCTTTGATGATGTTCGATGATAAGAAAATCTCTCAGGAAAGACCGAAGAGTTGTTTAAACTTAAGTTAAAAGAAAAGAGGAAATTCTGTTAAGATATGAACAATTAGTGCCCCAACATCAGAGATAAATCTCTTAAATCAATGAATGATCCAATAAGCCGCGGAGTATCCTAATGAAGCTGTGGGGGGAGAACGAATCTAATAAGGAGCTATATTCCACATGTTCAATACCCTAGCGACAGAGATGACTTTTTGAAGTCACTGACACTATATTAAGAATACACTTGTATTATAATCCTTAATTTGATATTTTGCACTCAATATGTTAAACAAATTTGGAAACCTTAAGCTTATTTTGGAGAAAAGCAATGAGAACTAGAAGGAGTAGTTCTCGAACAGATCAAGCAAATACCATAATCATGGGGATGAACCGAGAAATCTGGCAGGAATTTCACAACTCTAAATATTGCCACAACATTCAAAGGCAGGTTGTTGGTCACCAGAGGGTAGAATCTAAGACGCCCTTGTATCTAGTATCCGAAGCATCCTATTTTATTTTTATTTTCTTTTATTAATATCTTGGTCTCAAGGTTCTGTATGTTAGTCTAAAAGGCATCATTCATTAAAATGGTGACCAGCAAACTGATATATTTTACTCAAAGAGTTTTCAATGTATTACTTCAGAGATGAATGCGTCAGGCCCGAAGTTGAAGGGAACCACTTAGGATAATGAAGAGCCTTTGGGGGTAGTTTATAGTGTTGGGGCATCATTGCCCGTGGGACAACAAAAGTTTTGGCATGAGAGCTCAAATCAAAATAGATGAAAGATTGCTCAAATCTTGAAAGAACTTGATTAATGATTCTGATTACGACCGAGGCCACTTAACTCGAAGGTTTGAATAGATAATGAGCAACACAAGTTTTGGGGCAGATTTGATTAGTGGTTGTAGTCCCAAGATGATGACTATCGGCTCTAGAGAACGAAGATGAGCTAAACTCATGCACCTTTGCATCAAAAAATACGCTCGTGCATCACTGGTAGTTAGATATCCCTATGTTAGGAGCATGCTAACTCATATCATCATAGCATTTTGTTTATTTTAAACATGCATCTGAAGATTGATAAAAAGATGGATCTACAGCTTCACGAGAGGAGAAATAGATCTCATAGAACCAAGAGTCCTTTGACTTGCATAATTAGGATTTCTAAAGGTCTTCCAATCCCCGGGTTCTATCCCGTCTGAAATGGCGTTTTTCTAGAAACCCAAATTTCTTAATTCTATCCATTCTAAAATGACGTTTTTCTAAAAAATCCAAATTTCTCAATTCTATCCATTCCTTAAGGATATTTTTCTCAAAATCCAAATTTCTCAATTTTATCCCTTCCAAAAGGATATTTTTCTCAAAAATCCAAATTTCTCAATTCTATCCATTCCAAAAGGATGTTTTTCTCAAAAATCCAAATTTCTCAATTCTATCCCTTCCACAAGGGCATTTTTCTCAAAATTCAAAATTTTCAATTCTATCCTTTAACAAAGGCATTTTTCTCAAAATTCAAATTTCTCAATTCTATCCCTTCCACAAGGGCATTTTTCTAAAAATCCAAATTTCTCAATTCTATCCATTCCACAAGGGTGTTTTTCTAAAAATCCAAATTTCTCAATTCTATCCCTTCCAAAAGGACATTTTTCCCAAAAATCCAAATTTCTCAATTCTATCCCTTCCAAAAGGACGTTTTTCTCAAAATCCAAATTTCTCAATTCTATCCTTTCATAAGGATACATTTTCTTAAACACACGAATTTCTTAATTCGATCATTTCTTAAAGGATTGTTTTTCTTAAAACACGAATTTCTTAATTCGATCCTTTCTCAAGGATGTTTTTTCTTAAAACACGAATTTCTTAATTCGATCTTTTCTTAAAGGATTATTTTTCTTAAAACTCGAATTTCTTAAATTCGATCATTTCTTAAAGGATTGTTTTTCTTAAAACATGAATTTCTTAATTCGATTCTTTCTTAAAGGATTTTTTTTCTTAAAACACGAATTTCTTAATTTGATCCTTTCTTAAAGGTTTGTTTTTCTAAAATATGAATTTCTTAATTCGATCTATTTCTTAAGGATATTTTATTGAAATTCGGATTTCCTGACTTTATTCTTTCTCAAGGATGTTTCTCATAGCTTAGGGATTTCAGGCGAGGAGTTTCAAACTTGCAACACCAGGATTTTAGGGAGATGAGAGGCGATCAGAGATCGGGACATCATCAGTCAGGATCCTTAAGACGAGGTATCACCCCGTGCCAAGGCGATGAAGATCGAGAGCATTTCAGAAGACTCAAAGTGGGATACCATTTGATGTCAAGACGACTAGAAAACAAGGCATCATTCTCCGGGGTCCTCAAGGCGAGAGACCACCTTATGCCAAGACGATGAGGATCAAGGGCATTTCAGAAGACTCAAAGCGGGATATCATTTGATGTCAAGACGACCAGAAAGCAAGGCATCATTCTTCGGGGTCCTCAAGGCGAGAGATCAACCCAGGCCAAGGTGATGAAGATCGAGGGCATGCTAGAAGGCTCAAAGGGAGATGTCATTTGGTGTAAGACGATCGAGGATCAAGGCATCATTTTAGGGGCTTCTCTTCTTCAAGCCTTACATGGGAAGAATTTAGAGTTCTGGAATTTTTGGAAGAGGAAGGGTGAACAGTTCTATATAAGAGGAACTCGCAGCTCGGAATCTTCGGATAGGGAAATGGGACAGAATTTGTATATTTAGTCTTTGCTCTATTCCCGTTTCACAGCAATAAGCAAAGAGGGGCAACTGTAGACACTAAATTTTGTCCGAGTTTAAATTAAATTGCTCGAAATAAGATCAATCTGCATTAACCCTTTTTATACCTAAAACCTTATACCCTAAGCCCAAAATTACATAGCTCATTCCATATAATTTTACATAATAAAAAAATATAAAAAAAGAAATAAAAATCTCAACTCCTTCTTCATTAAGGCTTTACTCCTATTGGTTGGTTGAATGCTTGAATCCTATTGGATGAATAACTATTTGGTGACCAAGGTCTTTAACCTCATTGGTTCTATTTTATAGGATAATAATAAAACAATTATAATATATATCAACCCTTACCTACCCTAAAAACAACACTCGGCAGCCCCCAATTTCCACCACCCTTATTTTTCCTAACCTCCCGCCGCACTCCCCAAGGCCATGGATTGAATTTCACCAAAAAAACAAAATCCTTCACTCGCCCATTACTGCCATTTTCGTTTTTACCCAAAAACCTCCACTTGATTCCATGATTCACTGCCAGCATACATTTTTCCATTCTATTTTTTAGCCGCAACCACCCTTTCCCCAAAATCCCTCCACTACCGCACCACCAAGCTACCGAATCACTCACTCATATTCGAACCATAAAAAAAAACCCTTAAATCAACCTTTTTAACCCCATCAATAACGATAGGTGGATTGATCGATCGACCATATACTTTGGGTTTTGGTATCTTCTTTCCTTTTTATTTATGGTGTAATTATTCTTATGATTTAATGAAAATATGAGATTTGTTGATGACCCTCTTTATTTATTTAAGTTACTTTCTTATATGTTATTGTTTAGTTTATTTGTTTGAGATATGTGTTTTATTATGTTTGTTGGTTGTGGTTTAGTGTTTGCTTATATGTGTTTAGGATAGTTTAGCTTTTAGAGTTTGTTGTTTTTCTAGTTTAGACCGTTTAGGGTTAGCTTAGAGTTTTAAATTTAATTTAATTAATTGGAACTATGCGCTCGTCTCATTGGGGCATAATGTCTAAATTAGTTAAATTAAATTTAGGTTGGTTTAGACCCTTTAGGGTTAGCTTAGAGTTTTAAATTTAATTTAATTAATTGGAATTATGTGCTCGTCTCATTGGGGCATAATGTCTAAATTAGTTAAATCAAATTTAGGTTAGTATAGGCTCTTTAGGATTAGTTTTAGAGTTTGAAATTTAATTGAATTAATTTAAACTATGCGCTCGTTTTATTGGGCATATGTTTTAACTTAATTAAATTAAATCTAGGTTTAGGGCTAGAGCCTTAGTTAGACTATAAGTTCGAATTAATTTAATCCATTTAAGTTCGCCCTTGGTTCATTGGGGTAAATGTTAAATGTATTAAATTGGTTGAGCAGTTCTTAATTATTTTGGGAGTAAAATTGGAATTTCATGTAGATCGCATAATTTAAAATCATGACTAATTAATTCGATTAATTTTAGATAATTTCCTTGGCTCATTGGAATTCTAGTTTAAAATTAATCGAATTGGTTATTATGGTTCAAGATAACCAATAAAAATGATAGTTTTTAGGTTTTAGGATCAAATTAATTTAGGGTTAATGGCTAGTCTAACTTAGTTAATAACTAGAGCACTAATTGAATTCTCAATAATTTGGGCCTTTTTAGGTTAGGGCTTTAGTGGGCCTTAGGGCTTTAATTTCATGCTTTTCCTTGTCATGCATTTTCAATTGTCATTCATGATACCTCTAATATTTTTAATTGGACGTTGCATTTAATTAAACAACTTTAATTATAAAACAGAGGTATTTATTAATTTCGATATTTGTGTCGTAACAGTCCTGGCTCACTGAATGTTGACCAGATATTCGAATTAATGCTTATCGTCTAAAGGTAATTTAAAACAAATTAAAATTTTGACAAGTCATTTAATCATGTTTAATTGTTTGCATCATGCATAAAGGTGATGAACGGAGTTCGAACCATAAATTAACACGGCAGTCAGGTTTAGTCGATGTCGGTTTAATCTATGGTCCAAAGTTTCGTCACCCTTATTAATTAAATGATTAATTGATTCGAATTCACCAATTTGACCAAGCTCGTATAATTAAATTCTAAATTCAATCGCGAACAATTTAATTAAATTCAATTTAGATTTCGATAATTTCCATCAATTAAAAGCAACATAGATTTTGGTACCGATTTTTGGGCGCGATGGGGGTGCTAATCCTTCCCCACACGTAACCAACTCCCGAACCCTTTTTTCGAGCGAATCTCTGATTTTATGGTGTCCGACCTATCTTAGTGACCGGTGGCGACTCCAAATCTTTTTATTTTCAAAAAACGTCAAGATTTTCGAAAACCCCATTTTTAAAGGACTTTTCAAAGAACTTGATAATTTTTTTTAGCGATCCTTAAATTTTTAGGTCGCTACACATATCAATCGTGTTTTGCATTGGCCTAATTTTAGTCACGTATAATATCACGAGACATCTTTAAATTATGGGTTAAATTCTAATTTGACCGTAAAATTTAAAACATTATAATTGAATCACAGTATTAATATCATATTAGTAAGATTATTTAATTATTTTAGTCCTATGTTTGGACATTAAACATCGGCTCAAATATTAACAATCTTTATAGTAGGTGGTTAAAAACTCTCAGTTGACACCCTCATTTCTCTCATAGATTGTGTGTTCAATACCCATTATGAGCAAATTTTCCTTCCCTTCCTGTTAGGTAGGAATTGTTCAAAAAAAATATCGGCTCAAATATTAAGACCAATATAACCATGTGTATCAATCAAACAAATTTTCTTAGGAGTTTTGAAATTTTACTATACGCTCGTATAAATAATAATAAGGGTAAATTACGTAAACCATCACTAAATTTTACTCTCAAACTATTTTTTCACTGAAGTTTGAAAATGTTCAATTTACTCATTGAAGTTTAGACATTGAACTTTTTTGTCACTCTTCCATTAATTTTTTGATGGCGTCTATTTACCGGCGAATGAAGAAACTTCTCCAATATCCGAACGGTGGAAACCTTCATCGGCATGAGGGAAGTAATGTACTGAGAAACTAGCTCCATCCGACGGTAGAGAAGGGAGATCGACGAGAGAAAAACCTAAAGGTTTTTGCCCGATTCGTAGATTTTATGGCAGTACTTTCCGATGAAATGAAGGTCGGATTCAGACTCAAGGGGCGAGGCGGAGTGAATGGTGAAATTTGGTACCGAACGACGATGACGGTGAATGGTGGAGTGACAAAAAGCGTTCAATGTCTAAACTTTAGTGTCAAAAAATGTTCCATGTCTAAACTTCAGTGAGTAAATTGAACGTTTTAAAATTCCGGCGATCAAAATAGGTTTGAAAGTAAAATTCATTAATGATTTACGTAATTTACCCTAATAATAAAGGAATTGAAAGGTTGGGAGATTAAAGAAATGAAATGGTACATTTATTTATTGATTGATTCAATAGCTAAAATCAATAAATGAAATGAAATGAATTGTTTAAATAGTTTTTTTTTAATTTGGTAAAATATGTATTTATGTGATTTTACATTTTTCTAGCCAAACAATATAATCTTATATTTTCAATAATGTATCCAATAATTGTTTATTTTAAAATTTTATTTTTTGAATTATGATCAAATTAATAGATTTTATTTTAGGGATCAAATTGTTATTATACCAAATCACATCAAATGTTCATTTCAATTTAATATTAGAATGACCAATTTATAATAAAATTTTAATTGAATGACTAAAATATTATTTTCTTCCTCAAAAAACTTATTTGTAACAAAACGTATAATTGAGTAACTTAATGTATCTTGTCAACATTTATTATAGCTGAGGCTAAATAAATCAAGTCCAAGATGAATGGATAAAGTTGGCCTTCCCATCCCCATCCCCATCCCCATCTCTTTCCCAATCCTTTTATTTATTACTATCATTTAACAAAGAAAAATCATAACTGCATTTATATTGATAGTAGTGTTAGGCTTCGTTTTTAGCTGTTGTGGGTAAACGTTTGTTGGGACTGAACATTTGTTATCAAAAGCTAAAAATTTTAGATGTGGGCAAATGGCTATTTAGGGCGAAAATTTAGTACGCAAACGCCCGTTAAAAATTAAACCTCCTCATGTTTGGCGAAAACATTTAAGATTCAACGCCAGTTAAATTGTAGAAGCAACAAAAAACGGAACCTTGATAATTTTAGATGAAATCATTACTTTATACAAAAGTAATTCGGTTAATAAAGATTTAATAGAGTTGGTAAAGTTAAGGTCTTGCAACTCGAACTTTATCGTAGATAAATTATGTGTGATTTATTTAATTAGAGTTGAAGTAATTATTATAGAATTCCCTATACATAATTATTAAGTCGATTATACAATTTTATACTTTATTGATTGATTTTTTATGTACCTGTGATTGTTAATATATATATATATATATTCTAATTTTACATATTTATAGACCGGGGTTATTCGAAATCGATTCAATAAATTCAAAATAGTAAAGTTGACGAGTATTATTTTATCATTCAATTTTTTTTTGAAATTTTTTGAGTCGAGTCAAATCAAATATATATGCTCAAGTTTCTGTTCAAAATTAATTGTAATTATTTATAATGTTATGATTTTAATTTAAAAGACTATTTCCAACAATATACGATGTACGCATATATTTCTGCATATTTTTTTCACACGCTTAAGATTGCAATGATTTTTTGATAAATCAAATACCAACTAAAATTATATAATATATTTATAAATGTTATTTTTTCAAAGAAGATTTTGAGTACAACGTATTGTTGATAGTACAAAGGAGTTAATAAATTAATAGGGTAAAGTACACAAATGGTCATTAAATTATCCCTAAAAATTACATAATGGTCATTAAACTTTAGTTTTATTACAAAATGGTCACTGGACCGTTAACTGTCGTTAACTGGGAGACGTGACAATTACGAAAATTTGTATAATAACATATTTAATCCTCAATATTTACACATTCAGTCAATTTAGACATCAATAATGAGGGTTAAATTAGGAATAAATTGATTAAATGTGCCAATATGGATATTAAATGTTATATTATTCAAATTTTTGTAACTGTCACGTCACCCAATTAACGACAGTTAACAACTCAGTGACCATTATATAACAAAAACTAAAGTTTAATGTCTATTATGTAACATTTAAAAGTTTGACGACCATTTTGTATTTTTAGAGATAGTTTAGTGACCATTTTTATACTTTACCCTAAACTGATGGAAACAAAGAATTTGCAAAAAAGTTGTAGTTAACTCTAGGGGTGAGAATCGGGTGGGGCGGAGACGGTTTTGCATTCCCCACTCCATCCCCAACACTTGCGGTTATAGTTTCAGAGAATCTCCATTAAATGCTTTGAAGATTTTTTGTCCCCATACTCTCTCCGTGCAGATCTCCACAATTTTTGGGAATCCCTATCCCTAAAAAAATTTAAACAAAATTACTATTTTATTGACCAAAATAAATGGCCAATTCAGTTCAAAATATAAAGTTTGTATACTTCAATAGGAAGCAGTTACGAGATGATGAAGATTGAAAGTGTGTTGTGTTGGGGAAGATTTAGATGAGGGTTTTAGCTTATATCTAAAAACTAAGATAGAAACATGTTGAGAAATTCGAGCGTGGCTAGGTTTGAGAGAAAGTTGAAGTGATAATAATATATTAGGGTTTTTTTTTATTAAGATACATGTTAAGGGTATATAGATAAATAACTATATATTTTTTAAAAATCTTATAAAATATCGAGATACTTGCGGATATTTTTGAGATCTCTACGGTTATTTATACGGTTCGGTTCAGTTATCCCCACGGTTCGAATATACTAATCCCCGTCCCTATCCCCATTTGAGATTCAGTGATAAAATTCTCCCGTTCTCGTCCTCGTAGGTGAAGATTTCGATTATTCTTAACCCATCTATTCAAATCCCACAGTTTTTGAATATTTCTCACCTAATTCTCACCCCTAGTTGACTGTCAAATTGAATAAAATATCAAACACCAACTAAAAGTATATAATATATTTACTTGAACCACTCTTTAGATATTTTAAAACTAAGGTCTATAGTTTTTACAGCAATCATATAACTAGTCTTCAATCACAGCCGGACACACACTGGACGTGCCAACTAAGGCTTCGTTTCAAATCAATTCCAGTAACAGTCAATACCAACCCAACAATAATAATACTACAGAAATTCCACCCCATACAAACAAACAAATCTTTCCAATTTCAAATCTCATCAATTTTTCATCATTAATATAATTAATTAAGTATTAATATTTTTAAAAGCATGCGTTTGTATATGTTAAAAATATAATTATTTATCAATTTGAGAGATTCAAGATGTATCGTCAATTGAACTATAAATAGAAATTAAATTATTTAAATTAAACCTTTAATTGACTTTAAATTTGAAGTCAACCATTAATAAAATTCCTGCGTGTGTATATATATGTGTGTGAACGAGAGCTCACATGGGCATGGTATCTTCACATCATCCCTCAAGCAACTCGTTAATAACTTGCAAACTGTTCATATTTTTTTATTTAATCATCGATATCTCATATCTGATTCGTTGGTCGATTAATTTGAATTATATTTTGTAAAATTCAAATATAAAGTGACATTCTCAACTCGTTTTTCTCTATTTATAATGCTAATATTCAAATATTTTACTTTACTTAAAAAACTTAAACGTCTTATCTAACCAGATTAGCTTATTGTTTTTTTTTTATATATTTTAAGTAAGCAATAGCTTCACTCAAACTGCACAACATAATTAATAACCCTAAAGCCAAAAATCATGTAATAATTCCATAGTATTAAATTATAAAATACAAGGAAATCTAAGGGCGTTTTTGTGATTCCAAACCAAGAGGGACAGGTGTAAGAAAAGCAAAGCGAGTAGCATCCTTAAAGACCGAACATGCCCATCAACCCCATGTAATAAAAACACATGCTCCATCTATGACAGATCCAGTTCATTGCATTAACTCGTAAGCAGCTTCCCCCAGTAAAGAAGAATAAACAAAAAACCCAGAAAAAATGAGAGCAAGTAACCATTTGATAGGGTTACTAAACTTCATGACATTTCTGCTGTCAATAGCCATCTTGGGCGGCGGAATATGGCTGAGCAGCCGGGCCAACAGCACCGACTGTCTCAAGTTCCTACAGTGGCCGTTGATAGTGATAGGAGCCTCGATCATGGTGGTTTCCCTGGCGGGTTTCGCCGGTGCGTGTTACAGGAACACCTTCTTGATGTGGCTTTACCTCTTCGTGATGTTCTTCATCATCGCGGCGCTCATCGGGTTCATAATCTTCGCTTACGCCGTCACCGACAAAGGGTCGGGGCGGCCGGTGATGAACAAGGGTTACCTGGAATATTACTTGCCGGAATACTCGGGTTGGCTGAGGGACCGGGTGGTGAACGAGGAGTATTGGGCTAAGATCAGCTCCTGCATAAGGGATTCCAAAACTTGTAGCAGGATGGGAAGATCCTTTAATGGCGTCCCTGAAACTTATGACATGTTCTCCATTAGGAAACTTTCTCCTATTGAGGTACGCCAATATTTACTACTTACTGATTTGATCCATAGTAGATTCGATTCTAAGGTATAGATTTTGTTATTAAATCAAGAAAAAAATTTAAATTAAAAAAAAAATCGAGTTCGAATCGATACAAATCTAATAAAACTAGGATATGAATTTGGCTCTCTAGATTTGGGTGCCACTGGCAGAGCCCAGTGCCGCTCTGCCAGGTGAATCTAGGCCCTCTCCGTTGCGGTTGGTCGGTTGGACCACTGGAATTTTGCCAATCTTTTCAGTTCCAAGTGTTTCAAGCCTTGTCATTTTACACAAAAATCTTTTATTTCATATTTAGTTAATTAGTTTAATTAATTTAAAGTTTATCCACAATTTACAGCCTTGATATACGTAGTTTTATTATGAAATTATTTATTTTTTGTAAATCCCAATTTTGATAATGATATAAAATAGGGAGGACCACAATGGACGGTGGCCTCATTTGGCTAACCCAATAATTAGGTCTCACCACTCCATCTCAATGTCACAAATGGACAAATCTTGTTTTAATTTTAAATTTTCGAAAAAATATGTCGGTATTAGGATATATATATATATATATTAAATACTCTGATATAATTAAATAATACATATATGTATATATATTTTTACAATTTTAGTGAACTCGAGTCTCTCTTAAAATAACAATGTTTGTTTACAGAATTACTCAATAGGTGGTCTCGGTGAGAAAACGAATAATTTTCATCTTATAAGACTGACTTAAGTTCAATCGCTTTGTCTGTAAGGTGTGCATTGTCAAAGTGTTATGAATATCTATGAACAAATATTACCTCGTAAAATCACTTTTAAACCATTCAAAGAAAATGAAATTTAGGGTTTAACCCAAATATTTAAGATGAGATAAATCCGTTTTTTTAAAGATAAAGGTTTGAAACTTTGAATTGAGATTATTTAAGGATTGAAATTTGAGATGAGAATTGGGTGATTAGGGTTTATTAAATCTGCAGGAGATTTGAGTTTTAAATTTATTTTTTTCATTGTTAGAGGAAGAAGAAAGAGGACCAGAAAATTTGGGTTTTATCTAAGATGATGATTTAATTGATAGAATTTAGACTAAATTGATAAAATGTATAAATATTAAGACTAAAATTATTATTATACCATTTGAAAATAAAAATTAAAAAATATAATATATATGAAAAATAATTTAATTAAAATTTTATATTAAATATTTATTAATTATATATTGAGTCATTGAGATTTTTAATCTTTATTAATCAATTTAATGGTATTTAACAGTGTTTAACTTTAGTAATGTTCAGCGGTGTTCGACGCACAAATTTTTTTTTTCCTAAAATAATTGTAAAAGTTTGGATGAATGCAAATCATGTCCACTAGGGGTCAAAGTAGGGTTGGTTCAATTATGCTTTATCCTTAATTGATTGCCTTTTTGTAGGCACATCACCTTTTCTTTTCTTTCTATAATTATTTTATTTTTATCTGAATCCTAACTAAAATAAAGTATCAAAAGATGAAAGAAAGAAATAAAGAAAAGTGGGAATCAATTTCATTTTCTAGGATGCCAAACAGATTCAGACATCTTCATTAATTATGGAATGATTCCCGCTATACTCCTTCAAGTCTTCACATGCATACAAAACCTTTTTGGTGGGTGGTGAGGAATTGTTTAGTAAAATCACTTGAAGTTATATTTACTCTATACGTGTATCGAATATAAATCCTAAAATAAAATACTAGCATATGTATGTATGTACGAAGTAACTAATGCTGCCAGAACCTCATAATTGTAGTCCGGTTGCTGCAAGCCACCTACTGATTGTGGCTATGTCTATGTCAACGAGACGCTATGGAACCCCGGCGGTGGGCTGGTTGGGTCCGACCTTGACTGTTCGCGGTGGAGCAACGACCAGCAGATGTTGTGCTACCAATGCGACTCGTGCAAAGCCGGCGTGCTCGGCAGCCTCGAGAAAAGTTGGAGGAAAGTCTCGGTAATAAACATCGTGGTGCTTATCCTCCTCGTCATCTTCTATGTCATCGGCTGCGCTGCTTTCCGAAATAATAAGAAGATCGATAATGACGAACCGTACGGTGAAGCGAGGATGACAAAGGCTCAACCAAGTCGGATTCACCTATAGAAAAGATGGTTACAATTAAAGACATGTAATGGAAGATTTGCTTTTGTTGAGGATATATGTAATGTTTTAGGGTTTTTTTATACCGTTTTATGTCTGGTTTGTGTAAGAAACAATTGAAACTTTGAATTTGGTTGATTTTTATTTTATCTTCATGTGAGTAGGGGCAGTTTAAAGATTTAGGAGTATTCTATAATTTATTAAAATGAATTTTTTAATTTTCAAAATAAATATTTTTAATTAGATAAGCGCGTGATAGGTTGACTTTTAATTAAAAAAGTATAATATGATTTAAAATTCATGAAATACAATAATATTTTATTTTTAATATATTTTACTACTGGTCTATGGTTAGTCTTTAATATAATACAACGATTTATTTATACTGTTTATCATTATTTTAAGCAACAATATTTTGGTTTGAGCCAATGTATCCACCGTCAATAGTGGTGACTAATTCCTCCGCCGCGGTGTTCTCACTGAGAGGTAAACGGCTGGCCAAGAAATTTAAAATTTATTAGGGGCAAATTATATTCTTCATCACTCAACTTTCTTTTTACTCCTATTTTGATAATTAAAATTTAAAATATTTTAATTTAATAACTCAACTTTGACATTGTTCCTATTTTGATCACTCAACCGTTAATTTACTAACAGAGTGATGACATGACATTTTAAATTGATTTTTTTTTACATTTGTACATGTTTTGACTTTTCCATTGACTTTCTAATTTTCTTCTATTTTTTCTTCTTCAAAAGATATC
This sequence comes from Hibiscus mutabilis, assembly GCA_019671005.1. Taxonomy (NCBI): domain Eukaryota; kingdom Viridiplantae; phylum Streptophyta; class Magnoliopsida; order Malvales; family Malvaceae; genus Hibiscus; species Hibiscus mutabilis. The sequence continues at coordinate 9,321,831 of CM033733.1, read as the reverse complement.
ATCACCATTGTTGAGTATGGGCGGATGTATCTTAGAAAGTGGGAGTACAATTGACCGTATAATATAACACTTCGAAAATAACGATATTCTTTATGGCTTGGTTTTTATTAAACTATTCAAGGCCTTGGGCTAAATTAGTCTTTACCCTATGCATGTTATCACGGGATCATTACACTCTTTTCAAAAAACATGTTTGATAGGATGTGTAGCGCTACCGCTTATATATCCCAAGACTTCCCTTTTCATTTTTGATGTGAGATTAATGTTCTCGCATCTTCTTAGGCGTGACATTCTCCCCCACTCAACCTCGTGATGCTCTCGTCATGAGTCAACCACGCTCGTGATGAGCCAATTGTCACAGTTGTCCACTCTGCTTACCCTACTCATGGGCACTCGGAGCAAAATTAGGTAGTTAAAAGGTTGCTTTGATACCACTTGTCACGGGACTATTACCTTATTTCCAAAAGACATGCCTGTAGAATGTGCAGCGCCACCGTTTATATGTCCCAAAACCTTCCTTTTTGTTTTTGAAGTGGATTTATGTTAAAAATAAAGAGAAAAAGGTGTTGTTGGGCCCCTCGAACCCATGACCCATGCATGAAAAGCTAACACTTTAACCATCTGGTCTAATGTAAATGTTAGTTTTAGACTGCTGCAATTTTCTTTTAAACATAACTTTTGCTATATCCGAATAATTTAAGTAAAAGCCTGAAGTCCCAACTACTCCATTAATGCTCTGTATTTGATTGTTAGAGAGAAAAGATTTTCCAGATAGTTCATCCCCAAAACCATCCCTTTCATTTTCGTTCAAGCTCTGACTGCCCTGTTTCGGCCGTCCATGGCGTGCACCGCCCACACTACTGTCACCCTCGTCTCTCCGTTGTCATAACCCGGCCACTAACTCTCTGATTTCGTCCCCTGTTCACGAGAAAAAGGTGAAAAACTATTCGAGTCCTTTAGCGCCGATCTCTTCCACCGTCGGCCCATAACTGACACCGCTCACACCCTCGCGTTCCCCATCATCCTACGATCGTATCCCGATGAGCCACTCGCTATTTGACGCAATCGTCCGACGTTGAGTTCAATTTGAATATTTGACAAAAATTCTCTGCTCGTCGCCCATTTTTTTAGCATTTTATGCCATCGTTCGGTGTCGGTGTGAAGCACCGTCGTCATCTCTGTGCCAAGGCGAGCTTAGCCATGCCTTCCGATCACTGTAACGTCGCTGGTTTGTGGGTCATCGAAAAAATAGAGATACCCTTTAGTTATCTTTTTCCTCCGCCGCTTTACAGTCGTTTTAGCCACGGTAAGCCTCATAAAATGGTTTTGGGTGAGTTAGCTATCATTTTCTGCTTGTTCCGACGTGTTTTTCGGCCGGTTTAGGCCGCGCGAGGCGGCCACACGCCATCGAAACTGATTTTTGGCGGCCTTATGGTTACCCTCAAATCTGGACCAGTTCGACCGGTTATAGACCGGTTCGGCCTTGAACCGAGTTAGTTTAGCTCAAACCTGGTCTGTCAAACTTAAACCCGTCCGACCTGACTCGACCTGTTAACTGAGTCAATCCAGTGAGTTAAACTCGTCAGAGTCAACTCATTGAGTCAACTTGCCTGAATCAACCTAGTTGATCGTTAACCAGTTGACTGCTAACATCAACATTGACTGTTGACGTCAGCGTTGACTTTGAACAAAAAGTTAAATTTTTAAAAACCCATATTCTAGGTTTTTCGACGTCATGAGTTCGATTTTGAGAAATTCTAATCCGAAAGCCTCCAAATCTGACATTGAACCTGAGCTTGCTTATATGTTAACTTTTCGGTTCAAGAGCAATGTAATTGAACTAAGTATTGATTATGGTTTATGCTTAAATAAAGGTATTCATATATTATGGTATTTGGGATTTTGGAGGGACTTCGAGTTCAAAAATGATCAAAGAGAATTTTAAGGGTCAACTGTTGTGGCTTGGAGTCAAGGTAATACATTACTACCTTATGCGTGCTTTATGAAACATGTTGGTATCCAATTAATGCTTATATGACCATGATTGAGCATATGATTAATTCTACTTATGTCAAATCAATTAAGAAATAAGAATAGTAAAATGGTCAAGACATAAATATTTGAATAAGAAGTTGACAGATCGGAATAACTTTTGAGTTCAGTAAATAATTAATAAAACAATTAATCTCCAAATATGATTATTTTTGCTAAAAGGATAAATGTCATAAATATTTGGTTAAGAGATGATAATAATACTCTTGAGGTATAAGAATGACTAAATACCATCGATGATGAATAATGATATGAGATATACTTTTGACCTAGTTAAATAACTGATTTATCTGGAATTCTTGATCTACCTGGAAAAATCCTGGTAACAAGATTCAAACCTCTAAGAATGTTAATACTTGGATTTTCCTGAATTCTGAATAAGTCTTACGGGAAGTTTTTCGTATGTCTGAATTAATGAAATGACAAAAAAGATTGAATTGATTGAAATGTACAAAATAACTGAATTACCCTCAAGTATTGAAATGGCTGAAACACTATTTAGACTTGGAATAGGAGAATGCCATTGATAAACCCGCAAAATACCAATAAAATCTAAAAGAATGTAACGACCTTAGGGGTTGTGAAACCTGACCCAGGTTTGTTGGTCGTTCCTGAAACTAGCGTATTATTGGATGAATACTATATGAAGACATGTTTGACTATTCGGAGGAAGTTCAGTGATGTTCGTGAAGTGACTTGTTCTGTTATAAGATACAGTTGGTATTAAGACTTGAATACGCGTGAGATGTACCTATCTGATTACTCGATAAATATCGCGATGATTAGAATTATTTAGTTGAACGGACCTAGAAGCCTGGCAAGCCATTAGCAAACTTCAGTACAACAAATCATTGACTTACCCCTATTGGATTAAATTAGTAAATTGCCCTTAAAAGTTAAAATGACCAAAATGCCTTTATGAACATAATTGTCTGAAACTCTCTTGATAAATCAGAAACCCTGAATGAATATGATATATCTAATATCCTGAATGATCTTAAGATGTTAATCTTCTGAACCCTAATAGAGCCTCAGTTAACGAACCTCTATATATAAATTTCAAATTCTGAAATCAGTTTGATGCTAACAAATATCGATGCTTCCTTTTTAGTAATGATTAAATACCTTTGTGTAATAATAATATTGAACTATCTAGTGTGTTCCTTGTGCATATGAATATTCTCTCTGATTTGAAAACAATACTGTCTTTCTGATCTAAATTATGAATTCTATCTGTCTGATCTAAAAAACATGCTCTCTGATTTCTAGTATATTGAAAATATATGTTTGATTCATGTTTTACCCCATTTCCATCTGACTACACTGAACTATTTTATTGGGGTACTTTTGGGATATAGTATAAAGTCTCTGCAGGTTCAGCTCTGATCAAGCTGGTAATTCCTTATGGCCTGAGGTATTCCCTTGGGTAGGTTCCTACGCTTCGGCTAGGGTAATTTCTTATGGACCTAAGGTAACCCCTTAGGTTGGCTCCTACGCCCTATGGGCCTAGGGTAAATCTTTATAGATACAATTCTGGGAACTTTATATTGGTGTACGGTTGGAGGGTGATTAGGTGCTTCAAATAAAACTTTCATTCCTCATACAATTCTGGGAAACCCTCCATATGGTTCTCATCTGCACTCATGGAATACATTAAACTCCCTAGTTTAACTCTGTAATCTATCTCTCTTTTGATCATTCGGTCTATATGCTTTTCGCCTGATACTCAGTGTTTGAATAAGAACAACTTCATTACCTTCAGATATAACGTTTTACTGAAATATTAAATCATAATTGGAACATGATCTTACCCGGAACACCTTGACAGCTTTATGCTTTGCCATATACATACTTGTGCCTTTAGCATCTCTTGGTAGCTTTGTATTACCGAGCTTTTACAAGCTCATACTGTTTTTACCATCGCAGGTTAAAAGATCGAACACGTTGCGGTTATCGACATCAGTATGAGAGTTCTTTCGGCATCACTTGCGGAGTATGGTACCTGTGTAATAAGGGGACAATATATCACGTCTTGTTTTAAATTTGAGTCTGTTACTCGTTTTTATAATGTATATTTATAAACATTGTTATGTTTAAATGAATGATTTCTGAACTTGTATTTTGATTTGGAACTCGTTTTATGATTTTAAATGGTTTGATAATTTGTTTTGTTTGAAACTTTAGTGTGGGTAGTTCCGGTGGCCCAAATGTGACACCTCAGATTGGATCGGACAACCCATATCGATATGTGGGTGTTACATATGGGGTTTTCAATGTGATAATATAGAATTTTTTATAGAAAATATTAGATTTGACCCCAATTAATTTGTTAGGCTATGAGATCAACAATACTTATTGTAGTGATATAAAAATCTTTCATACGTCATACTTTACTCTTGACCCTACTAAACGAAAATCCGCCACTTTTGTTGAGGTCCATCTTCTGCACCACAACTAAGCCGTCACTGTCACACCAAAAACATCAAATTATCATTTTCATCATCGAAAATCAGCCCTCAACACCAAGAAATAGAGTAAACATAACAACATAGATAATAGTTATTTTTTTTGCTCATTAATGATTTTTTTTATTATTAAGAAAAAAAAGAGAAACAATCTTGATAAAAAGTGCAGAGCATAAAAAGCAACAGCCAAATTGCAATGTCCAAGCAAAAATTAAACTCTGCATAGGAGACTCACACCAACCGAAAAAAAAAAAAAAAAATCAAAACAAAACATCACCACTGTAGCAGAGGTAAAAAGACAAAATCATCACCACTGCAATGTCCAAGGCTACATGTACTTCTCAATCATCTTATTAAACAATGGTGGGTAGTAGAGGTGTTAAAGGGAAAAGAAAAGAAAAAATAGAGTGAAAATTAAAAAGTTTCCTTCCATCATTAACAATAGAACGATAAATTAAAGAAGAATTAAATTTGCCCATACCATGAAATTAAACAAAACAAAAGAAAAAAAATGAGTTTAATATGAATCCAAAGATATGAGAGGCAGAGGGGAAGGA